>SJYV01011350.1:449456-461466 GCA_006410875.1 Neotragus pygmaeus | reverse complement strand
GTGTGTGTGTGTGTGTGTGTGTGCGCGTGTGTGTGTGCGCGCACGTGCATGCTGTGTGCTTAGTCGCTCAGGTGTGTCTGACTCTTTGTGATCCCATGGACTGTAGCCCACCAGGTCCTCTCAGGGGGGAATAATGGAGTGGGCTGCCATGCCCTCCTCATTCATATATATATATATAAATAAAAATGTAATTATATTAATCCATTTTTGGCTGTGATGGTCTCTGCTGCTGTGCAGGTTTTCTCTGGTTGCAGCATGTGGGTTTCTCACTGTGGTGGCTTCTTTTGCTGCTGAGCACAGGCTCTAGGGCACGTGGGTTTCAGCAGTTGTGGTTCCTGGGTTCTAGAACACAGGCTCAATGGTTGTGGTGCACAGGCTAAGTGATTCCCCACCATGTGTAATCTCCCTGGACCAAGAATCGAACCTGTGTCTCCTGCATTGGCAGGCAGATTCTTTACCACTGAACCACCAGGGAAGCCCTAGAGGGGTTCTAGATGTCTTGCCTTGCAGGGCTACGGTACAGGGTATATTGGGCTGGCCAAAGTTTGTTCCGGTTTTCTTATAGAAAAATCTGAACGAACTTTTGGGTCAGTTCTGTATAATTGCTCCTCATTGTTCGCGGGTCCCCTATTTGCAAATTTATCTACTTGCTAAACTTATTTGTAATCCCCAAGTCAAAACTATCAGCAACTGTGTCATTTGTGGACATGAACAGAATGGTGAAAATTTTGAGTGGCCTGACATATGTTTCTCAGCTGAGGTCAAACAAGGTAATGTTTTTGCTTTAGTTCTCATAACTTAAAAAAGTGTCCTTCTTATAGTTTACTTAATATCATGTTTTTTGCAATTTGGGGCTTTTTGTTGCCAATTATGCTGTTTAAAATGGCCCCATGCATAGTGCTGAAGTGTTACCTAGTATTCCTAAGCTCAAGAAGGTTTTGTGAAAAAATGTTAGATAAAGGTGTTTTAGAAAGGTGTCTCTAAGTAGAAATACAAATAAAACAAAGGTTGGTTGAGGAAAATGTGACCAGAGGTTGGCAGGAACTTAACCCTGTATGTCCTGCAAGAGAAACGGTTCGCGATTTCTTAATTCAGTGTTCTCAGCGAGTTTATAGAACAAACTACCATAAATAATGAGGACCAATTGTATTTCCACCCATTTCCAGACTGGGTAGTATTCAGTACATATTTTCCCACAGATATAGAATTATATCGCCATTGTTACTACATGCATTTGTTCAAAGAGAGGTATTTATTAACTTACATAACTGTATAACACTCAAATTCTAATACAATCAACTCAAATGTTTGTTTACATGGCCATTTACACTATTTATTTATCGTGATTTTAGTGTGAGTACTAATGTGCACGGTGGATGAAAAGGACAAAAGTGTACCTCAGTGTCCAGCACACAGGAGAAGTTTCATAAAAATGTCATCCATAAGTGGATGTCGGGACTTCCCTGGTGGTCTAGTGGTTAAGAAACGGCCTTGCAACACAGGGGGTGTGGGTTTGATCCCTGGTCGGGGAACTACGATCCCACAAGTCACAGAGCAAATAAACTTGCACACCGCAACTATAAAGTCCATGCAACTCAATGAAGGATCCCCCATGAAACAACGAAAGATCTCGCATGTCACAATTAAGACCAGATGCAGCCAAGTAAATAAAAATAAATGACTGTCTAACTCTTAAAAAGCCTCCTGGGGGTTTGGGTTAAAATGGCAGAGTGATCCCATATTTAATCTTGTTCCTTTCCCAAACCCAACAAAAACAACACTGAAGGGATTAAAAAAAAAAAAAAGAAACAAACATAATCTCACAAGAAATATGATACAAGATGGGACAAAATTTTGGAGTACAGAAAAATCAGCAGTAACTGACTTAACTTACACAAGAAGGCCAAATATCTTGCAAGTGGTGAAAGAACTGGAAACCAAGCTGTTTTACACCCCCTGCTCAGATGTTAAGGTGAAGTGTGGTGGCCAAAGCAAGAAAGAACAGGATTAAAGTATCTTTGAGAAGTAAGACTGCCAAGTATCTTTACTCGGTGCCTCTGGATGAGGGACACCAAGCCAGATGAAAGCACCTTTGAGGACGTGGGCACCAGTTAGTGGATTAAGTGGCCACATACACATCAAATGCCCCCTTACCGGGCTCCTTGTACCCAGAAATGCCAGTGTCCAGACTGGACTCCCTTGACAGGAGTTTGGAAAATCTTCCCCTCAGAATCCCATTAGTCACAAAGGAAATACCTAAAGATACATTGACATAGAGGTTACCCAACAAATGGCATAATTGGATTACCCCACTGTGATGCCTCAAGCAGAAAAGCCCACACCTTGCATTTCTAATCAGCTTGGTAGTCTTTCAATCTTGATTATGAGGAAATAAGGATTACCACAAATCTGAAGAAAGATTTTAACATGGAAGTGTGTATAGTGATAGTTGCTCAGTTGTGTCCGACTCTGCGACCCCATGAACTGTAGCCTGCCAGGCTCCTCTGTCCATGGAATTACCCAAGCAGGAATACTAGAGTGGGCAACCTTTGCCTTCTCCAGGGCATCTTCCCAATCCAGGGATCTAATCGGGGTCTCCCACATTGCAGGCAGATTCTTTCCAGTCTGAGCCACCAGGGAAGCACTTTAACATGGAAGACAGTGTTAAAATACAAAATAGGCCTCAAGTGAAGCTGCTTATGGTTGGATAAAAAAACCCAAGACTTAATTATAGTTTCGGCTCTCCCAAAAATGGAATCTTAAACCAGTCAATCAGGATCTGCCTGATTAGCACTAGTTAGGTAATCTGCTGGACAGACCCCTGCCCTCCCCTAAAGGAAAGCAACTTTGCAACAACTAATTTGTTTTTTTTGCTTAGTATGACTCCCTTGTCCCTGCTCCCTTCTCACCTAAAGTCCTTTTATTTTGTACAAAACTTGGAGCTCCTTTCTATATGCCAGACTGGATGCTTTCCTCAAATATACTCTTGAAAAATTTTAACATACCTCAGTTTCTCTTGTAACAACAGCAAAGAAAACAAATACACACACAAAAAATCCTGTAACAAACAGAAAACTGTGCAGGAAAAAGAAAACTTAAAAAAGAAAAAACATAAAGATAAAAGTATTACTAAGCTTGACATAGAGATAAGAAAATATTTTGCAACTGGGAGTAAGAACAGGGTGCTCTAAAAAAGAAACATTCAAAAAACATAAAAACAGATCTTAGAGATTAAAACTATGATGGCAGAGACAAAATATTCCATAAGAGGGTTGGAAAATCAAGTTAAAGCCTCTCAGAAAGTAGAGCAAAAGATGGAAAATAAGAGAGCAAAGATAAAATCAGAGGCCTGATTCCAGAGGTCCAACATCTAATTAACAAGAGTTCTAGAGGGCACAGAGAACAGAGGAAGGGAAACATCATCAAAATAAACCAAGAACACCTCCTAGAGCTGAAGAACATCAGATGTCAGAAGGAAAGCTCTACCAAAGTCCAGCATAAGTAAGATCAGGCCATACCCAAGGCATACTGCTACGAAACCTGAGAAGCCTGAGAGAAAGAAGACTCTGAGCTGCTCAGGAGGCAAGGAGATGGTCGATCCAAGTCAGGTAAACACATAAATGATCAGCAATCAGATGGCTCTGGGCAGCACAGAAGCAACACTTGCTAACAAGACAAGGAGTCCCTGCAAAACTCTGAAGGACAATGATCAACACAGAATGTTTACCCAGGTACGCAAGCAATCAAGTGGGAGGGCAGAACGAAGCTATTTCTGGCACCTAAGGCCACAAGAATTTATCACCTATGCTATTTACTATTAAAAGAATGTGCATCACACCACACCATAAAAAACATTAAGCATGGAGTGCAGCAGATGGGAACTCTTTTAACACAGAGAGTGATATCAAGGGAATTTCAGGAGGATGGTGAAGGGAGGTCCTGGGATGACAGCTGAGAGTTGGCCTTGGAGAGCAAGGAGGCCTTAGTCAAGCTAAGAGGCTCAGGGGACAATCATGCAGACAAAGTCATCACCAAGAAGGCTGCTGCCATCAAGGACAGGGTTCTCACGTTATGATTTCACCTAAATCCATGTTGAAGTTTAGTTTGCAGAAATGCCCTCAACTGACAAAGTAACCACTCTCCATGAAACTCTGCAAAGTTCTTCTATAGAGCTGTGACATCATTTTAAACTAACATTCCAAACACAAAAGCAGTTGTGCAACGTAAAAGATAACTCTGAAATGAATACCGCACAGTGTGGTTACTGACAGCATTTAAAAATGGTAATAGGCTCTAGGCATAAAAACTTTGTACCCTGTGATTTATAAATGGAGTTCTACTAAGAAAAAGGAGAATACACTTGGCTTCTGCCACACTCACTTCCTTTACAAAAAAGGTTGCTTGTTTCTCAAATGCCTTTTATGGAACTTGATTCTGCCATGCTGACAGTATTAAAAGACCAAAACAAAATATTCCGCTTTAAAAATGGCTGAGTAACAGAGTAGATTATGAAGGCCTGGCTGATCACCTGAGGAAAGCAAGCCAACGCCCAGCCATGCGGGAACCCAAGTTTGCAGTTTGAAACAATCACACATGTAAACAGTTTTTTGCTATATTATCATTTCCCTAAAACTTCATTTTTCAAAGCAGGTGTATGTAGGGGGAAAATCCTGTAAGTTCAATACTCATGTTAAGAATGTTAAACCGTATCTCTTACATTGGAATGGTACTGTCTCCTGATAGTGTATTTTTCCTTATAAATTTAATATGGATATGTGTGTATAAATATGGCTTCCCCTGTGGCTCAGCAGTAAAGAATTTACCTCCAATGCAGGAGACGCAGGTTTGATCCCTAGATGGGGAAGATCCCCTACAGAAGGGCAGGGCAACCTACTCCAGTATTCTTGCCAGGAAAATCCCGTGGATAGGAGCCTGGCAGGCTACAGTCGATGGGGTCGCAGAGTCAGCCAGGACTGAGGTGACTGAGCACATATATATGTGTGTGTGTGTGTTTATCTATATATATACACACATGCCACATAGCAGTTATGGTCAAACAAATGACTTCTAAAGGTCAGAAAGTAATAGCTTATTGGTTAAGTGCTAAAGGAGCCAAAATGGGAGAGCCTTTCACATTTCATTTAGCTCTGGTTTCCAAGAAATGTATGTTTTTGAGTTCTTCATTATTTAAGCTATACCACCTCATGCGAAGAAGAGTTGACTCACTGGACAGGACTCTGATGCTGGGAGGGAATGGGGGCAGGAGGAGAAGGGGACGACAGAGGATGAGATGGCGGGATGCCATCACTGACTCGATGCACGTGAGTCTGAGTGAACTCCGGGAGTTGGTGATAGACGGGGAGGCCTGGCATGCTGCAATTCATGGGGTCGCAGAGTCGGACACGACTGAGTGACTGAACTGAACTGATAGATAGAGACTGTTGGGCCAGTGTGCATTTATTGTTTTATTTTATGTTCTTAATATGGTATAAGATCTAAACTTAAAGAGTACTGGGGATATTTTATGCAGCATCATATCAAAATATTACAAGTGCCACTAAATCCATATAAGAGAGCAAAGAAAGGCATCAGACACACAATCATCAATTATCTGACGCCCCCAATCACCAAGCTTTGCTACTATGTTTAACAATGACTAAATAAAAAGAATTTCAGGTTCAAGCACTATACTTGTTTTATTAATAGGTCAGCCAAATAATTGCAACTGGCTTGAACACTATTCAAGCAACTTAAGAATAGCGTTTCCCCCTTCTTTTAACGTTTAGTTCTTTCAATCTCCATGGCTGATAGGAACTGCAGTCATAAAGAGAATATAATTTACTTAATAGAATGAAAAAGATCAGCCACACTGAGAGACAAATCTTTGCAAAACATATATCTGAGAAGAGAACAGTATCCAAAATATACAAAGAACTCTTAAAACCCTACAGTAACAACCCAATTAAAAATCTGGCAAAAGAGTTGAACAGACACCTCACCAAAGAAGATACACAGATGGCGAAGAAGCCTATGAAAAGATGCTTAACTCTGTATGATATCAGGGAAATGCAAATTAAAACAACAGTGAGATACTACTGCACACCTATCAGAATGGCTAAAAAACAAACACTGAACACGGACTGATTGCTGGCAAGGATGTGGAGCAACAGAACTCTCAATTCATTGCTGATGAGAATGCAAAATGGTACAGCCACTGTGGATGGCAGTTTGGCAGTTTCTTACAAAACTAAACATAGTCTCACCATACTATCCAGCAACTGAGCTGTTTAGTATTTACCCAAATGAGCTGGAAACTTGTATCTACACAAAAACCTGCTCATGAGTGTTCACAGCAAGTTTATTCAAAACTGCCAAGACTTGGAAGCAATTGTGAAGCCCTTCAATAGTGCATGGAAAAACCAACTGTAGTATATCCAGAAAATGGGATATTAAATCATTGCTAAAAAGTAAATAAGCTATCAAACCACAAAAAGGCACGAAGGGACCTTAAATCCATTACTACTTAGTGAAAGAAGCCACTCTGAAAAGACTACATACTCTATGGTTCCAAATTTCAAAGACAAAACTAGAAAAACTGTAAAAAGAACAGTGGTTGCCAAGAGTTTGAAGAGGAGAAGGGATGAGGAACAGGCAGAGCCAGAGGATGTTTAGGGCAGTGATTCTATTCTGTATGATCATATAATGATCAATACATGACCTCATACATCTGTCAAAACCTAGAGAACATACAACACAGAGTGTATTTCACTTAGTAATAAAGTATCAGTATTGGCTAATCAACTTTAATACAGCACAGTAATGAAGACGTTAGCAACAGAGCAAACTGTTGAGGATAAGGAGGTACATGGGAGCTCTGCACCTTCTACTGGATTTTTTTGCAAACTTAAAACTACTCAAAAAGTAAAGTATATTAGAAAATAGTCTAGTAAAAACAAATCTAATGTTAATTTTTAAAAAGTCCCAATCTTCTCCAAATTTTATCTTAATATCGTCTAGTTTACTAATGAATGTTTTATAACAAAACATATCATTTCATATCCTAGCTTTCACTCTGCTGGTCTACTTGACAGGGCAATAAAATGGTTAAAATTCCCTAGTTTAATACATAGGCATTATAACACTGTCACTCAAAGATGATGTATTGACAGTGGTTCTCTGCAGATGTGAATTATTAATGGAACCCAAACTGCATACACCTGGTATAAAATATTCTTTTGCTGGAGGATGTATACAGGAAAAACTTTCAAGAGCTGGATTTATAAGGTCATTTCAAAGTAATGTTCATGCTTAAATAACTTGCTATTACTCTTCTAAATCATCTCTTACCACTCAAATACATGTCTATATGCAAAAGGTCAGCAAAACCTCATTTGGTTTGCTTTGTGGGTCCTCTACTTTTATATAATATCTCTGGTGTTCTGCCCTCCTTTCAAAAACACAAATACAATTCTGGCACATGTTGACAACTGAAAAAGTCTTCTCTGTCAGTTTCTGTGGCTTAACCATGCACGTGTCATTTAAAAATTTAAAAAAAAAAGAAGCACAAGAACACTTGAAGAATAGTTTACAGTAAATTTTGGCAGATTTGTTGCCATATATACAAATAACAAAGTGTGCAACAACAAAAAAATAGTGTGTGCAACATACCAATAGTTATTTTTGAATGGCCCTAAAGTCTTCATTCATAAGCTTGCTGCAGAAAATGACTACAGGTCACCATTTCTCACAGCTGAAACTGGTGTGGTTTCTGAGCTAAATTCCTACAAAAGAAACAGGCCAAATGCACTTGACATTCTAGAAGAGACGTGACANAGTGAAAGAAGCCACTCTGAAAAGACTACATACTCTATGGTTCCAAATTTCAAAGACAAAACTAGAAAAACTGTAAAAAGAACAGTGGTTGCCAAGAGTTTGAAGAGGAGAAGGGATGAGGAACAGGCAGAGCCAGAGGATGTTTAGGGCAGTGATTCTATTCTGTATGATCATATAATGATCAATACATGACCTCATACATCTGTCAAAACCTAGAGAACATACAACACAGAGTGTATTTCACTTAGTAATAAAGTATCAGTATTGGCTAATCAACTTTAATACAGCACAGTAATGAAGACGTTAGCAACAGAGCAAACTGTTGAGGATAAGGAGGTACATGGGAGCTCTGCACCTTCTACTGGATTTTTTTGCAAACTTAAAACTACTCAAAAAGTAAAGTATATTAGAAAATAGTCTAGTAAAAACAAATCTAATGTTAATTTTTAAAAAGTCCCAATCTTCTCCAAATTTTATCTTAATATCGTCTAGTTTACTAATGAATGTTTTATAACAAAACATATCATTTCATATCCTAGCTTTCACTCTGCTGGTCTACTTGACAGGGCAATAAAATGGTTAAAATTCCCTAGTTTAATACATAGGCATTATAACACTGTCACTCAAAGATGATGTATTGACAGTGGTTCTCTGCAGATGTGAATTATTAATGGAACCCAAACTGCATACACCTGGTATAAAATATTCTTTTGCTGGAGGATGTATACAGGAAAAACTTTCAAGAGCTGGATTTATAAGGTCATTTCAAAGTAATGTTCATGCTTAAATAACTTGCTATTACTCTTCTAAATCATCTCTTACCACTCAAATACATGTCTATATGCAAAAGGTCAGCAAAACCTCATTTGGTTTGCTTTGTGGGTCCTCTACTTTTATATAATATCTCTGGTGTTCTGCCCTCCTTTCAAAAACACAAATACAATTCTGGCACATGTTGACAACTGAAAAAGTCTTCTCTGTCAGTTTCTGTGGCTTAACCATGCATGTGTCATTTAAAAATTTAAAAAAAAAAGAAGCACAAGAACACCTGAAGAATAGTTTACAGTAAATTTTGGCAGATTTGTTGCCATATATGCAAATAACAAAGTGTGCAACAACAAAAAAATAGTGTGTGCAACATACCAATAGTTATTTTTGAATGGCCCTAAAGTCTTCATTCATAAGCTTGCTGCAGAAAATGACTACAGGTCACCATTTCTCACAGCTGAAACTGGTGTGGTTTCTGAGCTAAATTCCTACAAAAGAAACAGGCCAAATGCACTTGACATTCTAGAAGAGACGTGACATTTGCTACAGGTCGCTAATACCAAGGAGAAAGCTTATAACAATGTGGGGATGGTACTGATGTGCTCTGTTTAAATTTGCTGAGTCTTGGGTTAGGTTATTAATAACCACTCCTATCTCGAACTATCATTTCTCCATCGTCCCTAGGGAGTCCTGCTGTTTACACAGCACAGGATCTTCTTTTTCACCGACAACATAAACAGAGGTGCGTGTGCCAGGTCTCTGCAGTCGTGTCCGACTCTGTGCAACCCTATGGGCCGTAACCCGCCAGCCTCCTCTGTCCATGGGATTTTCCAGGTAAGAATACTGCAGTGGATGACCATGTCCTTCTCCAGAGGATCTTCCCATCCCATGGATCAAACCTGCATCAAACTCAATAAACTCAACTATACTCAGAGTTAATATATGACCTTATTGTAAGTTCTAGTACCATAAAAACAATACTCTTTAAAAGTAATTTTCCAAAAATACTGGGCTGACAACATGAAGCTCTGGAAAAACAACATTATCAGTAGCTGGAGACCCTCAATAACAAAACAGCTGATAATATACCTATATGCTATGGGGTTCTCCAAGTGTGACCAAATACAGGATATTTTAACTAAATGGACAGAACGGCAGGCTAATGAAAGGAAGGTTTTAACTGGTGGTATGTGTGTGCATGCGTGTGCGTGATGTAGTATACAAAGATACACATAATTGTTCTTTCTTAGATTTGCTATTGAGGTACATTGGTTTATAATTTAAGTTTCACATGTCCGCTGTATTTCTCCTTTCTGTATACCCTATAGCGTGCTCACTACCAATTTACTTTCCACCAGTCACCACACGGTTGATTCCCTTTTTTCATTTTGCCCTCCCCACCCCTACCTCGTTTCTGGTAACCGTTACTATGGTCACTGTATCTACATTTAACTGGGGGCTCTATGTGCAGCTTTACTTTAGACTATTTATGTGACACTGGAACGTCCCTAACTCCTGAACATCTCTATTCTATCATACAGGAAACAGAGCATTCGTTTTACAACAAGTATCTGAGTGCCTGTTATTTGCCAAGGCTGCCCAGGTAGCTCATTGGTAAAGAATCTGCCTGCCTATGCGGCAGACACAGGAGACTTGGGTTCGATCCCTGGATTGGGAAAATCTTCTGGAGGAGGAAATGGCAACCCACTCCAATATTTTTGCCTGTAAAATTTCACAAACAGAGGCGGCTGGTGGGCTACTGTCCATGGGGTCGCAAAGAATCAGGCATGACTGAGTAACTGAGAATGCACAGAGAGGGGAAAAAATGAAATAACATGTTTACAAAGTGAGAGATTTGACTGAAGAGGTAAGCACATCTACTTACAACTCCTAACAAGGATTCATTCACTATGAGTAAGAGGATACACATGAAGTCTTCAAAGGGAAACACTACCATTTCTCTGGGAACTGATTATGTGTTAATTTTTGTGTGTGTCTGTGCTCAGTCATGTCTGATTCTGCACTGGCAGGTGAATTCTTTACCATTAGACACCTGTGAAGTCCTCAATGAAGGGTACTAATGTTAATTAAATCTTTGGGCAAGTGTTTCTTTGAAAATGTCCTTAAAAAGCCTGTGGAACAAAGATTAAAGAAACTGCTTCCAAGGAAGTGAAACAAATTTAGACCCACTCAGCCCTGGATTCTGAAATATTACAGGGTATGGCTGTGAATTAAGTCAAAAACAAACCTACCTACCTAATATGATTGATTTTTAAAAAAAACTTCAAGCTAAACCTGCTGCTGCTAAGTCGCTTCAGTCGTGTCCGACTCTGTGCGACCCCATAGACAGCAGCCCATCAGGCTCCTCCGTCCCTGGGATTCTCCAGGCAAGAACACTGGAGTGGGTTGCTATTTCCTTCTCCAATGCATGAAAGTTTAAAGTGAAAAGGAAGTCGCTCAGTCGTGTCCGACTCTTAGCAACCCCACGGACTGCAGCCCACCAGGCTCCTCCGTCCATGGGAGATTCCAGGCAAGAGTACTGGAGTGGGTTGATCCCAGTAAAAATGACCTTAAAAAATTTATTCCAGAACTTAATCTGTTCCTACTTTGGTAGTTAAAAAGAAAGTACTGATACCTCTATTCCCTAAGAAAATTTAAGACTTCCCAAACTGCAACAAACTACAAGTGCTATCTGTATTTCCCTTCAAAAATAATCAACAGCGCTCAGTAAAGTTTACAACTGAACAAATTAAATTAGACTGAGACTTGAAAATGCTGAGGTAGAATGGTTTTCCAAAAGGTCGCCCCAGGAACAAAGTAAGCTTTACCTGACCCCTGGCAGTTATAGCAGCAGCTGCAACGCCTTGGTTGTCACAAGACTGAAAGACTAAAGGGAGCCCGTAGCCTTTAAAACTTCCATGAACACTACCTTTTTGCCACCTTGTTCCCATCACCCCATCACATTGCTTTTAACCAATTATGGTACAATTCAGTTCAGTTCAGTCGCTCAATTGTGTCTGACTCTTTGCGACCCCATGAATCGCAGCACGCCAGGCCTCCCTGTCCATCACCAACTGCAGGAGTTTACTAAAACTCATGTCCATTGTGTCAGTGACGTCATCCAACCATCTCATCCTCTGTTGTCCCCTTCTCCTCCTGCCCTCAATCTTTCCTTGCATCAGGGTCTTTACAAATAAGTCAGCTCTTCACATCAGGTGGCCAAAGTACTGGAGTTACAGCTTTAGCATCATTCCTTCCAAAGAAATCCCAGGGCTGATCTCCTTCAGAATGGACTGGTTGGATCTCCTTGCAGTCCAAGGGACTCTCAAGAGTTTTCTCCAACACCACAGTTCAAAAGCATCAATTCTTTGGCACCCAGCTTTCTTTATAGTCCAACTCTCACATCCAA
>SJYV01011350.1:369334-446893 GCA_006410875.1 Neotragus pygmaeus | reverse complement strand
AAGAGGGAGGTCAGGTGGTCTGGTATTCCCATCTCTTTCAGAAGTTTCCATAGTTTATTGTGATCCACATAGTTAAAGGCTTTGGCATAGTCAATACAGCAGAAATAGATGTTTTTCTGGAACTCTCTCATTTTTGTGATGATCCAGCAGATGTTGGCAATTTGATCTCTGGTTCCTCTGCCTTTTCTAAAACCAGCTTGAACATCGGGCAGTTCATGGTTCATGTCTTGCTGAAGCCTGGCTTGGAGAATTTTGAGCATTACTTTACCAGCATGTGAGTGTGGTAGTCTGAGCATTCTTTGGCATTGGATTTGGATTGGAATGAAAACTGACATTTTCCAGTCCTGTGGCCACTACTGAGTTTTCCAAACCTGCTGACATATTGAGTGCATTTAGTACATAAAAGTAACTTTCATCTGAGGAATGGGAGAAGCATCCACACAGAATAAGTCTAAGTTACTTGTCAGTTTCATATTACTCAATGACACAGATTTGGGAGAAGATAGCTATGTAGCAATTGTCTCTGGGCACACAAGGGGCTAAAGATCACAGCAGGGTGAGCCTTTGTTGGCTGCTGGACCAACAACCAATCACAAAGAGTAAAAGTTGGTTAAGCCAGGAAGATCTGTGTTACAGAAGGAACTGGTAAATTATAATGTGGAAATTAAACTCTGCAGTGAGAATAATTTTTTCTATAATGTTAGTTTCCAGAACTATTGTGTCAGTTTATGAGATTTCCTGAAAAAGTGCAATTCAACAGAATGAAACAGAAACCAGAAACAGAGGGCATTATAGAGTTTTGAACAGAGAGGTGAACAAACCTTTAGAAAATTATTTTGATCTCAGGACACCTAATTTGCTATAGAAAGCACCTAGACCCAGGAAAGTACTTCCTGGTGATGACTCTCACTACAGATGAGACCACACGTTCGGTACCCACATACTTTAGGACACTAACTGGCTTTTTAAAGGATGCTTCGAGGAGCCAAATGGTGTCTTTGAAATCCAACATCTACTTCTTTTCTGAGAATGTGCCATTAACAAAGCCTGAGACATCCTCTAGTGTGTAAAATATTTAAAAAACGTAGGAAGACTCTGGCACAGATGTTTTTGATAGGATGTTGAATTTTGGTCTACTAACACTTGTCTTTTTGAAGAAGGTGAATTAAAAGCAAACAAACAAAACACAAAACAGAAAAGCTCAGTTCTCACTTTGTGTTTTGTTGAGCCATATGAAAATGCAAATAGCCAATCCTTCTTGTTCTACAAAAAAATGGCAGTTTTATGTGGTTCAATCCAGTACGTAACAGTAACACTTAAAAATGCCTTCAAAGTACTTGGCTGTTTGTGTTCTGCTTCTATCTAAGGGTCAGACTTTCCTTTTATATCAACATAGTGGGGTGAGACAAAGTTGGTAAACCATCTGACTCCCAATCTACCCCATTCCCTTTTCATTACCCCTCAATGCAAAACTTCCAGGCTCTGGCTTTCAGATCTATCACTCATTCTTCTTCTGCACTTCCAGTACCTTCTTACTGTTGAGCTCTTCTGTTCTTGTTCGTTTCTATAGATGTCCCATGTGTACTTGAGGTGAATGTGTGCTTGTGCATGCTAAGAGAATGTGCTGTCCATCAAATCCAACCTGTTACTTGCGTTCAAATCTTCTGTAGTTTTATTCTTTTTGGCTCCTTGCCCAATCAGGGCTGAGTGATTTTTCACTATAATAGTGGATTAGTCCTATGCTTTTCAGTTTTTACTTTATATATTCAGAAGCTTTTTCATGAAAAGCAAACAAGTTTAAGAGCTGTCTTTTGTTATTTAGTGACTATTTTCACCTCTAAATATTTGCCAGTTATGTGTATAAATATCTCTTCCCATTCTTTTTTGTTTTTACTCTTAATGCTGTCTTCTGATGAAGAAAAGTTCCTAATTCTAATACAGTGCAATTTATTGCTATTTTCCTTTACGTGTTTTGCTTGTCCTTAAAAAGATTTTTTTCCTATCCTAAGTTCACATTTTCTTCTACGTTATCTTTTAAATGTTGGTTTAACTTTAGATCTAAAAGCCAGCTTAAAGTGTTTATCTTACATGGTATATTTAGTGGTCAAGCTTTATCTCTTCTATATTACTATTTTTAACATCCTTGGACAAATTTGCTTTTGAGGTTACTTCATACTGGGCTTCCCTGGTGGCTCAGACAGTAAAGAATCTGCCTGCAATGCTGGAGACCCAGGTTTGATCCCTGGGTCAGCAAGATCCCCTGGAGAAGGGAATAGCAACCCACTCTAGTATTCTTGCCTGGAGAATCCCATGGATAGAGGAGCCTGGCAGGTTACAGTCCACGGAGTCACAAAAAGTCAGACATGACTGAGGGACTAACACTTACTTCATATCTGTTATTACTAATGTATCATGGACCCTTCCTTTGCTGTGTTTGCCCTCTTCTCTTTGCTTTTTCCTTCCTTGACATTTTTGGATTTAAACAATTTTTTTGGTTTGCTAGTTCTTGATTTCCATCACCTTCCACTCCAAGACTAGTAACCATAGATTCTTAATAAAGTCCAAATTTAGCAATATTTTATCTTCTATCCTGAATAAAACAATGACCTTAGAACATGATTGGTTCTCTCCTGATTACAGTCTGTTATTGTCTACTACTTGGTTTTATATTTTTACTTTTTCTTCTTAGTTTTTAACTTTATTGGAGCACAGCTGATTTTCTGGTTGTGTATTTTTAGTCCTAAAAATTAGACATTACTCTTACTTCTTCATACAGTTTGTTTAGATTTACTTATGTGTGCCAATTTCCTGGCTCCCTTTTACTTTCCACTAGCTTTATTATAAGGTATTTTCCTTCTTCTTTAAATGTATCCTTTATAGACATTCCTTAAGTAAAGATCTGTTGATAAAAACTCAGTTTTTCTTTACCTAAAATGGATTAAGAATGTTTTCATTCTTAAGAAATTATTTTGTAGTGTACACAATTCTAAGTTGACATTAATTTCTCTCTGTACTATCTTCTGGCTTCTAGATCGCTGTTGAGAGGTCTCTGTCAACGTGATTTTTCTTCGTAGGTCATGCTTTCTTTCTGGGAATTTGTAGCTTTTCTACATGTTCAGGTGTGATTTTCTAAAAATGTACCTTGTTTTATATGCAGAGCACTTTTAACTTCTGTTCCATAAATTTCTCAGTCAACATNTGTTGAGAGGTCTCTGTCAACGTGATTTTTCTTCGTAGGTCATGCTTTCTTTCTGGGAATTTGTAGCTTTTCTACATGTTCAGGTGTGATTTTCTAAAAATGTACCTTGTTTTATATGCAGAGCACTTTTAACTTCTGTTCCATAAATTTCTCAGTCAACATTCTTCAAATACTTTTCTCTCTTCCATTCTCTTTCTAGGTATGTTAAATATTCTACCCCTTATGTCTTTTGACCTTTTGTATTTTATACATTTCCTGTCCTCTGAACCACAATTTCAGATACGCTTGTTCTTTAACTCTCCTCTTCACTTTCCAACATGCTAACTTATTCATTGGGTTTAAAATTTCAACAATTATATTTTTAGCTTATATTCAACTTGAGTTTTCAAATGTGCTTCATCATTTTTGACAGTCACTTAAAAGAAAAAAAGATCACTATTGGGGCTTGCTGGTGACTCTGTAGTGAAGAATCCACATGCCAATGCAGGGGATGCAGTTTGATCCTTGATCCAGGAAGATCCCACATGCCATGGAGCAACTAAGCTGGTGTGCCACAACTATTCAGGCTGTGCTCTAAAGACTGGGAATTGCAACTACTGGAGCCTGCACACCCTAGAACCCACCTATCTCAACTAGAGAGTAGGCCCCCTCGCCGCATCTACAGAAAAGCCCATGAAGCAACGAAGATCCGGCACAGCCAAAACTAAATAAGTAAATACTCATTTGTGGGGGTTTTTCCCATGTGGGAGTATAATATAAATTCACAACTGGCTGATGTGAAACTGCGGAAATCCTGAATACCTACCTGTTTTCCTGTTTCTGCTAGTGGCCAAGGAGTGCCAACAACTCCAACTGCTTTCTAGGGAACTGAATTAATGGGGAAGTTTCAGCCTTAGACCCCTTACTCCACAGCAGGCAAAAAGTTTTCAGCTTTGGCATTTGACCCTAGAGCCACTAACTGATGGGGTGGAGGACTTGGGAGATTTCCTTTTTTTCTTGCAAACTTGCCAATGTTTATTCAAATTCAATAGGATCCACTTCTGAAATTCTTATCTTCCTACTCATTTTTGCTCCCAAGGGATTTTCCTTACTTTTGCGGGGTAAGGTCAACTATGTGCTTAAAAGGAGTTATTTTAATACTTCACCAAGCATTTCTGAGTGTTATATAGAAGAATTTTCAAGTAATGTATGTACTTTGCCACACTGCTAGAAATTTCAGGAGTCTTTTTCAAACATGTTTAAACTAGATCTTGCCTGTTTTATACTATGCAGTTTCTCTATACCTACATGTAGGATCATGGGTTTATCTATATGAACTTATTTTTGTCACGTTTGGAGAATTTTTCTAGTCTACTGAGATCTTTTGAGCTCCTATTATCAAACCATCCACCCTTTCACTATTATATGAGCAGCCCATTAAAATGTTGTTCAAGCTGCTTTTTGGGCTTCCCTGATGGCTCAGATGGTAACTAATCTGCCTGCAATGCAGGGGACCTGGGTTTGATCCCTGGGTTGGGAAGATCCCCTGGAAGAGGGCATGGCAGCCCACTCCAGTATCCTTGCCTGGAGAATCCATGTGAACCCAGGAGCCTGACGGGCTGCAGTCCATGGGGTCACAAAGAGTCGGACACGACTGAGAGACTAAGCACAGCCCTTTGTTTATATGATTATTTCTTTCACTCCCCACTGAGACGAAAAGATAGGGGATATATCAGTTGTTGTTTTTTTGGCCACACCTCATGGCATGCAGAACTTCCCTGACCAGGGATCAAACCTGTGTCCCTGCAGTGGATCGGGGACCAACACGGAAGCTCAGTTCAGTTCAGTTCAGTTCAGTCGCTCAGTCGTGTCTGATTCTTTGTGACCCCATGAATTGCAGCACTATATGTTATTTATTTTTTGATTTTTGACAGCATGTTGGACTATACAACTCACAGGTGACAGTCATTAAATGCATACTGAATGGATGTCCTTACCTAAGTTGCTGATAAAAATACTGAACAGGATGAGCCCATGGTCAGAGCCCTGAGCCATGAGACTCTTGCTTCTAGCTGTCAATGATGTATTGATTAGCATGCCTGGGTACAACCATTCAACTAGTTCTTTAATTATCTGACAAATATTTGGTACTGCATTAAATTTACATTTCAGCCAATTACCTGTGTCTCTGAGGCTATCCTCAAAGATCTTATCCAGTGCTTAGCTGAAATCCAGATATATTGTCTATCGCATCTCCTTTTCTACTAAGCCTTACTGACGCATCTTAAATCCTTCATAAAGCCATTGTGAACATTCAGACGATATTGATCTCATTAGTATCACTTTGAATTCAGCAACACACATTTTTACACTTTAATTATATACTGCCTATTAATTGTTTAATGTATTTGTAACTCTTCCTTCCATGAAATTTAACAGTGTTGAACATACAGCAAATTGCAAATAAATAACTGCTTTATTATAGAAGAATGCCTTTCAAATGTGTGAAATTTGGGAAGAAAAGAACTCTCCTCTCTAGTCCTACCCTCATTAGAGGAGGAAAGAACAGGATTTTTCTATTTAGTTACTCTCAAAGTAAGGAAGTAAAGACCACTGGACCACCAGGAGTTCCCTAAAATCTGCTTTTATATCCTTAAAAATCTTGTTTCTTCAAACAGTAGAGCAATAAACACTTGTGAAAGAAATGCATTGTTATAGTAACCCAAGAATGAGAGGGCCTATACATTTTGCAGGAAGATGTGAATAGACTATTTTGAAAGTTAATCAGTGTAGCATATTAACATGTATGTGTACATGCATGTGTGCTCAGTCGTGTCTGACTCTTTGAGGCCCCATGGACTGTAGCCCACCACGCTCCTCTGTCCATGGCATTCTCCAGGCAAGAACACTGGAGTGGGCTGCTACTTCCTTCTCCAGGGACTGAACCTGGGTCCCCTGCATTGGCAGGTGGGTTTTTACCACTGTGCCCCCTGGAAAGCCAGCATACTAACACTTAAGTCCTAAATATTTTGTTCAATTGATGACAACCATAAAGGAACTTCCATAAATTATGAAGTACTTAGTTATTAACAAGACTGGGAAAGCCACAACTGTGTGCCAATTCTGGAAAACACAAGGAGTTATATTTTCCTATCTTTCTCAAAACATAAGAAACACAGGTGCTGAATATAATAGCCAGCGAACATCCACAAAGTTTTCTAGTTCAGTGTTCCTCACACTATTATTCATGGACCTCTATGGTTACTTGGTGAAGGAAATGGCAATCCACTCCAGTATTCTTGCCTGGAAAATCCCATGGACGGAGGAGCCTGGTAGGCTATAGTCGATGGAGTCGCAAAGAGTTGGATACAACTGAGCAACTTCACTTTCACTTTTCTGTGACTACTGAGACTCCCTCAGGAGGTCTATAGAATCCAAGCTATTTTCACAGTAACACTAAGACACCATTAACCTTTTTCACTGTATTGACATCTGCATAAATGGTGCACAAAGGCAATGGTGACTAAAATTGCTTTAACTTAGTACAAACCAAGGCAGTGGCATCAGAATGTATAGCAGTCATTGTATTCTTCACTACCACACACTTATTGAGGAAAAAGAAAAAGACAGTTTCACAACAACCTTGATGAGGAAGCAGAAAAAATTATTATTTTTTATGAAATCTTAACCTTGGGGGCACTTAAAAAAATACTGCATGTGACAAATGGGAAGTATGCCTAAAATCTTTCTGCTGCATACCAATGGGTTTTCATTTAACAGAGCAAGGGAAGTTCAGATGTGGTTTCAGACTGCACACTACAACTCATCTTCATGAAACTTCTACTTGTCAAAAAACCATCCAAGAAGAATATCCAGAATTATCTGAAAAGGTTATTAAAATATTCCTCTTCCAACTACTTATCTATGTGAGGCTGGATTTTTTTTTTAATACTTTCAACCAAAAAAAAAAAGTATGGTAGCAGACTGAATGCCGAAATATGAAAATCTGGCTATACTCTATTAAGCAAGATATTAAAGAGGCTGAGAAAGAAATACAGAACAATGTTACTTTACTAAGTTTTTGCATTTTGGGACTTTTAAAATAAAAATGTCAGTAACTCCTACAATGCAACAACAAAAACAAAACAAAAAAAATGATATAAAAACACACAGAGGATCTAAACAGACATTTTCCCAAAGAAGATGTTCAGGAAACCAACAAACATGTGAAAGGATTCTCAACATCACTAATCAGCTGCTGCTGCTAAGTCGCTTCAGTTGTGTCCAACTCTGTGTGACTCCATAGACGGCAGCCCACCAGGCTCCCTCGTCCCTGGAATTCTCCAGGCAAGAACACTGGCGTGGGTTCACTCATCAGCAGGGAAATGTAAATCAACAATGACATATTACCTCACACCTATTAGAATGAGTATTAGTAAAAAAAACCCCAAGAAATAGCAAGTGAGGCTGTGGAGAGGATGAGGAGAAAGGGGAAACCTTTCGCACTGTTGACAGAATGTAAACTGGTACAATCACTATGGAGAACAGTACAGAGGCTCTTTAAAAAATTAAAAATAAACTACCATATGATCTAGAAATTCCACTTCTGGATATTTACCCAAAGAAAATGAAAACACTAACAGGAAAGATATATGTACCCTCATGTTCTCTGCAGCATTATTTACAAAATGTGACACACACACTCTCACACACACAATGGAATTCTACTCAGCTATAAAAAAGAAGGAAGTATTTCCATTTTCGACAACATGAATAGGCCTCGAGGGTATTAAGCTGTGTGAAATACATCAGAGAAAGAAAAGTACTGTATCATCTCACTTATATGTGGAATCTAAAAAAAAAAAAGGCGGGGGAGGACAAAACAAAATGCCAAGCTCATAGATTCAGAGAACGTATCAGTGGTTGCCAGAGGCTGGGGTGGGTGAAATGGGTAAAGGGAGTCAAAGGCACAAACTTCTAGTTTGTATATGGTGGCAGATGCTAACTAGACTTAATCATGGCAATTATTTCACAGAATATACCATGTTTTATTATGCTGTACACCTGAAATTAATATATGTCAATTATGCTTAAAATCGTAAATGCTTATGAGTTATAATTATTACATTAAATGAATAAATACACAATCTAAAAATTTTGCTTTAATTTCTAACTTAAAAAGATCAATTTCTAATGTTCTTAAAATTTCTAATTTTGCTTTAATTTCTGGCAAATATAAATCATCTCAATAAAAGCTCTTTGTAGTCCTCAACAATCTTAGGGTAAAGGGGTCCCCAGACCAAACTATCTGACAACTGCTCCTGCAGTTGATAGAAGCATCACTTTGGAAAGTCCTGCTCCACTTTACATACAGCGGGACTTACTCATTTATCTTATTTATCAAGAAATACTTAGGACTACTATTTGCTACTTGTCCATTTTCTCTAGCACTGCAATGATGACCTATAAATTATTCTAAGGTGAATACGAGGCAAGTTCAGAAATAGAACTTTGTCAAACCACCCCAGAAGTCCCATCCCCATCACACCTTCCTTCTCCTGCTGTTTAACCATTATCCTGCTTTTACATTAATCATTCCTTTGCCATTTACTTTCTATCATGAGCTTCCCTACATGCTAAAGGATAGTTCTGCCCATTCAGAAAAAAACCCAAGTGTCTTCTAGGTCTTTGGTACTTGATAGGGTTCTCCAGCTTCCCTTTCATTTACATATAATGTTATCTATAGAAGAACCCAGCTGTACTATAGATCAGGAACGTATAGAGTTCTTGGTTTTTGCCAACTGCATACTCTTGGTGCAGTTCAGCATGTTCCTCTTCCTTGGTATTTCTGGAAAACTGACAGATGGATCCTGAGACTGGATTAGACTCAGGTTCTGTCCCCCTTTGGCAAGACTATAGGAGGCACATAATGCCTCATTATCTCTCTTTTGTGATGTCAGGAGCCAGTGATGTTTACTGCCACTGTCAGTGGGGATTATAAAATGGTGGTACTTTTAATTCTGTAATTTTTAAATTTATTAGTTGGAATGCATTTATAAAGTGATTCTCAGTTCAGTTCAGTTGCTCAGCCATGTCCGACTCTTTGTGACCTCGTGGACTGCAGCACGCTAGATTTCCCTGTCCATCACCAACTCCCAGAGCTTACTCAAACTCATGTCCATTGTGTTGGTGATGCCATCCAACCATCTCATCCTCTGTCGTCCCCTTCTCCTCCTGCTTTCAGCATCAGGGGCTTTTCAAATGAGTTAGTTTCTTCCCATCAGCTGGACAAAGTATTGGAGTTTCAGCTTCAGCATCAGTTCTTCCAATGAATATTCAGGACTGATTTCCTTTAGGATGGACTGGTTGGATCTACTTGCTATCCAAGGAATTCTCAGGAGTCTTCTCCAACACCACAGTTCAAAAGCATCAATTCTTTGGTGCTCAGCTTTCTTCACAGTCCAACTNCAAGGAACAAGTGTCTTTTAATTTCATGGCTGCAGTCCCCATCTGCAGTGATTCCAACCCCAAGAAAATAAAGTCTTTCACTGTTTCCATTGCTCCTCACTCATTTGCCATGAAGTGATGGGACAAGATGCCATGATCTTAATTTTCTCAATGTGGAGTTTTAAGCCAGATTTTTCACTCTCTTCTTTCACTTTCATCTAAAGGCTCTTTAGTTTTTCTTTGCTTTCTGCTATAAGGATGGTATCTCATCTGCATATCTGAGGTTATTGAAATCTCTTCCAGCAATCTGACCAGCTTGTGCTTCATCCAGCCCAGCTTTATGGGGGTATACACACAAATACAAATACACACATACATACCCTACACAACCCAAACAGTAATGCAGTTTTATTGAAAAGAGTTCAAAGACCAAGAGTATAACTCTAGCTCTCATTTCCAGAATGTCTTAGGAGGAAAAACTTAACCTCTCAGTATCTCAGTCCTCTCCAGGTATTGAGTAAGGAACAGCAAAGAAGAAGCAAATATATCTAATACCCAGAATCTTTATTTGAATTCTGTGTTTAAACTTATTTCGTGAATGACTCTTGGTGATTTACCTAAACATTCTGAACCTCAGTTTGTTTAATTATAAAATGGAGATATAGCATATACATGAATGGTTGGTATAAGTATCAAATAAAGCACACTGTGTGTTTCACAAGGAGTTTTGAGTCTGTAAGTTATTATCAAGTGTTAGGAATAACGCTTACTTCACATGGCTGTCTGAGGCTGAAGTAAGGAAACACAGGTGGCATTACCAGGGCAGCCCTTGGTGTATGGTGTCCCTCGGTCCTCAGCGATCAGATGCCCTAATCACAACTTCACAATGCACTCTGCAATAGGTTGCTTCATATAAGATGATTGCCATCAGATTGATTCAGATTGCAATGTCTAAGAGCTGGTGCGGATAAGGGCAATACATCTATGGCAAACAGGAAAACAATAAATACATTTCACAAACATAGATTCCACCCACTTAATTTCTAAACAGTGAGAAGGATCATTAATATATGTGATGCGACAAACACATTAAGAATATTAATTTACTGGCAGAGCTCATGCTTGATAAGAAGCAGAAAATAAAGTAAATATGAAGACTGCAATAGCGATCATNTCTCAAGAGTTGCTTGGACTGCAAGTAGATCCAACCAGTCCATCCTAAAGGAAATCAGTCCTGGGTGTTCATTGGAAGGACTGATGCTGAAGCTGAAACTCCAATATTTTGGCCACCTGATATGAAGAGCTGACTCATTTGAAAAGACCCTGATGCTGGGAAAGATTGAAGGTGAAAGGAAAAGGGGACAACAGTGGATGAGATGGTTGGCTGGCATGACTGACTCAATGGACAAGAGTTTGAGTAAACTTTGGGAGTTGGTGATGGATAGGGCGGCCTGGCGTTCTGCAGTCCATGGGGTCCAAAGAGTCAGACACGAATGAGCAACTGAACTAAACTGAACAGTAATGTAGTTGTCACTTCGTATCTGCTACTTCTCAACTTCTGGTCTGCCACTCCATCATAAAGTCATTCTACCCCTACTAATTGGTTAACTATTGGCTCAGTGCACTTAGAAAAGTTAGGGGTAATACTCGATTCCTTTAGCAGTATTTAAAATAATGAATTGGTTTCCTACCACCCTCTAAGGTATCCAATTATTTTTTTAAATTAATTTATTTAACTGGAAAGTAATTACTTTACAATATTGTAGTGGCTTTTGCCATATATTGACATGAATCAGCCATGGGTGAACATGTGTTCCCCATCCTGAACCCCACTCCCACCTCCCTTCCCATCCCATCCCTCAGGGTCATCCCAGTGCACCAGCCCTGAACACCCTGTCTCATGCATTGAACCTGGACTGGCGATCTGTTTCACATATGATAATATACATGCTTCAATGCTATTCTCTCAAACATTGTTACTCTAAAAACACCGTTAAAAATGAATGAATTTATGGTGATCTAAATGGGAAGGAAATCCAAAAAACAGGGGATAATATATAAGTATATAGCTGATTCACTTCACAGTACAGCAAAAACACAACACTGTAAAGCAACTATGAAGTGAAGTGAAGTCGCTCAGTCGTGTCTGACTCTTTGCGACCCCATGGACTGTAGCCTATCAGGCTCCTCCGTCCATGGGATTTCCCAGGCAAGAGTGCTGGAGTGGATTGCCATTTCCTTCTCCAGGGGACCTTCCCAACCCAGGACTCAAACCGGGATCTCCCACATTGCAGGCAAACACTTTACCGTCTGAGCCAACTATACTCCCAATAAAATTAATTAAAAAAAAACTAGTGGATTTAAACATACCTGATTAACTTCTCATGAAATTAAAAGATGCTTACTCCTGGGAAGGAAAGTTATGACCAATCTAGACAGCATATTAAAAAGCAGAGACATTACTTTGCCAACAAAGGTCTATCTAGTCAAGGCTATGGTTTTTCCAGTGGTCATGTATGGATGTGACAGTTGGACTATAAAGAAAGCTGAGCGCCGAAGAATTGATGCTTTTGAACTGTGTTGTTGGAGAAGACTGTTGAGAGGCCTTTGGACTGCAAGTAGATCCAACCAGTCCATCCTAAAGGAGATCAGTCCTGGGTGATCACTGGAAGGACTGATGTTGAAGCTGAAAATCCAATACTTTGGCCACCTGATGTGAAGAGCTGACTCATCTGAAAAGATCCTGATGCTGGGAAAGATTGAGGGCAGGAGAAGGAGACGACAGAGGATGAGATGGTTGGATGGCATCAGTGACTCAATGGACATGGGTCTGGGTGGACTCCAGGAATTGGTGATGGACAGGGAGGCCTGGCGGGCTGCAGTTTATGGGGTCGCAAAGAGTCGGACACGAATGAATGACTGAACTGAACTGATTAACTTCTCTGCCAAATTTCTGAACAGCACATTTTGGCCATCCAAGGCTAAATTTAACTATAGCTTTAGCTTTAGTGAAAGACTAGCTTTACAACTGAAAAGGTCCATCTGCATAAGCAAAAACAATGGAAAAGGCTGATAACTAACTATAATTAGTTCTCAAATACATGACAAAATTCAGGGTAGATCTCAGAATACGATTTTCTTAAGGTTAAGTTCAGATAAAATTTAAGAGATTAGGAAATGTTTCGCTAACTATATTTTTAAAAATTCTATGACTTCTTGGTTTTCAGAATAAAATTCAATCTCATTAGCTTGGTTCATAAGGGATGTCATGATTTGGTCTCTAAAAGGAAGAAAGCCTTTTCATGCTCCCTGTGAACAAAATTATGTAAATAAATAGCTTCTTTTCACCAAATGAGACAGAAAAAAAACTTTCCCAAAAAGACATTTTTTCGCACACTACAGAGTAATTATCTTAAAATTTTTCAAGTATAAGAGATTGTAAATGCCCATGCTTCTCATTCTCACTAAGTATACACAAGATTTTCAGTGTTCCTCAATTTGGGATCCTCAGGTATAGTCTCAGTGAGACTATATATTCTAGATGAGAATTTGAGTGATCCATTTTCCCTTGTGTGATTGTACATAAAATAATACAAGCCTAATTTGGATCATCTGC
Organism: Neotragus pygmaeus; assembly: GCA_006410875.1. Taxonomy (NCBI): domain Eukaryota; kingdom Metazoa; phylum Chordata; class Mammalia; order Artiodactyla; family Bovidae; genus Neotragus; species Neotragus pygmaeus. The sequence goes on along the minus strand of SJYV01011350.1, from coordinate 433,652 downwards.
CTAATCACCTTAGTATCAAGTAGTACTTCTCAATTTTGGTGCTCACGTACCTGCTCAGGGATATACTTGGGCCCAGCAGTTATTCCTGAATAACTGGGGGCTAATAAAAAGGGGGCAGGCAGACTGAATATGTAAATGATGCATTCTACCGACTGAAGGCCAAGTCACAGTTCATTTTTCCTCTGAAGAAAAATACAGGGAGAAGTGGGTCCTCACACGGCACACAATAGACTGGCTGAGCTCAAAACAGAACTTCAGTTTCTTAATGGATTAGGCTTTCTGTTTGGGGTGATGAAAACGTTCCAGAGTTAGATAGTGGCTGATGCTCACACAACACTGTAGATAAACTGGAAGCCACTGAATTAAATATTTTCAAAATGATGGATTTTATCTTATGTAATTCCTAAGATAAAATGTGTTTATAGTTGCATAAGGGTTTCCCAGATGGCTCAGACAGTAAAGAATCTGCCTGCAGTGCTGGGAACTCAGGTTCGATCCCTAGTTTGGGAGTATCCCCTGGAAAAAGGAATGGCAACCCACTCCAGTATTCTTGCCTGGTATTCTTCTATTCCATAGACAGGAGTCTGGCAGGCTACAGTTCCTGGGGTTACAAAAAATTGGACACAACTGAGCACCTAACACAAGAGTGGCAACCCTGTGAAGTTTATGTCTAGCTTTATGTTTATTCATATCTGTTACATTAAAACAAGTTAAAATAGATGTATTGACCTATTTTAAATTAATACGGGGGATTGATGAGACACCATCTGTCCTTTTAAAAAGGGCTATATATGAAAAAAGTTTTAGAAAAACTTATATGTAAGACTCATAAACATAGCTTATTTCTCTGAAACTTTACTAATAAAACATTTAATAAATATGGGAACTTAATACAAATTTTCTATCTTCTTTATAAATTAATCTAAGACCTTTCAAGATTTTCATTTATCCATAAGATTCTCATTTATCCATATAACATTTCTACTTGCAAAAACTGAATACCAATTGGAACACAGTAGCTGCTCAACATACACACTGCTTTAAGAAAAAGAAACAAGGATACCAAAAATCAGGCACTGAGAAATAGAAATGCAGGTTTCCGTGTTGCTCCAGGGTACTTCAGTTTCTGCTTGATCCTTTACAACTAAACAGAGTCACTAGTCAAAAACTTTCAGTGATTTTACAGCCTTTTAGTAACTAATGAATTTAAAAAGGAGTATCTTTTCTGACAATCAGTAGGCTATTTTACATAGGAACCCTGGAGTAAGAGGCACAGTGATGGGAATATGAAGGAAATAGCTAAGAACTTCTAAGGTTAAGGAACTTGACAAGCACAGCTTGAAAAGTATACTAAGCTCAGGTTCTGTGGAGTAGGCAGCAAAATGTCAGACGCAAGTCTTTCCTATTACACGAGAAGTAAGAGTTCTAATTCTGGTAGTAAAGAGATCAAAAGTACTTCCGCCAACAGACCAAGATGTTTTAGAAAGCAAATAAATAGTTTAACCACAAGTGTACTTTGGAAATACATTTAATAAACCCAAATAAAATTCACTTATTCAACCAAAATTAATCTGTATATGCTTTATGGTGGTAATTTATAATCTACAAATAACTTTAAATATACAGATATATATCACTCTAAAATTTTTCTCACTGTATTGAAAAATTCAGAAAATGTGCAAGTTTACAATTGTTTGAGCTCTTACTGTGCTGTGCTACGTGCTTAGTTGGTCAGTCATGTCCATCTCTGTGTGACCCCATGGACTGTGGCCTGCCAGGCTCCTTTGTCCATGGGGAGTCTCCAGGAAAGAATACTGGAGTACGCTGCCATGCCCTTCTCCAGAGATCTTCCCAACCCAGGGATCAAGCTCAGGTCTCCCACATTGCAGAAGGATTCTTTACCATCTGAGGCAACAGAGTAAAACTCTGAAACTCACAGATTAGTTTTTTTTTAAGTAGGAAAATAATTTTTTAAAATTTCATTTATTTTTTTAATTTAAATTTTATTTTTTTACTTTACAATACTGTATTGGTTTTGCCATACATTGACATGAATCCACCACAGGTGTAGGAAAATAATTTTTAATGCTATATTGATTCCAATTTTACAAATTTACAACTGGATGGAATATAACAAAATGTTAAGCATTTATATCTAGACTGTAGGACTACAGATGATCTAAAATTTTTTTCCAGTTTTTCACATTTATTACCTTGAACTTAGGAAATCTTTTTTCTTATAAAATTATTCCTAAAAAAAAAATTCCTTTTCCTTTTTAAGGATTTTTAAAAATTTAAGTACAATTGATTTACATATTGTGTTAAGTTTCAGGTGTAGTGCACAGTGATTCTGGAGAAGGCAATGACACCCCACTCCAGTACTCTTTGCCTGGAAAAATCCCATGGACGGAGAAGCCTGGTGGGGTCGATAAGAGTCGGACACAACTGAGTGACTTCACTTTCACTCTTCACTTTCGTGCATTGAAGAAGGAAATGGCAACCCACTCCAGTATTCTTGCCTGGAGAATCCCAGGGACGGGGGAGCCTGATGGACTGCCGTCTATGGGATGGCACAGAGTTGGACACGACTGAAGCAACTTAGCAGCAGCAGCAACAGCGTAGTGATTCACTACTTTTGTGGGTTATATTCACTATAGGTTATTACAAGATAATGGCTATAATTCCCTTGCTATAAAATATACCCCTGTTACTTATCTGTTTTATATACAGTAGCTTGTATCTTATAATCCCATACTCCTAATTGTCCTTCCCCTCTGGTAACCACGAGTTTATTTTCTGGATCTATGGGTCTGGTTCTGTTTTGCATATACATTCATTTGTATATTTTAGTTTCCATATATGAATGATATCATATAGTATTTCACCTTATCTACTTATTTCCCTAAGTACAATATTCTCTAGGTCCACCCACGTTGCTGCAAATGACAGTATATCAGTCCTTTTTATGACTAAAAACTCACAGAATCAATCAGTCAAAGCCTGAGTCTATCAAGAGTGACCTTGACTCTATCAAAGCTGATGACAGAGTAAGTTTTCTATTTTGGTAAAGCCGGGATGCAGTAGCAAGGCACTTATGTAGGTAGCAGGTAGACTAATTAACCAGTCAGCACTGACCCCTTAACCCTCTTTTCATCCTCAAAACCACCCAATAAGAAGCAGACGTTATTCCCTCCTTTCAAATGAAAAAACTGAAAATTCTACCTGAAGAGCAATGAGTGTTTCACATTGGCTATTAAATAGAATTACATGAATAAAAGACAAGAGATGCCGGTAGGATCCCTGGGTCAGGACAATCCTCTGGAGAAGGGCACAGCTACCCACTCCAGTATTCTTGCCTGGAGAATTTCACGGACAGAAGAGCCTGATGGGCTACAGTCCATGGGGTTGAAAGGAGCCAGATACAACCGAGCAACTAACATTTTCACTTTCATATAATGTTATATAACAGTTATTCCTGGTCAGTCTTTGAGTAGTGATTAGGGGTAAAGCTGTTAGGAGGAAAAAAGGTCCTATGGCACTGTTTCGGGGGATATAGTGTTTCGAAAAAGAAAGCTCTAATGAACAGAAAAGATGGGGGCAACTAACAGACATGAAAACGGAATAAAAATGAAAGCAGACCGAGTCCCTGGGGTTTGTAGAACTTGGAGAAAGAAAGATCCTGTCCATACACACTCCTTGTAAGGACTGCAGGGTTACTGGAGGGGCCCCGAATTTAATCAGAAGAAGTGGTGGCTCAGACAGTACATGCAAGAGACCTGGGTTTGATCTCTGGGTTGGGAAGATCCCCTGGAGAAGTAAACAGCCACCCACTCCAGTATTCTTGCTTGGAGAATTCCAAGGACTGAGGGCCATAGGGTCACAAAGAGTCAGACACGGCTGAGTAACTTAACACTTTCACTTTCCCAGTACCCCAGACAACAGTAAGAAAACTAAAGCTTCGATGATTAAAATTATCTGCCCAAAGTTACACTGTCATTAAATGAATTAAAATTTAGGTGCTGCTTCAAATCCAATGTTCTTTCCACTAAACCATACTGCCTGAAAAAATAAATTCCTTTTTAAATCCTAACGAAGCAAAAAACCAAGTTATTTAGTAAAAAATATACATACCAATAAATACATGACCTGATCCTATTTGTACTTAGGGGAAAAGAAGGAATACTGGCAAGAAATCTATACTTGAAGCTTAATATTAGAGTTTTAATCCTGGCTCTCACCGATTCTGACTTTGGGCAAAAAGCACAATTTCCAATTATTTTGCTTGCCTGGAGGAAGCTTGTACCTTGACATAAAAATCAAAAGAAATGGCTTATCTGAAAATACTTTATAAATGAGGTTCAGACTTCTGGCTGCAACAATATGGTCAACTAGTTAGCTTCAAACCTTCCTGACACAAACATCTAGAGTTGCTATTTAAATATTTTAAGACAAAAGTAACTTTAAATGCATGGCTGTGGTAACTAAGAAGTAGGGGAAATCAAGGAGTGCCAAAAACTAAGAGAGAAGTAAGCATAAAAGAAATTCAAAGAAGTAAGCATAAAAGATAACCTGTGACTGTCCTGGTGCAGATGACGGGAGTCAGTTCTGATAATCTAGGGGTTTACACTGTGACTTCTGTACAAGGACAAGAGACATTATGGGCCTGCACTGGGTTGGAGCTGTAAACGAGCCCCCAAGGATTCTTGATTCATACTAATATATAAAATGTCTCAGAAAGGTGGACTTAAAAAAAAAAAAAAGTAAGTTAAAAATCTGCCCACCACAGAGGGAGATAATAAGGAAGCAAGTCTATCTTAATCTGGACTCTGTGTAAAGGGGAAAAAAAGAAATCCCCTGAGAATCTGTAACCAAAGAGGTGTCAAACTCTGGTTCAGGAAATTCCAGGTCAGGAAACTAACATATAAATTGACCTTGAGCCAAGGACACTTCCTACCAGGTGGAGTTTAACACAAAACCTCTCCACTAGAGGGCACCTCCAATCCAGACCACAGACAAATCTAGTTTATCTCATAATCTAATGAAAATAAGAGAGCAAGAATCAGTAAACTAACAACAGAATTAAACCTCTAAGAAATTCACATAAGATAATATGACAGAATGAGTACAGATGCCGAAATAATCAAAACCTTAAGAGAATAAGACACTATGAACAAAAGAGGCAGATTTGAATAAAGGGGAAATAAAACTTTGGAAAATATAAGCTAATTAAACCAAAAGCTTTAGGCGGTGAGTTAAACAGCTGAATAATCACCGCTAAAGAATTAATTAGTGAACTAAAAGAGAAATCTGTGGAAATTATACAGACCAGAAAATATAAGACATGAGATATGAATGGTTAAGACATACAGGAGACAGAACAAGATGATCCAACATATGTCTAAAACAGTCTCCAGAATGGAAGCTACAGAATGCAAAAGGCAATATTCAGATAATTTTCCACAACTGATGAAAACTAGAAATCCCTAATTTCAAGAAATATACACCAAACAGAATCAATAAATATCAACCCACCCCACTCTGTAGTAAAACAGAGATCTTAAGAGTGACCACATAATTTATTTTCCAAACTGGGGCACTTTTTTTTTTTTTCCCTGAGACAAATGTTAAGCCAGATGGGACGCCAAGACAATAGGAGCAAAAAACTGGGACTGTTACAGACTATTGTGTCCCAGCCAAAACATCTAGTAATTTTACTGAAGAAATGATTAGGAGACTGACAGAATACCTGGCAACAACAGATGGAAGACAAAGGAATAACCTCTTCAATGGGTGAGACAAAGTGGCAGTACTGTATTTCTATATCCAGCTACAGTATCTTTCAAAAGTGAGGCCTAAATAGAAACATTTTCAGACAAAAGCAGACTGAGTTTCCTTTTTCAAACTGCTGAAACAATTATTAAAAGATGCACATGTAAGAAAAAAAGTAAACCCACTCGGAAAGACAGGATAGAAATAAAAAAATAACAATTCTATGGAATCACGTCACTTTATTAGAAAACTTTGATAAAATGAAAAATTTTAGAAAATTACACCTTACCAAAAATGACTCAAGAAGGAAAAGAAAACCTGAAAAGATCTACTGTGCCACCTCCAGAAACATTCATGGTAAATGCTACCAAACATTTAAGCACTAATATCAACCTTATTTAAGTTGTTCTACAAAACAGAGACATGAAGGGAGGGCGGAGAGGGAAGGAAAGAAAAATAGGAAAGCTCCTTCCCCCTCCTAAATACTCAAATTCATACAGAAGAGAAAAAGGGCCAAGAATGATGGAGACTGCTTTGAAGAAGAACAAGCTTGGGAGCACTCGCCTTGGCAGAGATTCCAGTGTACTATAAAACTACATAGATTAGACAGTATGGTATAGGTAGAGGGACAGAGAAACAGACCAATGGAACAGACAGAGCCCCCAAAGAAATCAGAGCCATGGCAATACAGATCAGTGGAGAAGAGCTGAGTGCACTGGGCACTAAACAGGCTGAGAAAATCCACATGGGAAAAATGAAATTAGATATTTATCCCCAAATGAATTTCAATAGATAAGATATATAATAAAAAGTCTTGAGTTTTTACTTTTTTAGATAAATAGCAATATATTCAGAATAGAATCATTTTACCAAAGGACATTAACTATTCTTGAGGGAAACAGTTGATATTTGACTAATACCAGAATAAATGTTCCAGCTAGTAGGAACTAAAGGTAAAATGTAATATATATATATAACACATAAGGTATATACACACACATACATACAATATACCAAAACATAATATTCATTATATACACAACTACTATAGTCCTTAGAGATAACAAATTACCTTGGGGGAAAAGGTATTTTATTCAAAAGGCAGTCCTCATTTACTAACACAAATATGCCTATTTTAGTCACATCATTTCTGATAATGCTAACTAATCGCCAAACTGAAAACAAAGGAAGGAAGAAAAAAATCAGAGGTAATCATGATCTCCTTTGTGATGTGCTTCCTTCTTCTTACTATTACAGCCTCATTCCTTGCAACTGAAAATGAGAACTGGAACACTACACAAAGTTTCACTCTGTGCTATTTTAATTTATAGAATGAGCATTTTTTAAAAATTAATTTTTTACTGAAGGATAATTGCTTTNTTCCTTCTTCTTACTATTACAGCCTCATTCCTTGCAACTGAAAATGAGAACTGGAACACTACACAAAGTTTCACTCTGTGCTATTTTAATTTATAGAATGAGCATTTTTTAAAAATTAATTTTTTACTGAAGGATAATTGCTTTCCAGAATTTTGCTGTTTTCTGTCTAGAATGAGCATTTTAATAAGTCATTTAAATCTTTGAAAAATCTGATTTGAATACCTGCAAAGTGATTCATCACATGCTACGACTTGCTAATCTCTGCAGTTTCATCTTCCCTGGCTCACTAAGCTGCAGACAGGACGGTCTCTTCTAGTACTGNGAGCATTTTAATAAGTCATTTAAATCTTTGAAAAATCTGATTTGAATACCTGCAAAGTGATTCATCACATGCTACGACTTGCTAATCTCTGCAGTTTCATCTTCCCTGGCTCACTAAGCTGCAGACAGGACGGTCTCTTCTAGTACTTCGAGGAGGCTGTGCCGACCTCAGGGCCTTTAAACATGCCATTTCTTTTTGTCTGGTACACCGTTCCCTTCCTTTCCTTGCTATCTCCACCCAATAATAAAAATAAGAAATCACTCTCCAAAGATTTCAATACATGCTTTTTCCCTTCGTATCACTTATCATAAATTGTAAATATAGATCTACTGGCACAATTTCTGAGTAGCTATCTCTGAGCAAGTTATCATGCCTTTTTTTTTCCTTCTGGTTTTTCTCTAGTATTTAGCACAGTGTCTGCCCCATAGAAAGGAATTACATAGTCTAAACTTATTCTTGTCTAATAAACCCTCCTTAAGCATGTTGACTTGTAATTTTTCTTTAATTCTACTAGCTGTATAGCAAAATTAAGATTTTAATGGTCAGGATAGTTAAAATTCTTGCATTATCATTCATATATATGTGTATACACACACACACACACACACACACAATAGCTATCCTTGAAAAAGAGGGCATGTAAATTTTTAAAAATTTTATCATCACACTCTAAGATTCTTTTTAGCTTAAAAATTATGTGATTCTAATCCCATTTCATGAACTGGTAACAGTATTATTCTCGTTACCATGGGTATGTAATACAATTATTGCATTCATAAATGAAAAATTATAAATAGTTGTAGCTTAACAAAAATAGTATTTGGTGGAGACATGTTTAACTGGCTTTAAAATGCTTTCTTAAATAAAATGTAATATTAAATAGGAAGCAAGCTACTATTGTACACCATTAAAATAATTGTCCATTTAAACACAGGGGTCAGGATGGTACTCCAGTCTTAAACCTGCACATGTGATTGGGGTACTCATGATTTATATGACCCTGAATCTTTCACTTACAGGAATTTTCAAAACAGCACATCATCTATTAAACAACAGTAATAATGGTAACATCGTAAGAAGACATTTCAACAGTGTTCTAAAACCTTGGAACGTCACGTACTCATATAACTGTGGCAGTAAAGTAAGACACTATCATGAAAGTGTATTTGCTCAATCGTGTCTGACTTTTTGCAACCCTATGGACTGTAGCCCGCCAGGCTCCTCTGTCCACAGAATTTTTCAGGCAAGAATACTGGAGTGGGTTCCCATTTCCTTCTCCAGGGTATCTTTCAGACCCACGGATCGAACTCAGATCTCCCGAATTGCAGGCAGATTCTTGACCGTCTGAGCCACCAGGGAATTCCTTAAGACACTATAGCACATGCCAATTAATACTTTCTTGTCCTACAGAAATGCATCTTTGATCTTTAAAAGAAGTCAATGCATATATCATATATACCATATACCATGTATATAGGCCAACTTTCCTTGTATTCCCTCATTTGTATGTTTTTAAAAATCTGCTGGCAATGCAGGAGACTCAGGTTTGACTACTGGGTCAGAAGATCCCCTAGAGAAGGGAATGACAACCCACTCCAGTATCCTTGCCTGGAGAATTTCATGGACAGAGGAGCCTGGTGGGCTACAGTCCATGGGGTCGCAAACAGCTGGACACAACTGAGTGAATTTCACTTCACTATTAACAGACATGGAGAATGTACAGCCTGTCCATATCAAGAATGAACAGCCTGTAATTTCTGAGCCTTAACATTCTGAGATATTAAGATAGCATCTCCTCTGGCCTACTGAATAGCATTCTAACTATTGTTAAAAAATGTTTAAAAGCTTGTAAGTAAGAAAGATTTAAAGAAAGGCATAGAGAACTGAGCTTTTACTGGCCTAAAAATTCAGAAGAAAGCCTCTCAACTCTCCTTATCTCTTTCCCCATGAGAAAAGCTCAAATACTGTATGTACTCCTTTAGAAGACTCCATCAAAAAGTGTAAGGAGATCAAAGTGAAAGTCGCTCAGTTGTGTCCAACTCTTTGCAAGTACAGTCCATGGAATTCTCCAGGCCAGAATACTGGAGTGGGTAGCCTTTCCTTTCTCCAGGGAATCTTCCCAACCCAGGGATCAAATCCAAATCTCCCACATTGCAGGCGGATTCTTTACCAGCTGAGCAACCAGGGAAGCCCTCAAAACAGACTATTAAAGGGAAGAAGATAAAGGTAATCACAAACACTTAATTTTAGAACCCTAAACTTTGATTCAGAGAAGCTAGAATTTAGAGTTCTGTATTTACCTTCTGACAGAAAAAGTAAAAAAGAGTTTTAAGTAAATTGTCTCTTAAGTTCTGGTATATATGCCTCATACATGTCAGTTTTCTGATTCTTTGGAATTTTTCCCTTAACAGGTTTGTAAAATATCAATTTGCCTTAAGTTTACACTATTATATGACCTACCAAAAAATCCAAGAACTCATCAAGTCAGCCAACAAAGAAGACCAGGCAAGTTGGGAAATAGATTTAGAAGAAATAATAGAAGAAATAATGAGTTTTAAAAAAAGAAGTCTTTTCTGGATACCCCTCAAACACTATAGTTATGATGGGAGATAACTAGTGTTTGAGAGGAAAAAAACTAATCTAGTTTTCCAAAAAATAAAAATAGGATGGGAAGACAGAAGAGACCAAGGGTTATAAATTTAGTTCAAGATCAAGCAGACTTAGTTTTAATTGCTTTAACAATAAAGAAATCTTTAAGAGATACTGATGGCCAGTGCTGTCAACACTGTAAGTTTTACTCAAACTTTAAAATATGACCTCTTTTTTTACTGCATGCATGTCAATTTCAGACTTCCTAGGTGGGGCGGGGACAATGGTAAGGAACCCACCTGCCCATGCAGGACAAGCAAGAGACATGGGTTTGATCCCTGAGTTGGGAAGATCCCCTGGAGGCAGAAAAGGCAGCCCATCCCAGCACTCTTGCCTGGGAAATCTCATGGACCGAGGAGCCTGGGAGGCTATAGTTTCTGCCCAAAGAGTCAGACATGACTGAGCAGCTGAGTACACAGGCATGTGCACACATCACTTTCTCAGCCGACTGTCAAAAGCATTTTATTCCTGCCTCTGGTAATACAATCTGAGGCTGTTTCAGGAAACAAATGAATAAAATACCAGAGTTTCACTCAAGTTTTACAGTTGCTGTTAAGACTTGGTAAGAAATATGATACGTGTGTATCATGAGCAGCTAACACTTTACATATTTACATCTGAAGGCTATGACCTTCACTATGAAAACATGAGTTCCAAACAAGCTGATAACAGGTAAAGAAATGCCTACTGGACAAATCTCCACTAAAATGTTCACCAGCACTTCAAAATCTGCATATTTAAGACTGACCTTACCATCTTTTCAACATCTTGTTCATTCATTCACTATCAACTTTGCTGCCCAGAAATGTGGAAGCCTGCCTTCTCACTTTATACATTCAACTGTTAACCAAACCCCACAGTGTAACCTCCTTAACATCAATTTTCTTCTCCATCCTCGCAGCTAACTTACGTTAGTTCAAATCCCAATTATTTCTTGGGTCGTCTACTGCTTCATCTGCTGCACTGTCTACATCCAATCAGTTTTCTATACCATCACCAGAGTGATGTGATTATTCTGTCACTTCTACTTAACAACTTTCAACTACACATCCACTGTTGCCGCTGCTGCCGCCAAGTCGCTTCAGTCATGTCTGACTCTGTCCGACCCCATAGACAGCAGCCCACTAGGCTCCTCTGTCCCTGGGATTCTCCAGGCAAGAACACTGGTGTGGGTTGCCATTTCCTTCTCCAACGCATGAAAGTGAAAGGTGCAAGTGAAGTCGCTCAGTCGTGCCTGACTCTTAGCGACCCCATGGATTGCAGCCTATCAGGCTCCTCCATCCATGGGATTTTCCAGGCAAGAGTACTGGAGTAAGATGTAACAGGCTCTTTACCTCCTTCTGGTCTCTTCTACCATTAGAGTCTCATTTCTCACTTAGCTGCTCTTTATTCCCTATACAGCAGCAATTTTTCACTGCTTTCACTTTCTTGGAATGTTCCATGTATATATATATATGTGTGTGTGTGTATGCATAAATATATATGTATGTATGTGTATGCATGTGTGTGTACATATATATCTTTTCTCATGGTATTCCCTCTGCCTGGTATATATACTCTTATCAACTGGGAGAAGACCATGTCTTTTTAGATCTGGCTTAAGCATTCACCAGGTTAAGAAGCCTCTCCAGGCTCTCCAAGGGAAGACTGACATCTGTCTCACTCTACAGTCCTTGTGTCTGTGCACGCTAAGTCACTCAGTCATGTCCGATTCTTTGTGACCCCATGGACCATATCCCACCAGGCTCCTGTCCATGGGATTCTCCAGGCAAAAACACTGGAGTGAGTTGCCACGCTCTCCTCCAGGGGATCTTCCCGACCCGGCAATCAAACCCACATCTCTTACGCCTCCTGCATTGGCAGGTAGGTTCTTTACCTCTAGCTCCACTGGGAATGTATTGGTATACATTTCTAGTTATTCAGGTCCTGGAGCACTGATGCGTACCTCCCTCACCACACATCTCTTTACATCTACATACAAGAACATCAAGAGAACGCCCACTTTCTACTTTCTCACTGTTAGCTGGTGCAGCGAAGCATTTATTTCCAGGGTGGATTATACTGACATGGCTGCCTAGTCACTAAAAATTTATGAACACTTCTACTTCATGTTGAGAACAAGATAATTCATCCACTATAATAACTGCATTGCTGTTGTTTGTTGCTTGGTTGCTACGTTGTGTCGGACTCTTGCGACCCCATGGGCTATGGCCTGCCAGCCTTCTCTGCCCATTGGATTTCCCAGGCAAGAATAACAGAGAGGGTTGCCATTTCCATCTCCAGGGGCTCCTTCTGATCCACCGGTCAAACCCATGTCTCTTCCATCGCAGGTGGATTCTTTCCCACTGAGCCACTGGCAAGCCTATAGTAATTACATATTTTTTCCTAAAGAGGATGACTATTTGAAAATGGATTTACTGAGCTCCACTTCATTATTCAAAATTGGTTATATCTGTCCCCAAGAGCTGAACCACAAAATAAGCTTTCACTGATACGAAGGAAAATCTTAAAATACAATCTTAAAGCAAGGTGTTTCAACCATTTTAATTTCTAATATTTCTGGGTTATTTTCAAAGCTAACGCTATAATTATGAAAAACATTAAGGTCAATAATATTTTAAAATTAGTAACTAAAGGGAACCAGAATTGCTAGCATATCAAGACTCAGCATCTTAAAAAATTTTTTTAATTGGAGAATTGCTCTACAATGTTGTATTAGTTTCTGATATACAACAAAACAAAATGAATGAGTTATATGTATACATATATCTCTTCCCTCTTGAGCCTCCTTCCCACCTCCCACCCCCTCCCCCCCCCCTAGATTGTCACAGAGCACAGGGTTAACCTCCCTGTGTCATACACCAAATTTCCACTGGCTATTTTACACAAGGAAATGTATCTATTTCAATGCTACTGTCAGCTCCTTCCATCCTCTCCTGCCCACTGTGTCCAGAAGTCTGTTCTCTGTAAGGGTTAGCATCTTGAATAAGTGATATAATTGCTTAATACCTTCCTGAATATTCTCCCTCCATTTTATCTGTAAAATGGTTACAAATACAGGGGGGTTTTAGAAGGCTTGTTTCTGCAAAGTGCTTTGGGAAAGGATACATTTAGGGTACTTTAAAAAAGTCTCTAAAACACTACTTCCTGTCAGTAAAATTCTGAATTTCTTTAATGATTTGACTGCTTCCTCTCATTCCCTTGGCTAAGAGAACAAACACATCACAGGCTCAGAGCATGAACTGTAATGTTAAATAAATTCTTAAACATGTCTGCTTGCATTCACATACTTGGGAGAATGAGGTTTCAGTTTATTTTTGTAGGCATACAGGAAAGCAGTTCTATAACCTATGTTCCACTTCTGTGGCCAATCTCTTTGGTTCTGTGGCAGGTTTTTCTTATTCCAGAGTAGCACTGTCCTACAGAAGTGTCCATGATAATGGAAAGACGTGGTAACTGCATTGTAGAGTATGGCAGCCACCATGTGACTGCTGGGCACTTGAAATGTGATCAGATGAATGAAGAACTTAATTTTTACTTTAAAATAGCAAAATGTGGCTAGTAGTTGGCATTCTGAACAGTGCAGCAATAAATGCCAGTGTCAACAAAATGTATCAAGTTTGATCTGGTTCCTGTCAAACTGGGCTTGGGTTAGACCCATACTGGCCTAGCCCTCTCCCCACTGAAGGGTTAGGCAATAGATTTGAGGGGACACACCCCCAGGAATCTGCAAACTTCTGTAGAAGACCAGAGAGTAAGTAACTATTTTAGACTTTGTGGGCCAGGAGGCCAAATGGTCTCTGTTGCAACTATCCACCTCTAACAGTGTAACGCAGAAGTGGCCAATACACAATTTGGAAAGGAGTTCATGCGGCTGTGTTCCAATACAACTTTTATTTATGAACACAGAAATCAGAATTTCATGTAATTATCATGTGTCATGGAACATTATTATTATTGTTCTCTTTTAGATTTTTTTCAACAATTTAAGAATGCAAAAACTGTTCTTAGTTTTCAGGCCATACAAAAACAGGTTGTGAAGCCAAACCACCAGCCTGGCTTGCAAGCCTCCGAGATACAAGAAAGGTCAGTAAGCACAAGAAGAGATACACAACACTGTCAGTCATCAAGGAAATGCCAACTAAAACTACAATAAGATACCACAATAATGGCAAAACCAAAGGCTGGTGCAGATACGGAGTCCCTGGAACTATTACACCCTGATGGTGAGAAAGTAAAATGCTACAATCATTTCAGCAGTTTCTTTAAAAGGTTAAACATATCACAGGACTCAGTAACCCTACTCCAAATATGTAAGAGAAAATTTATGTCTATACAGAGACTTCCATATGACTACTTATACGCCCTTTATTCAGAGAGACTAAAAACTGGAAAACCACCCCAATACCACAGAGGGGTGAAGGGATACATAAGGTGGCATATTCATACCATGAAATACTACTGAGCAATAAAAAGTAACCAGCTACTGATACTATGCGACAAACGGAGTGAAACTCAAAATCACCCTGTTGAGTACAACAAATCAAAACCCAAAGAGTACATAGTACATGCATTACATAAAATTCCGGGAAATACAAACTAACCTACAGTGACAGAAAGCAGATGAGGGCTGTCAAGAACTAAAGGCTGAGGGAGGGGCAGACTGCAGTTAGGAGGAAATGTTCTGTATTTTAATTGTGGTAAAGCAGTCAAAGTTATGTATATGTCAACTTGTACACTTTAAATGGATGCTGTTTCCTGTATACATAAAAGTGATTTAAAGCAAGTCTTGATTCCACTGGCATCAGATTTACACACAGTAATCTCTGTGAACTGTTCTATTCACTTTCGCTAAGTGCTGTTTAACTTGAGGAGATGGGAAAGCGGGGGACAGGTTAAGTTAGCTTGGTGTCTCACACCATCACTGCAGACGGGACCTGTAGGGCACATTAGTAGTTACTTATATCAAAGAGCTTTAAACAGACAAGTTTTAGGAATTCTGTGAATTGAAAACCTTTCCTATTCATACACTCTGATCTCTCTGTTTGGAACATGTATGATAAGTCAGACTAAAATGTAGGATTCCAAGAATTAAGTTTCCATTTGTAATACCTCTGAAATATTGTCCTTACTTAAGAACAATAACGAAACAACAAAAAACCCGGTCACTCAGATTCAGTTTATTTGAAAATATTTGTTGTATAACAAATATATGTCTATGAAGACTAGAAGAAACTTGCTAAACTCTGGAACGACATTATCAATTCAAAACATTAAGAGGAAAGAAAACAAGGTCCCACTTTCTAGTTAAGTTTTATTCATTCTTTTAAATTCTAGGCTAAAAAAAAAAAAAAATTCTAGGGCTAGTTTTTGACAAGAACTTACAGGGACCTGACAGGGACCTGTCAGATGAAGCAATTGCAAAATAATGATTAAAACATCACCTACTAACAAAAAATATTTTAAATAATCTATGGCTCTACATTGGTCAAATCTGGGATAGTTTTATTTTTTAACTGAGTATAGATATGTGAAATACAAACATGGCTCCCCAGATTCTTCTCAAAGCAATCAATGTTACAGGTTTCTAGAGTCAAATTAAATGTCATACTTGACTTCAGACAACGTGCTTTGGAAGAGAGAAGTAAAATACCAAAATGCAGCAGTTAGTGAAGATGAGTTGGTTGAGAAAACTGAGATTTGAAATCATTTGCTAAACTTAAGACACATGTTTTCAAAACACCAGGCTTCCCTGGTGGCTCAGACAGTAAAGCATCTGTCTGCAATGCAGGAGACCTAGGTTCAATCCCCAGGTTGGGAAGATCCCCTGGAGAAGGAAATGGCAACCCACTTCAGTACTCTTGCCTGGAAAATCCCATGGATAGAGGAGCCTGGTAAGCTAAGTCCATGGGGTTGCAAAGATTCAGACACAACTGAGTGACTTCACTTTCACTTTTTCAAAACTGCAAATATTACTAAATAGGCTTGAAAAAAATCCTTTAGAAAACTCCGCTTTTCCCATTTCTGACCTTAAATACACCCCTTTTAACCATATACTTGACTCCGATGTTAGGGAATATGTCTAGCATAACTCTCAATTCTTTCTGAAACTACACACTTCAAGTATCATAATTTATCATACAAACTAGAAATGAGATCAGATTTTGTGAGCAACATAGATTCGTGTACTTAAAAACTGAAAGGCCATCACAGCTATAGGATCACAACGTCCTGATGTAGTACAGGAATATTCAATTAATCTAATTGTTTTCCCAAGTATTTATAGGAAAGCATTTGACTGCTTTTCTCTAAGAGAGGCTTAAACCCAGGGACCTTAAGTGATAATCATTTTTTACAAGCATCAACATCTGACTAATAATGTTAATGTCTTGGCACCACAGAAAATGTCCTTCACTGCTTACTGCTTAAGAGAGCTCTTTACTTATTATCTAGGGTATAACAGGGCTCAATTTATGAGACACGCTACAGATGTGGTCCTCACATTCCCCAACAAAAATTGGTAGGTGGGGCAGAGGAAGGGATATTTAAGATAGATGAAATGGAAATATAAGTATTACATAAATATCTTAGGAAAATTTATGACAGTACATATGAATTGAGAAGACGGTGCTTTATNCATCTCCAAGGGGTGGTGCAGTGGTAAAGCATCAGCCTCCAATGCAGGGGACTTGGGAGTTCTATCTCTGGGACAGGAAGATCCCTTGGAGAAGGAAATGGCAACCCACTGCAGTATTCTTGCCTGGAAAATCTCCTCTGTCCATGGGATCGCAAAGAGTCAGACATGACTGAGCTTGAGCACACACAACAACCCTTTCCCAAGGCTGGCCAATTCCCTTGGAGGAGTTTTGCAAGACGGAAGACCAAAATATCTTTACTTCCCCACTGCCTTTCCCTCTAATCTGTCTTTTGACTTTAGTTCCTCATTGCTTTCTCTCTGATCTATAAAAGAACTTGGCATCCAGACCTGGACAAGATGGTTATTTTGAGGCACCTTTTCCTCAATCAGCCAGCTCCCTGAATAAAGTCATATTCTTGTCTCAGCACCTCGTCTCAGATTCATTGGCCTGTCGTGTGGCAAGCAGAGTGAGCTTGGACTCGGTAACAGCGGTCCAGCGACTGATCCATCCTCCCACTGCAGGGAGCCTGGGTTTGATCCCTGGTCAGGGAACTAGTACCCACATGCCACAAGTAAGAGTTTGCATGCTGCAACTAAAGATCTTGTATGTCGTAACGAAGATCCAAGATCCTGCCACAATAAGACCTGGTGCAGCCAAGTAAAGAAACGTTTTTAAAAAGAGAAGGGAACCACAATGAAAACAGGGAAGGGGACAACAGAGGACGAGATGGTTGGATGGCATCACTGACTTGATGGGTATGAGGCTGAGCAAGCTCCGGAAAATACTGAAGGACAGGGAAGCCTGGCATGCTGCAGTCCGTGGGATTGCAAAGAGTTGGACAAGAGTGAGTAACTGAATGACAACAGCAAATGTCTTGTTTATGCTCTGTCCCTCTTACCTCTGCACAGAGGAGATGCTCAAAAAAATAACTCTTAACCTAATTCTTCCTATCTCAGTCTCATCCTAGGGTACATTTGGGGCTCTCAGGAGAACATTAAGGAGTTTGAACATTAAGGAGTGTTATGCCAATGTTAAGTAATATTACTACGTTAATAATGATATACTTAATGGAGAGCAAGGACTAGGAATAAAACTCAAGAGACAGATCCTTCCTCCCCCACTGACAGGAACAACTGGGGTGGGAGAAGCCAGGATTGCTTTTATGAACACCCTCGCCCCCCACTCTGAGATTTGGTGATGGACAGGGAGGCCTGGTGTGCTGCAGTCCCTGGGGTCGCAAAGAGTCGGACACAACTGAGCAACTGAACTGAACTCCCCCTCCACAACTGATTTCTCCATCATTCTCTGGCCCCCGCCAGCTCCCTGCCCACCATTCTATACCTTCTTTGCTGTTGCTTCTTTGCTGTCTAGAGCTGCCCTTCGGGTATCATCCCCCCTCCAGCCCTCCCCAGCCATTCATCCTCTGGGAGTTGCCTAATGTTTAAACCTGCCCAAGGAATCAGTCTCTTCTGCTCCTTCCTTTCTAGCTCCCAAAGTCCTTTTGTATTAGAGATTCAGTTGCTAAACACTGGTGAGAATAGTAACAGAAAGTTGCCAAGTTCTCGGAGCCCTGATCTCCTGATTTCCAGATCTCCCTGATCTCAGCTGCTCCTAACTCCAGCTGAGAGAAACCGTTGTAAAGGAAAGGATCCTGTGGCTTATACTGAGGCACAGATGAGGGGCAGAGTGTCTCTTTCTTGCCAATAGAAGCAAAAAGGAGTCTAGAGGCACCCCGCCCTCCACTCATGCCTTATCTCTGGTGCCTGGGTCATCTGAGGGCCTCTGGCTCTTTGCCCTCCTGCTGTGTCCTTTTGGGTCCCTGTTTATAGAGTTTGCCTGTGGCCAGGCAGAAAATAATGGGGTTAGTACTTTCTCTGCAGGGTCCCCACAAGTCCTGCCAGGAAAAGTGGGGGTTGCCCTAAGTTCACGCCTGCCTCAAACAGCCACAGGAAAATAACTTTTCCTGCTCCCATAGGCAACGGATGGCATGGAGTGGGGGCGGAGTATCCAAAATTCCTGGGGCTCAGGCCTCTAGGTTTAAATGTGTGCTGTGTTTAGTCGCTCAGTTGCGTCCAACTCCTTGCGACCCCATGGCCTATAGTCCACCAGGCTCCTCTGTCCATGGGGATTCTCCAGACTAGAATACTGGAGTGGATTGCCATGCCCTCCTCCAGGGGATCTTCCCAGCCCAGGGATCGGACCCAGGTTTCCTGCATTGCACACCAATTCCTTAGGGTCTAAACCACCAGGGATTAAATAGTTTCTTGGTAATCTGGCAAGCTCGGGCTCCCCCCTGTGGTTCTGAGTGGAATGCGTCCAGTTGACCTTTGGGGAAGGAGATCAGAGAGGTGACGGGGAGGATCCTTTGTTGTCTGGCTACTCAGTCACGTACGGTCCACCCACCAGCGACTTCAGCATCTCAGGTCTTATGCCAGGCCTAGGATGAGATGGCTGGATGGCATCACGGACTCTATGGACGCAAGTCTGAGTGAACTCCGGGAGATGGTGATGAACAGGGAGGCCTGGCGTGCTACAGTTCATGGGGTCGCAAAGAGTCGGACACGACTGAGCGACTGAACTGAACTGAACTGCAACTGAATCTGCAGTTTTAACCAGGTTTGCACATTAGCGTTTGAAAGGCACTGCTCTGACAGCCCCCAGGATGGCCTTAGAAGCCCTTCTTTTCTCACTCCCTAAGGAGATGCTGAATCATCCGCAGTCCATGCAGCCCCTAAGTAATGTTGCCTCCCCTAAAGGGCTGGAGAAATGGAATTGTTGTTGTTCAGTCACTACGTCAAATCCAACTCTTTTGCAACCCCGTGGACTGTAGCTTGCCAGGCTCTTCTGTTCATGGAATTCTCCAGGCAAGAATACTGGAGCGGGTTGCATTTCCTACTCCAGGGATCCAACTCGTGTCTGCTTCATTGGTAGGTGAATTCTTTACCACTGAGCCACCAGGGAAGCCCAGAGAGATGGAATAAGCCACCTACTTCCATACTCTTAACCCCTTCTCAAGGCGTCTTCCCCCCTCGCCAGCCTCCTTGGTTCCCCTTTGGTTTCTGGATCCACCTGTTCAAATCCAGGCAGCTGGACTGAGTGTCTTGAGCTTTATGTGTGTCAGTCCTCTCCTCCCAGAGCCCATAATGCTCACGTTTTGAGCTGCTTTGGTAAAGCACATGGCATGTACAGCGGAAGGTCTGAGCAGCGCACTACTCCGCTCTTCTTCCCAAGACGACCCAGGAGGAAATGGCTCAGTTACATAAACACCCATTATAGGGTTACCCCAAGAGTGCTAGTCGAATTCTCTGGTTTTCCCAATATTTCCGCACCATGCCTCTGTCAGATTACTTCTCTAAACCATTTGGCCCAAAGTTAGATATTCTCTGAGGCCCTTAAATTTCCCCTAAGCCATGTATCTTCTTGCATGGAGTCGAGACTTTGTTTTTGTTCTAAGCTGCTTCAGTTGTGTCTGATTCTTGCGGTCCCATGGACTCTAGCCCACCACGCTCTTCTGTCCATGGAATTTTCCAGGCAAGAATATTGGAGTGGGTTGCCATGCCCTCCTCCAGGGGAATCTTCTGGACCCAGGGATGCAACTCACGCCTCTTTCTTCCCCTGAACTGGCAGGTGGGTTCTTTACCACCAGCGCCATCTGTGGTTGCTGTTCAGTTACTCAGTCGTGTCTGCCTCTGACCCCGTGGACTGCAGCCCACCAGGCTTCCCTGTCCTCGCAGCATCCTTGAGGTCAGCAATAAAACGACTGTTCACTTAAAAGATCAGTTACCCCGGTACTTCCTCCTCTGGCCTTGTGACTTTAGGAGACTTGCAAACAGGTGGGTTCACACCTGCCCTTCCTTCTTCCAAGGGTAGATAGTGTGTCTGAAGACCGTGTGGACCTGGAACCTTTGGTGACTGTGGAGCACATTTGATAACTATGAAACTTTTTTAATATGAGAGTTTGCTATTGTAACTTAAAAGATAACCTCCAGATAGAGTTCAAGTGTCTTTACAATGCTCACAAAGGCTGAAAAGAAGGTGGACTCTGACAGTTGAGATGTGCTTGGGGAGTATAGCTCGCTTCAGTGTGGAGACATTCATGTTTCTAGAAGCTCAGGAGGTGGTGGGTGTGTGTGTCATTGTGGGGGACAGGGAGTGTCCCCACGGAGGGAAACCATTTCAGCAGAATGTGTGAAAGTACTGAGGCTAACGTGTCCAGTGTGCCTGTGTGGCTCAGCTCTTGCTGAGATGAGAGACCTGGTTTCCGGTTTGGTAGCCTTGAACCTGTCCTCAGCCCTTCCTTGAGCCTCAGTCTCCTCATTTTTAAATGAGGCTGGTTGATTTCTCAGGTCTCTCCTAATTCCATCATGCTAACCGTCCAGCCTGAGCATGGCGGAGCCTTCAGCTCCTGGTTTTACAGTCAAATTTTTGTTTCTGGGTCTCTGTTCCAGAGGGTCAGCCACCCTGTGTTGGTGACTCTCCCCACTGACCTCTGTCCCTGAGCTGCGTTCAGTGAAACACTAGAGTTGGGCTTTTTGGAAATTCTCTCTTACTCACTGAAAATGCAGGAAGCTTGAATGTGAAACCCACTCGTCAAAAAGAAAACACACACACACACAGAGCAAGAAACCACAGGGCCTATCGGCCTGTCGTCATCAAGCAGCCGAGAATAGTGCAGAAAACTCTAGGCAGAGAGGAAATGAACTTGAGAGAAGGGGGAACCTAGGGCAGAGAGGAGCGAGAGAGGGTGGCTGTGGAAGGGGAGAGCTGGAGCTCAGGGGCCCCGGGATGCTGCGAGGATGGAGGGCGTGGTGGTGAAGCAGGGCTTCCTGTACCTCCAGCAGCAGCAGACTTTTGGGAAGGTAGGAAGAGCACCGTTGGTCTGGGGCTGGGCTGAGAGGTGGCGGAGGGTGGGGTGCTAGAGACTCCCCGGAGAGGAGAGGAGGCCCTGGAATGTTCCAAAACCCATATGGGGTGATGGAGACTGCCGTCTACCACACTGGGCGCGGAACAGGAGCTTGGGAGGGCTCATGCCTTAGCAGCCGCTTGCTGCCTTGAGCAGCCTCCACATCGTGGCCTTTGCTGACAGCCGTGACCCCAGGAGGAGGGGATACCAAAGGACTCTGACCCTTTCTTGTTCTGTGGCGACTTCTCCTCACCAGGACACACTGGGAGGGACTGGACTGCACAGTGGAGGGGATGCTTCGGGATGGCCGTGGGGGTTCCTTCCTCCTTTCCTGCCCGTGGGGTGCGTTTGGCTGCTTTTGAACTTGAGCCGGGGTCTCTGGGAGCCAGGGCCCCACTGTGTCTAAACTCCTTTTCATTCTTTTGGCCTCTTTGAATAGGGAAGTCCTCCTTCCCTCAGGGGACCCACCCCAGGGTTCCTCTCTCTCTCATGGCCTCAGGGCACGAGTCGAAAAGGTTTGGGAGAGTCAGCAAGTTCCTGGGGACAGGGCCTTCTGTGGGGCCTCATGCAGAAAGAGGAGCTCCCTAGGCTGGGCTCTCAGGCTGCCCTCCACGCCTCCTCTGGGCTTCAGCACTCACATGCTTTTCGCCTCTCACCTGGGATCCCCTGTGTTGAGCTTACCCAGTCTCCCTGCAGTTGTCTTCATGGGACGCACCCCTGTGCCTTTTCTTTTTTCCTTGCCTCCGGCTTCCTCCCTGCTGTCACTGGAGGCCTCTTTCTGGATCACTTGGGGTGCATCTTCAATGCATACTAACTCTTAAGGCCTGTGTTAAGCCCTCTGCCTCCTTGGGTTTCCTGTGATCTTCCCCTACATCTCCCCCTGGGGTCCTCCTCTCCCCGCTGGTCACCATCTCTCCATCTGGGGCCAGAAATGGCGCCGGTTCGGGGCTGCACTGTATGGAGGTTCAGGCTGCGCACTGGCCCGGTTGGAGCTCCAGGAGGGCTCGGAGAAGTCGCGCCGGGGAGAGGCCCCCCGGAGGGTGATCCGCCTCAATGACTGCCTGCGGGTGTCCGAAGCCAGCGGGGAGGCCAGCAGCCCCCGGGACACCAGCACCTTCTTCCTGGAGACCACGGAGCGCCTGTACCTGCTGGCCGCCCCCACCGCCGAGCGTGGCGACTGGATACAGGCCATCTGCCTCCTGGCCTTCCCCGTGAGTCGTCCAGGGCTGCGGAGAGGATGTGGGGCACCGGGTGCCTGCCGAGGGCAGGTGTTGTGGGAGTCAAGGTCAGGATGCTGAGGGTGGTTCTTTGGTGGGGTGTGGATCCCAATTCAGAATAAAGATGGGGGGTGGGGGCGGCAGACTGAGTGCATTTTGCAAGAAAGCTTAGCGTGGCCAGAGGTGGGGCTGGAGATGGCGATGGTGGTGAACGTTGGGCCTTCTCCCCAGGGTCAGCGGAAGGAGCTGTCAGGGCTGGAGGGGAAGGGTGGCCGGCCCCGCATGGAGGAAAATGAATTGTACAGCAGCGCGACCGCAGGTGAGGGGGCCCTCGCTGCTCTCTCCAGGGCGTGGTGGGGAGGAGGTGAGAGCTGGCCGGCAGCCGGCCCAGTCTTCCTGCCTTGTGGTTGCCCCCGGCCCCAGCCAGCCCCTTATCAGCCACTCCGCATCGCTTCCGGCCAGGCCCAAGGTTGGGGAGGCTGGCCTGCCTTAAATGTCAGCCCTTCACCCTTGGCCCTCTCCCTCTGATCCAGGCCTGGCTGAGGGACCCAGGTGAAAGTGCTGGTCTGGAATTCTCCCTTAATGGGACCTGAGCAATCGTCTGTAAAAAGAATGGTTTCCCTTCCGTGGATCTAAGGTGTCCTGCAGCAAGGGAGCTTTTTGCTGACAAGGCAGTCCCCCTCATGTCCTCTTGTCTAGCGCTCTGGGGGCTGCCTGGGGGGAGCAGGAAGACACAGGGCAAGGGGTGCATCCAGGCTCCACCCCCGAAGGGCCCCCCCGACCCCCCATGGCCTCGGCAGAGGGTGGGTAGGCAGGGAGAGCTGGGGAGGTGGGGTGGCACCTGCAGGTGTGGCAGGAGGGATGGGGAGGCAGCTGGGTTGGGGCGAGCAATGAGATGGAGGAGACAAAGCTGACTCTGGCGACGGGAGCAGGAAGGATGTGGCCACGGAGGAGTCGGGGTGCTCGTAGCTAGGGCACGATGCCTCCTGGGGGAGGGGGCGGGGGTTCCTGGCATCTTGGGGAGTCTGACCTGGCACAGGGCAGCTAAGCCTTCAGAACACAGGCACCAGGGTCATGGGGCCACCGATAATACTTTCCTTCTGGAGACCTGGCCTGCTTATTTAGAGCGGTGGTGAATAATCCGCCTGCTAATGCCGGAGACTCCGGAGACCCAAGTTTGATCCCTGGGTCAGGAAGATCCCCTGGAGAAGAAAATGGCAACCCACTCCAGTACTCTTGCCTGGAGAATCACATGGACAGAGGAGCCTGGCAGGTTATAGTCCATGGGGTCACAAAGATTCGGACACAACTGAGTGACTGAAAACGCACACGCACACGCACAGAATTGAAGGAGGTTGGCTGTTTTTCCCATGAACTGTGTCTCCTCCCCAGGGACCCCCCGAAAGGAGTTTGCTGTGACCATGAGACCCACAGAAGTCAGTAAGAGGTGCCGGCTCCGGGGATCCTACACCCTCCGGGTTGGGGAGAGTGCCCTGGAGCTGTGGGGCGGCCCCGAGTCGGCCACCCCGCTATACGAATGGCCTTACAGATTCCTCCGGCGCTTTGGGCGGGATAAGGTGAGCAGGGGCTGCCAGGGGTAGGGCAGAGGAAGGATGGAGCTATGAGAGAAAAGAGAGTGTCAGGGAGAGGGCCGAGGGGAGGAGAGAGAAAAGATGAGATAAAGACCAGCAGAAGAAAACCAGCCCAGCCCAGGGGCTGGAAGAGAAACCCGGGGAGGGAGACACGGAGGTGGAGGTGGGCGGGGGAAGGAAAGAGGAGGAAGACCTGGGTGGGGAGTAACGGGCCGTGTGGAGGTTGAACTCTGTGCCAATCTTCATACGCTGATGGATGGAAGGAAGAAGGAAAAAGGAGAGGGGTTTGTCTGTAAGAAAAGACTTGGCGAGGAAGCAGCTTGGGGAGAAGGCCAAGCAGCTCCCCAGCCGGAGGGAAGTTGGAGGTAATGTGTTTGTGATTGGAAACTGGGTATAGGAGCAGCCGGCCTCCCAGTGATAGGCTTTCTCCCCCACCCAGGTAACCTTTTCCTTCGAGGCTGGCCGGCGCTGTGTCTCAGGAGAGGGCAACTTTGAGTTCGAAACCAGGCAAGGCAATGAGATCTTCCTGGCCCTGGAAGAGGCCATCTCTGCCCAGAAGAACACCACCTCTCCTGGGCCCCAGACCCAGCCAGTCCCTGCGGTGCTCCCCAGGCCAGAGAGCCCCTACGCCCGACCCCACGACTCGCTGCCACCACCGTCGCCCACCATCCCGGTGCCCGCTCCCCGGCAGCAACGCGGACCAGAGGGAGAGTACGCTGTGCCCTTCGATGCGGTGGCCCGGAGCCTGGGGAAGAGCTTGAGGGGCATCCTGGCTGTTCCTCCCCAGCCCCCAGCTGACCCTCTGTACGACAGCATCGAGGATCACCCACAGCCACGACCCGACCACATATACGATGAGCCCGAGGGGATGGCCGCCCCGGCCCTGTATGACAGCCCGCAGGAGCCCCAAGGTGAGGCCTGGAGGAGGCAGGCCACAGCCGACAGGGACTCCGGCGGCCTCAAGCATGGCTACATAGTGGGACAGGACTTCGCCGCCTCTGGCTGGCCACAGGGGACTGAGTATGACAATGTTGTACTTAAGAAAGGCCCGAAGTGATGGAGCATGGAGGAGATGCGATCCCCATGGGAAGCCAGTGCTGGAGTCCTGTGCACGCGGGGCCAAAGTTAGAGGCTGGTGAGAAGGAGCTGGAGGGGCAGGCAGGCCTCCTCTTCCAGCTCTGCTGGTGACTCCTGGCCACTGCATCCACAGCCCTGCTCTGCTCCTTCTTGAACCCTCGGCTTGACCACTTCAGTCTGGTCCGAGGAATTGTCCCCTTCAGGGCGTGCGGCATGAGTCACCATCTGAGGGCAGGAAGAGTGCCCTGCGGAGACCGCCCTTCTCCTACTCCTTCTCCACTTCCTCTTCTTTTGCCAGCCCCGCCGGCCTAAATGGAACCTCCGGCATTTAGAGGACAAAAGGATGTCAGCAAATCGCCCCGGTTCCTCGGTCTGTGTGGGCCACCTTTGCAGGGGACAGCCGTGGCCCCAGGCATGCAGGAGGATGGCTGCTGCTTTCTGCCAGTTTTGGACTTCTCTGTGGCATTAAATGTTTCAGAAATATTTCTGTGCAATGTGAGAGTATGGGAGGCGGGGATGGGACAGGCACGGCCCTGCTGGGGGTGGATGCTTCGACTGGTCACCACTGACACCACCTCTTCCAGCAGCAGGAGCCTCTCTGGGCATCAGCTGGGTCCCCACATCTGGCCACAGATGTAGAGGTCTGCACAAGTCAAGGCATTCTGGGAAAGATGCTCAACCCTTTGCTAGGGTAGGGTCAACACCCAAAAAATAGTGAGGAAGCTGTGTGTGTGTGTAAACCTGGAGTGGAAGACAGGCAAGAGTAGAAATGGGACTCATCCCTTGCCTTTCTAAGACTTACTCTCCTTGTCTGTAAATTGAGGGAGTTTCTCCATTTGGGCTCTGAGAGCCCTTCCTGTTCTGAAGTTCCGCATTGGCCCTTGTGTTTCTACTGGGTTGGCCCTAAAGTTCCAATCCAGTATTTCCCTGCAGGCTCTGTGCTGTCTCCTTTCATCAGAACCTGCTTTCATGGAAAGGGCCGTCAGTATGTTTCTGCTACTGCCCAACTTAGCCAATATTACGGGGCACTGTTTGTAAAGCCTCCCTTCTCGTGATGCTTATAGTCTAGAGGTGGGCTGAGATGAGGACACAGATGTCTATCACAAAAGGGAATGTAAGTTTCACAAGAGGAGAATCAAGGCCTGGGGGTCAGGGGAGATAGCTGTTCATTGGGGGACCAAGAAAAGCTTCGTATCAAAGATGGCACTTAAGGTGGCCCTTCAAGAGTGGGAAGGGATATGAAAAGAGGATACTGGTAGAAGAATGTGAGTGGAGGCGTTGGGGGAGGTGTGTACATGCTCAAGAAAGAGTTCTGTAAGAATGGAGGGGAAGGTAGGAGGGAGGTTCAAGAGGCTGGAGACATATGTATGCCTGTCTGCCTGCTAAGTCGCTCAGTCACGTCCAGCTCTTTTCGACCCTATGGACTGTGGTCTGCCAGGTTCCTCTCTCCATAGGATTCTCCAGGCAAGAATACTAAAGTGAGTTGCCATTCGCTTCTCCAGGGGGTCTTCCCAACCCAGGGATCAAACCCATGTCTCTTGCGTTGCAGGCAGATTCTTTACCACTGAGCCACCAGGGAAGCCTGTACGTATGTATACTTATGGCTGATTCATGTTGATGTGTGGCAGTAACCAACACAATATTGTGAAGCAATTATCCTTAAATAAATAAATAAACAAGACTGGAGGGGACACGGGGCAATCTAGTTGAGAAGGCAGATGCAGATTCTAACCCTGTTGTGCAGGAATTTGTACCTAATTAAAGGGGAAGGAGGAATGACAAGGCTTTATTTTTTAAAACTAGTATTATAAAAAATTTCAAACACAAACGAAAGTGGGAGGAGTGTGTAATAAATCCCCATGAATCCGTTTATTAGCTTCAAGAATTATCAATACATGGCCATCACATTGACAAGGCTTTTAAGCAGAGAATCTTATAGAGCTCTGTGTTAGGTCAGTAAGCTGTCGAGTTACTTGGAAGATGGACTGGTGGCACGGTGAGCTGAATTGAAAGGGAAATTCAGAGAGACTGGGGGTCCAAATGCTGTGGTAGAGCTAGGGCTTGCGGATCTTGGAGTCACATTGGATGTGGAACACAGAGAAATGGGGTGTTGCGGAGAGATTTGGGTTTGCAGAAGAAGGTGAGCTGAGTTTCTGACAGTTTTAGGCTAAGATGGCTTCACTCTCTGGAGAAGGGCATGACAACCCCCTCCAGTACTCTTGCCTGGAGAATCCCAGGGACAGAGGAACATGGGGCCACAGAGGGTCGCATACGACTGAAGTGACTGAGCACCCAGGTACTCATGCGTGATTTTACTCTATCCAGCCAGAGGGGTCCTAGCAGCAGCTGGAAAAGGGCTGCAGAGCGGGGTGGGAAGCAAGATAGAGACCAGTGGGCTGCCCAGCTTCGCGTGTGGGTTGTGGGCACCTTTGATCTCAGCTCATGCTTTTGCCCCCTTTTAAAGGAATTTGAGGCAATGGGTGAGCAGGCTGGAGACAGAGAGGGAAGCCATCCAGGAACCTTGACTCTTGCCTGCACCAGAGGACTAACCCGGCTGTCACCACCACATCCCAGCCTCAGAAGACACTGGAGGCAGGAGGCCTAATGCCTCTGAAGGTTTCAGTAGTTCCCTCTCCAGGCGAGGGGTGGGAGCTGGGGCGTTCTCAGGCAAGGATGGTGGTGGTGGTTTGGTCCCTAAGTTGTGTCTGACTCTTATGACTCCATGGACTGTAGTCCGCCAGACTCCTCTGTCCACGGGATTTCCCAGGCAAGAATTCTGGAGCGAGTTCCCATTTCCTTCTGCTCTCTGACCCAGCAACTCAGCGGTTAAACCCGCGTCTCCTGCGTTGGCAGGCGAGTACTTTACTGACTGAGCCACCAGGGATGTCCCTCCTTTTTCAATTTCCGTGAGTACTTGGGACAGACACCCCAACACAGCCCAGCAGGGGGCAATGTTAGCTTGTGGAAAAGGCCACTGGGGGCTTAAGCCCTAATCCTATGAGGGGGCTTGGTCCTACAGAAGGGAACTTCAAGATTTACTGCCCAGAAGAATGGGGGGATAATTACAAGCATCTGCATTTCAGAGCTGGTCCCTTCAGATCCTCAGGGTCCCTCTTGGAGGACTGTGGACTCAGCCACCGAGAGGTGTGTGGCCCCAAGCTGAAAACTGCTTCTCTCCTGGCCTCTCTCCTCTCTGCTGAGATCCTGGGACTTCGGAGTTTTTCCTTCTGAAGCTGGCTTTGCTTGAAAGGGGAAGTGGTAGACTGGGGCCCTGGGGAAAGATGGGGTGAGAGCTGGTGGGGGCAGGGGAGCAGAGCGTTTGGGGAAGTGGGAGGGGCCACGAGAGTCCCGAGGATGCTGACTAAGCCCACAGGGTCTCTCTCAGATGTGACCAGATGGGGTAGGTCCTAACAGAGAGCCGGGCCAGCCCATCCCCAGTGGCACCGTCACCTTGGGCTTGGGCCTTGTTTCCCTAGTTGCCACCATGGACCAGCCCTGCTCTGCACCTATGTGGCTCCTGAACAGAGTGGTTGTGCAGGAATGGCTTCGTGCAGATGTGAGCCTCCACAAAGATGTGAGGGATGAATCTCCGCAAAGAGAAACACAGAGGTGAAGCCCTTCTTAAGGTATTTTTCTAGCAGCCTGTTGTCAAGGAGCAAATTCATAGATGAGGAAACAGCCTGGTCTTGAAGGGGACAGGGCAGTATAAGGCCAAGAGACAGCTCCGTGACAGCTGCCAGCGCCATGAGATGTTCTGCCCTGACCAAAGCACTTAGAGTCTGCTTTTATTTGCTAATTACTCTGCAGAGGCGACCTGGCCAGCGAGAATGGCCTCTGGACTGGTGCCCAGCATGGGCTTCCCTGGGGGCTCCATCTGTAAAAAATCCGACCTCCATGCAGGAGACCCAGGTTCGATCCCTGGGGTTGGGAAGATCCCCTGGAGAAGAAAATGGCAACTCATTCCAGTATTCTTGCCTGGAAAGTCCCATGGGCAAAGGAACCTGATGGGCTACAGTCGGTGTCCGTGGGGTCACAGAGTCAGACAGAGAGCTTAGCATATATAGAGATGTGTACATAGATAGGTGTAACTCTGTGCACACACAGACAAATATTCCATAGCATTCCTGTTTCTTTGTTTTCCTCTTTGCCTCTTTTTTTTTTTTTNAGAGAGCTTAGCATATATAGAGATGTGTACATAGATAGGTGTAACTCTGTGCACACACAGACAAATATTCCATAGCATTCCTGTTTCTTTGTTTTCCTCTTTGCCTCTCTCTTTTTTTTTTTCCCTCAGAGCATAGGACCAATATATGGGGGGCGGGGTGTGTGTCTGTGTGTGTATCTGTGTGTATGCGTGCACTTGTTGACTTCTGGTCCGTCCCATAAGTCTGCTCCCAGGCTATGCTGGGGCGACCAAGGTCTTCTGGTGAATTCCCATCCTGGAGCTTCAGAATAAACTGAGACCCAGATTGTCGAGGCCTCTCTGCTCGCTGAGCCTCCTCCCTGCTGGCTGCACTCAAGCTGTTGCTGCCACCACTTTTCAGCCATGATGCTAACCAGCCTCCTGCCTCGTGGGCGCTGATTCAATTAGCCAAGGTGCCCACCTCCTGCCAGGGCCATTTATAAAGTCAGCAGGGGCAGCTGGAGATCTTAGGGAGGGAGGGTTGGGAAGAGAGGGGAGGGAGACCAGTGAGCTGGGAGGGGAAGATAGAGGTGTGAGGGGGATCTGAGAAGGGGGTTCTCATCTGATTAGGCATCCGGTGGGCTTCTCCCCTGGTGGGCGGGGCTGCATGTCACTGGCCTGCCTCACTCCTCAGCTCCCAGGCCCATCCCATGCCTGGGAGACCATCTATCTCCAGGCTCCAGCCAGGCCTGCCTTTTTCCTCTGTGCTCCCTGCCAGCCCTCTTCTTTTCTGTTTATTATTATTATTCGACAGTGTATTTATTTTTAATTGGAGGATAATTGGTTTACAATGTTGTGTTGGTTTCTGCATACATCGACATGAATTAGCCATGGGTATACATAGGTCCCCTCTCTCTTGAACCTCCCTCCATCTCTTACTGCATATCACCCCTGTAGGTTGTCACAGAGCACCAGGTTGAAAGAGTCCTCTTCCTGACACCAGACCCTGGATCTCTGGGCCAGAGGTGGCCAGAAGGTTAGGGCGGGAGAAGCAGGGTCTGAGGGATCTGTTGGGGAGCTGGAGCCCATAACTGTTAAGTGATTCTGAGACCTGCAGCCTGGGACTGGCTCAGCCTTGGGCTTCGGTGTCTGATCAGAGAGGGCTGGGTGTTGCCTGAGGTGTGCCTGAGGGGACTACAGCTTTTGGGTAATAATAATGTTCTTGAGTTTGTACAGCTTTCCCTTATTTATAAAGTGCTCTGGGGGCAGTTAGATGTAGTTGAGTAGGCAAATATACTGTAGCCTGTAAAGTGTGTGTGAAAGTGAAAGTGTTAGTCCGTCAGTCGCGTTCAGCTCTTTGCGACCCCATGGACTGTAGCCCACCAGGCCCCTCTGTCCATGGGATTGTCCAGGCAAGAATACTGGAGTGGGTTGCTATGCCCTCCTTCAGGGGATCTTCCTGACCCAGGGATCAAACCCAGGTCTCCCGCATGGCAGGCTGATAACCCGCATTCAGTTTCTGACTCTGCTCCTGCTGGCTGTGTATCTTCAGGCGACTTCTCTGTGCACCTGTTTCCACATCTGTAAAATGGAGAGAGTATGTTTCTCAGAAGCTTCTTGTGAAGACTGAATGGATGGATACACAGCTCCTAGACTGGTGCAGGGACCACAGAGCTCTGTCTTCTCTATGACCTTCTTTTCCCTCCCAGGGGCTCTGACAGGTGGATAGGCAGAGATGTCATTTCATAAGTCAGAGGCTGGAGGCCCAGAGAAGCTGAGTCGTTTAGCTTTGGGGTGAACTCAGGCTTCATGGACATGGGAGGACCTGGCTGGGATTCTGATGAGAAGGAAGAAAACCAGAAGAGCATTCGAGGAGAGGGCAAGGAACAACATCAAAAGCCTTACAGTCCCTGGCTAGGTGGTTCCTAGTCGGTGGGCTCCATCCACCTGGGCAGAGCGGGGCTGGCCTGCACTGTGAAGCCCAGAAATGGAAGCGCTTGGGGGGAAATTCCTTCCTAGACTAGAAGGCCTTTGGCTTGAGGCAAGGCGGAGGGCAGGCGCCACAGGGGAGATGGCCTCCCGCCTTCTGCGTCACTCCATCCCTGCTGTGGCCTGGCAGCTGGCACACCCGGGTGTGGGGGCAGGCTTCAGCTGGGTAGAAGCACCTTGGGGGCAGTTAGCACAGCCTGCCGAGGGGCGAGCACGTTGTGATCACACGACCCTGGGGCCGCTGCCCTGCAGGAGCAGGAGGAGGCTGGCAGGGGGTGGGCAGGAAGGAGATCCGCGGTCTTTCCCGCTGGACTGCAGATGTGCTAAGAGCAGGATTCGTTTTTCTTTTTTTCTTAAGTTTATTTGGCTGCTCTGGGTCTTAGTTGCAGCATGCTGGATCTTTTAGTTTTGACATGTGGGATCTACTTCCCTGACAAGGGATCGAACCTGGGTCCCCTGTATTGGGAACACAAATTCTTAGTCACTGGACCATCAGGGAAATTCCAGCATTCATTCTTAACTTAATTCATCCTTGTACTCCCATTACCTAACGCACTTCTGGGCACGAGGTAGGCGCAGATTAACTATTTCAGGATAGAAAGAATAAATGAAGCCCACTTTACTTGGGGGGTGGGGGTGGAACCCTGGGAGGACTCCCCCTCCAGAAAATTTCCTTCACGAACTCCAGGAAGCCTATTATCAGTGTTTGGGCCCGATTCCTCTTCCCCAAACGTCTCCCAGCAAGGCTCTTTTATTTATTTATTTTTATTGGAAAAGAACCTGATGCTGACCACAGGAGGAAAAGGGGCTGACAGAGGACAAGATGGTTGGATGGCATCGCCGTCTCGATGCACATAATTTGAGCAAATACTGGGAGACAGTGAAGGATGAGAAAGCCTTGTGTGCTGTGTCCATGGGGGTCGCAAAGAGTAGGACACAGCTGAGTGACTGAACAACAGCAACAATGGAAATTTTATGTTTCAATTTTTCATTTTATTTTTTAATCTATTATTTTGGCTGTGAGGCTGGCGGGATGTCAGTTAGTTCCCTGAACAGGGATTGAACCCTGGTCATAGCAGTGAAAGCCTAAAGCCCGAACTTCTAACCAACTGGCCACCAGGGAACTCCGCAGACCTCTTTTAAAATGCATTTGCCCTGTGGCAGGTCTTTTTGGGACCCACTAACCATTCTTGGGAGAGAGAGTGTGGAAGGAGCTGGCCTGGGAATGGAGAAGGAGGTCCCCGTGGTGGCAGGAAGGAGCGCTGAAGGGGAGAGGCCTGGCCTGAGTCTGGAGTCGTGGGCTGGCTGGTGCTGTGCAAGCTGGCAGCCAGGCCTACATGTGCAGGAGGCACAGGCAGGCCTTGGGCGTGGGACACACTTTTACTACTTAAATTTATTTATTTTTAATTGGAGGATAATTGCTTTACAATATTGTGTTGGTTTCTGCCATGCATCAACATAAATCAGCCATAGGTATACATAGGTCCCCTCCCTCCTGAAGCTCCCTCCCACCTCTCACCCCATCTCATCCTTCTAGGTTGTCTCAGAGCAACCAGTTTGAGCTCCTTGTGTCACATGGTAAATTCTCAGTGGCTATCTGTCTTACATATGGTGTATTTTACATATGGTGGTGTTTGGGCCCCATGGACTGCAGCCCACCAGGCTCCCCTGTCTCTGCAATTCTCCAGGTCAGAATACTTGAGCTACATACGGCAATGCGTATGTTTCCATGCTACTCTCTCAATATTCCCACCCTGTCCTTCCCTCACTGTGTCTGCTCTCTATATCACTTCTTGGCCGACCAGACTCTGACTAGAACCCTGAATTGACGGGTTTCTCCCTATTTCTGCCCCCTGTCTTCCTGGGCCACCTCTCCATGCTGCAGCCTCACTCCCCCAAAGCCAGGACCCTGGGATGCTGGGGCAAGGGGTGCAGAGGGGAGTATGGAGCTGAGAAACCCCTGTCTGCTGACACTTCTAGGACCAGAAAGTCTGAGCCAGAGAAGGGCCTTAGCTCTCCTCTTGCCTGAGTCCTTATCTTCCACTTAAAGAAACTGAGGCCAAGTTAATTTTTAAATCCTCTCAGATGTATTTACATTTTATTAGAATTTGTTTATGGTTGTGCTTAAGCCACAGGAACAGATAATTACTGTTGACACTGGCAACACCTATAGGGAGATTGTGTTTGGCCTTTTAGGTGGATGGGGAGGGACAAAGGGGAGGGGACTCCTGAGTCCCCTACTCTATTATTTCTGAGTAAGGCTTTCTTTCCTTCTCCAATGTCACTGTGGCAAGTCCTCAACCAAATGCCCAGGGGTATGAGCCAGAGGCCCAGATTACTCAAGGGGAGTATAGCTTAGACTTGCTTTTGAAATGTGGTACTTGGAGAAGACTCTTGAGAGTCCCTTGGACAGCAAGGAGATCAGACCAGTCAATCCTAAAGGAAATCAACTCTGATTATTCACTGGAAGGACTGATGCTGAAGCTGAAGCTCCAATACTTTGGCCACCTGATGTGAAGAGCCAACTCATTGGAAAAGACTGATGCTGGGAAAGACTGAGGGCAGGAAGAGAAGAGGGCAACAAATGATGAGATGGTTGGATGGCATCACCAACTCAATAGACATGAGTTTGAGCAAACTCTGGGAGATAGTGAAGGACAAGGAAGCCTGGCCTGCTGCAGTCCATGGACTAAACAACAACAGCAAACCACTTAGACTGAGGCTGTTTTTGTTAATTTTCTGCTGGTTACCTCCCTGGTCCATACAGAAAGGGCCGCTCTGTGAGCCTGTTCCCTTTCTAGCTTTCTCCAGTAATGACACCCCACCCCCCACTAGTCCTTCTCCCGTGGTCTCCTTGACCCTCATCCTCAGGGGCAGCTCTCTTGCCTAGACAACTCCAGAATGGGGTGCAGTTGCCACTTCTGGTGCCCAGGCTTCTGTTACACCTTTAGACAGAAAAGAGTTGATCCATGAGGGAGGATAAGGTTAGGTCAGGGGAGAGGCTGATGGAGGGTGGAGAGGCAGGTAGGATTGGGGTGAGTGGGGGGAGAAGATGCGGACAAGAGAAGAAATGAACTGAGATGGAGAGGGGGTGGGGAAGCAGGTGTTCCAGTGGGGTGGGAGGAGTGGACGGAGGAGTTATTTAGGGTAGCTTCCAGAACAACAGCTGGGATAAGACCACCCTGTCTGGTCACAGGGGGTGGAGAAACATCAAGAAGCTGCAGCTTTTGAAAAGCAGAGTGGTTGGTGAAGCCAGGTTCCTGTGCTGCTGGGTGCTCTGGGAGGCTGGTTTTTTCAAATCTGGGGTTATGCCTGAGAACCAGAGAGAAAAGCCCTGGTTCTCTCCAGGAATGTTGGCTGAGGAGGAGTGGGAACCTGGCTGGCTCTGGGATGGGAGATGGTGCTGGAGGAGGGGTCAAGGGGATCAGGGGAGCATGGCCAAGCAGGGTGGGCTCAGTTGCAGAGTAGGGGCATAGAGCATTCAGCAGGCTTTTGTGGGCAAAGGCTGGGAGGGCTTGTGTTGATCTCGTAGGATGTCAGATAGGTCACTCAGGGCCAGGCATCCAGTGTGCGTTCCGTAGGGCCAGCACAGACATAACTGACAAGCCAAGGCATCCTGAGCCTAAGACAGAGCTCGGGCCACCGGGTGTTTGGACTTTCAGACTTTGTCAGACTCCTGGCAGCCAACCTTAGCTCTCCTGGTCCTGCCTTCTGTTTCGGCTGACCCAGCACAGGATGCTTCTTCCCAGAAGACAAGACAGACGTGCCTCCTTAAAAAAAGATTAAAAAAAAAAAATCCCTTTGAGTTTATTGATGGTGAAGCAGCAAGGCCAGCCATGGTGTAGAGGGCTTGGTGCCTGGGGCATCTTTTCTTGCCCCAGGGCATCTTTTCTTGCATCTGTTCAGCATCTCTGTGTCTTTATCTTCCATCTGTTTATAAAGAAGGATGCCAGACTGAGCACTGAGCCAGGAGCTCTAATCCCAGCTCTGCCCTAACTGGCTGTGGGCTGTGGGTTGCTGGGCAAGTCTCTTCCCCTCTCTGGGCTTATTCTTCTGTGTGCAAGATGATAGAGCTGAATTAGAAGAACTTCAATGTCCCCCTTAACTCTACAGTCCTTTTTTTGGGGAAATCTCCAGGACAGAAAGGAAGCAGAAATGACTTTGACAAGAGGGAGTATAGAAAATATAGCTCCAAAGTCTTAATTTAATGTGTAGTGGGACCTACTGCTGGGATTTGAAAATGTCTGGAGAACTGGTGAGAATGGGTGAGAATGGGTCCCATCCTGTGAGGGACAGAGGAGCCTCTTAGGAGAGGACTTACCTTAGAGAAGGGGATGGCATTGCAGAATCTCTGTGCATGCTTGTGCAGGTTGAGCAATGAACAACTCTGCTGCTGCTGCTGCTGCTAAGTCGCTTCAGTCGTGTCTGACTCTGTGAGACCCCACAGAAGGCAGCCCACCAGGCTCCCTGGTCCCTGGGATTCTCCAGGCAAGAAACTGAAGTGGCTTGCCATTTCCTTTCCAATATGAACAACTTTAGGAGGTACCAATTATAATGAAGGCTCAGGTGAGCCTGACATGCTTGACCGTGGAATAAAGCACAAGCTGTCAGAGAAAGGGGGTGCTTTGAGGTCCTTAGAGTGTCTACGGGGCTGTCATGTACCATGGCACAGGCTGTGCACTGTACAAGTGCAGGCAGCACCATTCACAGAGACCACAGTGGAGCCATCTATCTTTAAGACTTGTTTCTCAGCATCCCTGATTTCACCTAAAGCACTGGCCGCATGGTTAGGCATTTCTAAAGTGGAGGCTGAAACAGAGAGGGGAGAGAGAGAGTTTCCTTGTTTTGCTACAGGTTGCCAGGCACTGTCAGCAGATCCAAGGGCTCAGTGGCTTAAGGTTTTCTTTTTTTTTTTTTGCCATTTACAACATTATGGATGGACCTGGAGGGTACTAGGCTGAGTGAAATAAGTCAGACAGAGAAAGATAAATACCTTATGCTATCACTTATATTTGGAATCTAAAAAATGAAACAAATGAGTGAATATAACAAAACAAAAACTGACTTACAGATATAGAGAACAGATGAGTGGTCATTTGTTGGGAGAGGGAAGTGGGGCATTTTTGGGGTAGGGGATTAAAAGGTTACAAGCTGCTATGTATAAAGTAGATTAGTTACAAGGATATATTGTACAGCACAGTGAATACAGCCAATATTTTAAAATCACTTTAAATGGAGTGTGATCTATAAAGATATTGAATCACTATGTTGCACACCTGAAACTAATGTAATATTGTAAACCAACTACATTTCAGTATTTAAAAAGTGCAGAAGGAGAAGACATAGGCGTGGTGGTCTCAGTAGGGGTAGTATCAATGCCGGAAGACAGAAAGCCAGCACCTGAGACAGCTGTAAGCAGCACCTGGGAGGCGCTTTTCATGGACTGGAGTCCTTCATTAGCAGATGCCTGCACGGGCTGTAAAATCCTGCTTCCCCTTACTTGGGCTTCCCTGACAGCTCAGTTGGTAAAAAACTCTGCCTGCAATGCAGGAGACTCCAGTTCTGTTCCTGGGTTGGGAAGATCCTCTGAAGAAGGCAAAGGCTATCCACTCCAGTATTCTGGCCTGGAGGATTCCATGGACATATATGGGGTTGCAAAGAGTTGGACACGGCTGAGTACTTTCACTTTCACTTTCCCCTTACTTGAAAGCCGGCTGCAGAGCTGTCCCTCAGTCCAGCCACCTCTTTCCTCTCCCATGTTCCCAAGTTGGGCTCTCCCTTATGCAGATATTAGGAACTTCTGTCTCCAAGTCTAAAACATCCCTATTTTGCATGGCTGTCTTTCCTGCTTCTCTCAGCTGTAGGCCTGGTCCACTTAGTTCTTTTCACAAAAGGAATCATGAGAGGAAGACTATAGATTTTATTATTTATTTACTTTTAAAATTTTTGGCTATACCTTGGGACATGTGGGACCTTTGTTCCCTGACCTGGGATTGAACCCACATCCTCCACATTGGAAGGCAAAGTCTTAATCATTGGACCACCAGGAAAGTCCCCAGGAGGAAGACAACAGTTTTGTTTAAGGAAGTCACAGTCAGCTATGGAGGCTGCTGTGTCACATTAGGCCATGTTGTGTCAAGCACGTGGGTGTGGGTGTTTGGGGGTGTTGTGACCATGGTGCCTCTCTGGGGCACAGGGCTTCCTTGAACCCAGGGCATTCCATATTCTCTTTGTTGGTCTCCAAGAAGTGGGTGTTGTTTATAGTTTGCAAATGAGGAAACTGAAGTTCAGATTTGAGTCTTGTCCAAGGTCAGCAAACTCCCATGTGTCTGTGTTGGATTCAGTCAAGCCCTCCGCAGCCTGCCAGAGCTCCCTGCATGGTAGGGTGGCGCCAGCCAGCTGCCTTTCAATGCTACTCACTGCAGTTCCTGCAGGGAAGTCATCTCTTTGTGACTTAAAGATTTCCAAGAGACAATGTGGCAGAGTGGGAAGAGAACCAGGTTCTGGACTTGCCCCTGACAACTGTGCTACCTTAGGCAAATTGCATCCCAGAGAAGCAAATGGCAATCCACGCTAGGACCGTTGCCTGGAAAATCCCATGACTAGAGGAGCCTGGTGGGTTACAATCCATGGGGTTGCAAGAGTGGGACATGACTGAGTGATTAAACAACAACAAAATAGGGTTAGTAATACCCATTGACTCAGTGGGGTTGTTGGGCAGCTTAAATAAGATCACGAGAAGTGCGTGGGAATTGTGTGTTTCTATTCATTCATCAGTCATTATTATCTTCAAGGGTACCACGTGGCAGTGTGTGTGCATGCTCAGCTGCTCAGTCTCCCTGACAGTCAGGACAAAGCCAAAATGAGCCTCAGTGGGGGACATGAGAGGTCATGGTGGTGGATACAGCTTCCTCAGTAATCATGGAGTTGAACTGGGCTTCAGAGAGGGTGTGGCTATAGGCTGTGTGATTTGAGGGCCTGGCTTTCTCCTATGTATCCTTCTATCCTAGCACCTGCAGAGGCCAAGAGGCTCGTCCTTCCCTCATAGCAAGCCCCTGACAAGGAGGCTTGCACCCCCTCCAACCTTGATCCTCCCCTTCCACTACTTTTTCCTTCCCCATAACACAGACTGGCATCTGACATCCAAACATTTTATTTGTTTTTTGTTTATTGTTTCCCTCCCCCCAGAAGAAAGTAAAATCTGCATAGGGCAAATATATTCATCTCTGGTTCACTTTGTATCCCCAGAACCAAGAACACTGACTTTTCACAGGTGCTTGATCAATATCTGAACGAACGCAAAAACGTCTCTCACCCTTAAACGCAAACACACAGAAACACACTAATACCTCTATCCAGACCAAATTTCTGGCTCTCATCTCTTTCCAGCTAGACTAATCCTTGAAGTTTTCACTAAATGCATGACCGCTTTTAGAGGTCTTTGCATTTTATAAGGGAGGCCTTTAGAAATGATGGGCTTCCCTGGTGATTCAGATGGTAAAGAATCTTGCTCTCAGGGCTGTGCAAGTGCCCTGAGGCTTGCCCTCTGAGTTTACCGCCTCCTCCTCCACCCAGTGCCTCAAGAGTCACAGAGCTCTTGGATCTCACTGAAGGAGACCCTGGGGAGCTAGGCCCTTGGCAGACCACTAGCTGGAAATATTCTCTGAGCTGGCAGGAGAAGGGAGGCTGTGGAGTTGGCAAGCTCTGGACAAACCAAGATTAGTGAGGAATATGGTGCTCGCTCACCCGGCATGGCTCATTACCCAGCCCTAATCTGGGTAATTTCTCTCTCTCTCTCTTTTTTTTTTTTTTGCACCAAGATTTGGAGGGAGCAGTGTAGCCCTGTGGTGTAATGGGGGTTATTCAGCAATAGAAAGTCAAAGCTTGGGATGGTGTTGTGGAGGGAGGGGAGGATGTATCCCCCCTTCATTCCATCACTCCCCCTAGGGTCTTTTCTAGGTAAAAGACCAGGAAAGAGGCGAGAAAAGAAAATGACACATTCCTGCCTCAAGGAATTTGGTGGGGAAGATGGGCATATATTCAAGGCAAAGTGCTGGGAAATAGGAAGGGCGGGGGGATGGCTACAGATACAGCACTGGAGAACCAGGCACGCAACTAGAGGAAGGAGACATCAGGGAAGGCTTCCTGGAGGAGGTGATGCAGCAGCAGTACACTATCCTTGGGAGGAGAAAAGGGTGCTCCAGGCCAAGAGACAGAGAGTGAGATTAGCTAAGGAAAGGTTGCCTCACAACAGAAAGGACTCCACCTCAAGGAAGGACCCTGAAGATGGCATCATGGGCTTGGAAGACGTGGCAAGGAGGGGACCCAGAGCTGGCATTCTCTGACAGCTGTGTTCCTCATGGGCAGACCCAACAGGATTAAGGGACAGAGTAGGGCACTGCAGGCACTGCACATGCTCGCCTCCATATCGGAGCTCTCCACCCTCCTGACGAGTCTTCTCTATTCAAGTGCCCAGTCTCCTCCTTGCCTGTGATTGCAGACCCTCCAGCAGAGGTGAGGTGGTAGAGACAATCGTCCCTGGTGGCAGGAGATGGGGATACTATCATCTGTAGCATTTGCTGATTTCCACGGTGTGCGTGTTTCCACTCTGGCCGCTTTCAGCTATCACTGACATCAATAGGGTTGTAAAACTCCTGAAAATCTCACCATCAGCTCTCAGCACAGGCCATTTCCAGCTCTCCAGTGCGATATCCCTCCTTCTTCCCGACACTGCCTGAAGCTGCGCCGCCCCCCACCCCCAACACCCCCATCTCCTTTCCCCTGCTACCTCTCAGCGCGTCTGATTAGACTAGATTCACATAAACGGGTATGCTTTGAAAGTTCTCATCTTGGGAGATTTGAAAACGGGTTTATTTCTTCCACTCAAAAAGAAATAATAATAAAAGATTCATGGAGTGCTTCCCACTATAATCATTTCCAGGAAGGGACCTTGGTGATTTAGTTCAAATCTTGGTTTTATAGATACAGAAAGTCCGCCCAGGAGTGGGGGTTCTGGCGGGAAGGCTCAGAGTAAGTGACTCACAGCCGTGGAGAATAGCCAGGTCTCAGGACTCCTGTTCCCCTGCTCTTCCTTGCGACATATCTCAGGTTCCATAGAGGTGATGCAGGGCAGATGAGAGAAAAATGCAGGATAGAGTTTGACTTTGCCATACACCAGCCTGTGGCTTTGCGCCAGTATCTTAAACGCTTTGAGCCTGATCTTTATCATTAAAAAAATGTAGACCTTATTAATAC
This sequence comes from Neotragus pygmaeus, assembly GCA_006410875.1. NCBI lineage: Eukaryota > Metazoa > Chordata > Mammalia > Artiodactyla > Bovidae > Neotragus > Neotragus pygmaeus. Next base: position 392,738 of record SJYV01011350.1, on the reverse strand, counting down.
TTGCCCTCTGCAACTTATAAGGGTGTTGTGGAGACCAAAGGAAATAAATGGGTAGGAGAGTACATCTAAGGGAAGGAAATACAAATGGCTCTTAAATGTATATAATGATGTTTAGTCACACTCAAAATAAGAGAAATGTAAATTAAAATTACTCTGGTAAATAATGTTTTCCTATCAGATGGGCAAGGGTCCAGAAATTTGATAATATGCTCTAAATGGTGAAGTTGTAAGGAAAAACCACTCTCATATTTCTTGTGGATGCATGCTAAGTCGGTTGCCATTTCCTTACATCTTACGTCTCCTGCACTGGCAGGCGGGTTCTTTACCACCAGTGCCCCATGGGAAGCCCTCTCATATTTCTCATGGGAAGGTAAAGTGTGTAATCTCCATGGAGGTCAATCTGGCAGTAGCTATCAACATTATAAATATACATATCTTCTGACCCAGCAATTCCACTTTTGGGAATTTTAACCTTATAAATATACTTGTATAAATACAACAGGTCTGTTTATGGTATTTGTTGTAGTATTGTTTGCAATGGGAAAAGATTGAAACAACACAGATGTCTCTTTAAGAGACTCTGGTTTGTGCATATGGTGGAGTATTATACAACTGTAAAAAGGAAAGAGGAAAATGCTTTGTATTGAGTATAAGGCATATTGTGAAGCTCTAGAAGGATCTCTGAGGGTCTAAGAACAGTGGTCACCTGTGTGGGTGTATGGAGGGGTGGTGAGGCTGGCCTCTGGTATGTAGGGCAGGGGATGGATAACAGGGAGAGTCGTTGTTTGCCTCTTAAACATATACTTTTAATTTTTTGAACAATGTGCGTGTGTTAACCATACATGTCTGGAAATTGAATGTGGTTTGGTAAACTTTAAAGCACTGTGTATATACTAGTTATTTGGGCTATTACATGGGTTTTACTGACATGAAAATGACCTAAGTTGCATAGCTAGGACTGGAGTCTGCAGTGGGGTGGCGGTATAAAAGGAGTTGGAGTGGGGGGTCTTGAGGTAATAAGTGTTCCTTTGTCTTTTAGAGGATAGCAATTGGTGGGCGTGGCATGGTGGGCTGGGAAGTTGGTGATGAGGACTGAGGTTCCCACCCAGATTGATCAGCTTGGCGGCTGTTGGTCACAGCTGAGCTGTCCCATGCACACAACATGCAGCTCACTTGGGTGGTGGTGCCAAGGCTCCATAGTCGGCCAAGGAGCGTGGGCTCCAAAGCTCTGGCTGAGAGAGGCGCGCTGGGCTGGAGAAGAGCTTCCCTGTTGAGCTCTTCCCATGTGCTGGGCAGGGTTATGAGTGCACGCCCTGGTTAGCCCCCCTGTATTAGCCCTTTAAACCCTCTCCCCAGAGACTTCCCTGGTGGTCCAGTGGCCAAGACTGTGTTCCCAATGCAGGGCACTCGAGTTCGATCCCTGGTCAGGGAACTAAGATTCCACATGCCACAACTAAGACCCAGCACTGCCAAATAAATAAACAGTCGGATGCGACTGAGTGACTAACACTTTCACTTTTTCAAGCTTCCCTGGTGGCTCAGATGGTACAGAATTCGCCTGCAATACAGGAGACCCCGGTTCAATTCCTGGTTCGAGAAGGAGTGTGGAGGGCTATAGTCCATTGAGTCGCAAAGAGCTGGACTTGACTAAGTGACTAATACAAATAAATAAATATTTTAAAAAACCTCTCCCCAATCTTCTTTCACATCTTGAAGCAGAGGTGGGTACTGTGATTATCTTAATTTTACAGATAGTAAGACTGAGGCTCCGCAAGGTCAAGCACTGTATCCAAGGCACAGTGGTGGAGGGGCTGGACTCTGACTCCAGTCTGGTGGTGTGGACTGGTCCCCTCGACTACTATGGGAAATGGTCTCCTGGGAGAAGACCCTGGGCTTCCGCGCCTTCTCCCTAGTACTGCCCCTGACCTCAGCCCTCTTTGTCGCTCCTCCCTCTGTCCCTGGATTAGAACACCGCCACTGGATCTGCTAAGGCACCCCTGATTTTCTGTTATGCTGTGCTCAGCTGCTCAGTCATGTCCGACTCTTTTGTGACCCTGTGGACTCTAGCCCACCAGGCTCCTCTGTCCATGGAATTTCTCAAGGAAGAATGCTGGAGTGCGTTTCCATTTCCTTCCGAGAAATTGGGATCGAACCTGCTGTGTCTCTTGTGTCTCCTGCGTTGACAGGCGGATTCTTTACCGCTTAGCCACCAGGTGGGGATAGACATCACCAGCAGGAGGGCCCCTTTGTCAGGAGCGCAGCGTGGGCATGGTCCCAGGGCTGCTCTGCCCCATGTTCTGTTGCTTCTCTCCCTTCTTGGAGGGGCATTGAGCATCCCCCGCCCCTTTATAATATCGCTGACATCCCAGAAACAAATCTGAGCAGACAGAGGACTCTTGTCAATTAGAGTGAGGCAAGGGCCTTGCTATCTGTGGCGGGATCTGACAGAGAGGCGGGGCTGCTCCCGCAAAGTGCGACCATCATGTCTCCAATTAAAGTTGTGAAGATTCATCTTCTAACCCAGCCCCTTTCAGAAATTGACATTTATTAGGTTGTCAAAGCTGATTTTTCTTCCTGGCCCTTTCCTGCCCCCAACTGTGTGTGTGTCTTTGTACAAACACGCACGCAACTGAATACCTATTTTTAAAAATTAAAGGTGTAGTGTTCAGGGACTTCCCTGGTGGTCCAGTGGTTAGGACTCTGTGCTCCCAGTGCAGGAGGCACGAATTCAATCCCTGGTCAGGGAACTAAGATCCCACTTGCTGCAACAAAGACCTCTGTGCCTAGGACTCAAAGATCCTGCAGGCCAAAATGAAGCTCCCACGTGCTGCAACTAAGACCCAGCACAGCCAAATAAATAAATACATGTTTAGAGCAAAAGCTTCAGATGAGCCTTGCATTCATTTAGGAAAAAAAAAAATGTGGCATTCAAACCTATTGGACATTTGGCTTCTTGATTCCCAGTAGAGTGGAAGGCAGAGGGCCTGTGGGGAGGGGCGTGTCCCATAGAGGAGGAGGAGGAGGGGCCTGAGATGACGGTAGGCCTATCATTTGGGGGTGATGCCAGCCTCCTGTAGAGACAAAGGACTTTAGAAGTGCTCCATCCTATAGCCCTGAAAATTTTTCTCCTCCATGTGCCCCCCAAACCTGGAATTCTTCCACTGGGGAATTACTCCTGTGAATAGAAAGTAAAATAGGGGTCCCTACAAAGGAAATGCTTTAAATCACTAATATCCCAGAAGTACAGAATTTAGAGCCTGAAGACAATTTTATCTTCTGTTGTAGAGGGGGCTTCCCTGGTGGCTCAGATGGTAAAGAATCTGCCTTCCATGTGGGAGACCCAGGTTCTATTCCTGTGTCGGGAAAAGATCACCTGCTGAAGGGCATGGAAACCCACCATGCCATGTATTCTTGCTTGTAGAATTCCATGGACAGAGGAGCCTGGTGGGCTACAGTCCATGGGGTCGCAAAGAGTCAACACGACTGACTAACACTTTCTTTTAACACTTTTTTCTTGTAGAGAGGAAGCTGAAGTCTGGGAAGGCTGAGGGATTTACCCCAGATCACTTGTTGCCCACATCCTTTGACTCCAAGCTCAGGGTGTGTGTGTGTGCTCAGTCATGTCTTTGCAACCCCCTAGACTGTAGCCCACCAGGTATGGGATTTTCCCAGCAAGAATACTGGAGTGGGTTGTCATTTTCTCCTCCAGGGGATCTTCCTGATCCCAGGGATTGAAGCCACACCTCGTAAATTGGTAGACGCATTCTTTACCACTCAGCCACCAGGGAAGCCCCCAAGCTCAGTGGGATGAAGTTTATTAGATCAGTTTTCTTTGGTGTCTAGAGCGGGGCTGGCTGTATGTAGGCCCTTTCCCCCAAATGAGGGAAGACCGAGGAGGCAGGTGGGAGGGAGTGTGATGGAGAAAAGGTATAGAAAAGCAAGAACAACGTGACGACCATTTTGCTATGTCATATTCTAATTGTATGTGTTGTCATTTTCATTTTATTCGTTTTGAATTTATGATTCATGACACCACAGGCAGCTCTATAAAGGCGAGCTGGGCCTGGCTTTCTTTGAGACTGTCTTCATCCCCCATCACTACCTTTGCTATTTTTGTCATAATTTTAGCCCACTTTTATTAATATGCCATACTATTTTACTTTAAATGAACTTCTTTTCAACTTTATTTATTTAAAAAAGAAGCTTTGTTTTACTATTGTGCAAGGAAAACCAGTTATCACTTGCCAGAAATAGATGGTGATCATCAAAATAAAGATAATGAGATCAAAACAAGGTTATTAAAATTTAGTTAGCTGCCTTTCCTGCCAAAAGCCCTTAGCCTGAGGCCTGTTTTTTCTTTGTAAAGAGGAAAATTAGCAAGTGTTGGAGAGGCATTACAACCCTGCTAGCCCCAGATGAGATCTTCTCGAGGTAATCAGGATCTGTGTTACTATCCTAGGGTTGCCACAAAGTGGGGGTCTTAAAAGCAACAGAAATTTGTCATCTGACAGTTCCAGAGACCAGAAGTTCAAAATCAAGATGTCAGCAGGGCTGTGTTCTCTTCTGAAATTGTCGGGGAGGATCTTTCCTTGCCTCTTAGAGGCGCGGGTGGCTGGCTGGCCGCCCGACTGTCCTTTGCTCTGTGACTGCGTCACTCCCGTCTCTGCCTTTCTTGTCCTGTGGTCTCCTCCCAGTACCTCTGTCTCCCGTGCGCATCTTACAAGGACAGCAGCCGTGCTGGATCGGGGTCCATCCTCCTTCAGTATGATCTCATCTTCTTATTTATTTGATGCGTTGGGTGTTAGTTGTGGCACATGGGATCTTTCATTGTGGTGCACGACTTTCTCCTTGTGGCTCGTGGACTTAGTTGCTCTCTGGCAAGGGATCGAATGTGGGTCCCTGACATTGCAAAGCGGAGACTTAATCACTGGACTGTCAGGGAAGTCCCGATGTGATCTTATCTTAACTAACTACATCAGCAATAACCCCACTTTCAACTCAGGCCACACTCTGAGGTCCCGAGGATTAGGACATCGATGTGTCTTTTTGGGAGACACAATTCTGCCCATTACAGGGTCTTTGAAAGAGAATCAAAAAAGGAGAACCACATGACTGACCATCATGTGGTCAATGCCATTGGATGCCTGTCCAAGGGTCAGCAGTGGAACTTGAACCCACAAGTGGGGAAATAATGCCTTAAGAGTGGGTGGGAAGGCTGTGAGGTGCCCCCTGCTTCTCCATCTGGGTGGAGGAACAAGGAATCCACTTAGCTTTCAGGAGTAGGTGGTGTTCTTGAGGTCTAAATGGGCCTTTGATAAGTCAGCTCTGGGGCCAGTAGTTGCCCCAGGGTCAAGGTAGATGTGTTTTATAAAGGACACTCAACTGTTCCCCTACCCTAGCCCCAGGGATCCAAAATTAGCATCACAGAAAGCTCCTCCCAAGCAGTCAAAGTTTACTGAGATCCTATTGAGTGCAAAGCCCTGTGGTTCTGGAAGTTGCCTGGGAGTGTCTGGTCTCCTGGACCAGCCACTGGGTAGCACTGGGCAGAAGGGCAAATGGGAAGGGCCAAATGAGTGGGTGAGTTGGGCAGGGCTGAGACGGGTATTAGATGCTGTGGCTTCTAGGATGGAGAGGAAGCTGCAGGCCCAGAGAGAGTTTCCCAGAGGCACGGGTAGGAGAACTGTATTGGGTACGGCACCATGAGCAGAAGAGGAGCAAGCGCTAAAGCTCTATTGTGTGGAGGAGGGGGAGACTGACAGCTGTTCTGCCAGGTGGTGAGAGTGCTAAGGAGAAAACTCTAGCACGCTAAGAGGACAGGGAAGAAGGTTCGTGACAGACAGAGCAACAGGCATAGAGGTGGAACAGCAGAGGCCAGTGGGGCTGGAGCAGAGCAACCGGGAAGAAGCAGGAAAGGAAGGTAAGAGGTTGGCAGGGGTGGGGAGTTGCACCAGGTCTTGAGGGGGCTGGTGATTCCATGCTGGTGAAGATGTATTTTATCCTCAATGTCAAGGTAGGATTCTGAGCGGAGAAGTCAGTCATCTGACAAATTTCAAAGAGATCACCCCACTGCTGTGTTGAGAATTGACTCGGACAAGCAGAGCAGTAAGCCTGAGCAGTAAGTAACCCAAGGAGGTGATGCTGGTGTCAACCACGGTGATGGTAGGAAGGTGAAGGTGAATGGTGAGAAATGACTGGATTTTGGAGACTCTTTAAAAGTAGATCCAGTGAGATATCCTGATTGGATGAGTGATGAGAGAGACGTGTCCAGGTGGGCTCCAAGGTGTTGAGGCCTGAGCTGCTGGGAGGATGGGATTGCGGTTTCTGGAGATGGACAAGGTTGTAGCCCGTGTGGGTCTGGAGGGAAAATCAGGGGTAGGTTAAGATGAAGATGGGACTTTCCAGTGAAGATGCTGGGTGGGCAGATGCAAAAATGAGCCGGAAACTTAGGGAGGAGTCTGGGCTGGAGACAGAAATTTATGTTAGCAGCATTTAGATGGCATTTTAAAGCCATGAGACAACGAGATCACTTAGAATGTGGGTGTTTATAAAAAAAGACAAGAAGGAGAAGGATTGATCTCTGGGGCACTGCAATCAGAAAGGCTATGAGGACAGAGAAGCAAAGACAGCAGGGAGAGGGCAGCTGGGGAGCTGAGAGAAGCACCGGGGAGAGACTGGTTGTCCTCGAAGCCTGGGAAGCCAGTGTTTTGAGAAGCGGGTGGTCCATTGGTTACTGCAATGTTCCTGATGGGTAGGACATGGTCTTAGGAGGAGAGGCAGAACAGCAGATCTAGCAGTGGGAGCCCCCGGAACCCTCTCCTGGTCACTTCCCTTTTCTCAGAGAAATAAGAATCACAGTTGAGGGGGGAGGTGGGAGGGGGTGGTGTTGGAAGTTTGAAGATAGGAGAGAAAGTGGACTCAGGAAAAGACGTAGTGTTTGTGCCAAGGGTCACTTTGACGGGTGGCAACTCCAGGATTTCTTTTTTTTAAGCTTTTTTTTTAAAATTTATTTTTTAATTGGAGGAAAATTGCTTTATTATGTTGTGTTGGTTTCTGCCATATAACAATGCTAATTAGCCATAATTATATGTGTGTATGTATATAAATATGTATATATATATATATATATATATATCTCCCCTTCTTCTTGAGCCTCCCTCCCCTCTCCCTATCCCACCCCTCTAGATCATCACAGAACACCAGGCTTGACTCCCTGTGTCATATAGCAACTGCTCACTAGCTATCTATTTTACACACGGTATTGCGCATATATCTGCATTTGTCCCACTCTCTCCTTCCCCCACTGTGTCTGCAAGTCCATTCTCTATGTCTGTGTCTCCATGCCTTCCCTAAAAATAGTTTCCTCAATACCATTTTTCTAGATTCCATATATATATATGGTAATATACGATATTTGTTTCTCTCTTTCTGACTTACTTCAGTCTGTACAACAGGCTCTAGGTTCATCCACCTCACTAGACCTGATCCAAATTTGTTCTTTTATATGGCTGTGCATTATTCCATTGTATATGTGTACCACATCTTCTTTATCCATTCATCTGTAGATGGACATCTAGGTTGCTTCCATGTCCTGGCTAGTGTAAATAGTGGTGTAATGAACATTCGGGTACATGTGTCTTTTAGAACTGTGGTTTTCTTAGGCCATATGCCCAATACTGGGATTTCTGGATCCTATGGCAGATTTAGTCCCAGTTTTTGTTTTTTTTTTAAGGAATTTCCATACTGTTCTCCATAATGGCTGTATTGGTTTACATTCCCGCCAACAATGTAGGAGGGTTCCCTTTTCTCCACATCCTCTCCAGCATTTATTGTTTGTAGATTTTATCATGATGCCCATTCTGACTGGTCTGAGGTGATTGTAGTTTTGGTTTGCATTTCTCTAAAAATTAGTGACATTGAGCATCTTTTCCCATGTTTATAGGACATCTGTCTGTCTTATCAGAAATACCTGTTTTAAAGAAGGTAGGGGAAGAAGAGTTGGTCAGAAGGGGAGCTTGACAGTGAACCTGCAAAGCACCCACATAAAGTTGAGAAACTTTAGTCATCCAGGTCAGAGGGAAGGGGAGCTGAAGGGGGAGAAAAATAAGGCCAACTTCTCAGAACCCCCAGGTAGGTAGGTCTTATATAAGTAGGGGAAGGGGCAGGAGGGACTTTCAGGCCAGCCAAACCATACACCTGAGAACCAGCCATCCTCACTGTCACTAGCTGTTTGCAGCCACCAGGGATGCAGCTCGTGGGGTGAGAAGGAAGGGGTAGGCCTGGGTAGAGGGTACCGGGTGGGCACCAGGTGACGTGTGGCCACGCCCCCTCATCTGTCAGGACAAGAAACTCCTGAGACCCCCTTCTGCTTGCTCCCTCCCCTCTCAAAGTGCCAGGTCAGACATTTAGGCAGGTTTTTCTTAGAGCATAGTTTGCATCTTTATTTTTAATTTTAATCGTATTTTATTGAAGTATAGTTGATTTACTATGTTGTGGACCTACATCTCTAAAGTAATACCTTGGCTAACCTAAATGTCTATCAACAGAGGAATGGATATAGAAGATGGGGTGCATGTATACAATGGAATATCACTCAGCCATTAAAAAGAACAAAATAATGCCATTTGCAGCATCTACGTCCATGGATGGACCCAGAGAGTGTCATACTGAGTGAAGTGAGTCAGAGAAGGAGAAAAAGCATTTGATATCACTCATATGTAGACTCTAAAAAGAAATGATACAAATGAACTTATGTACAAAACAGAAACAGGGTCACAGACTTACAGAACGACTTTTGGTTGCCAGAAGAAGAATGGGGGGAAGGGATAGTTAGGGAGTTTGGGATTTGGGGGGAAGGAATAGTTATGGAGTTCTGGATTGACATATACACACTGCTATATTCAAAATGGATAACAAACAAGGTCCTACTGTCTAGCACATGGAACTCTGCTCACTGTTATGCGATGGCCTGGATGGGAGGGGAGTTTAGGGAAGAATGCATACATGTGTATGAATAACTGAGACCCTTTGCTGTCCACCTGAATCTATCACAATGTTGTTCATCAGCTACATCCCAATAGAAAATAAAAGTACCTTGACTAATTAAACACACACACACATACACACACTAGTTCAGACACGAGAGTAGTCATCTTGGGCTGTGACCTTCTTGCAAAGATGTTGCCACGACACAACATATTCCTGGAATTCCTTTTTTAGAAACCCAACTGAGCTTGTGACACACTGTTCTCTTTGGGGGTCCCTCTTTGCATTTCAAGGGTAGACTGGGTTTCTGGAAACAGCCTAAAGTCATTTTTTGAACTTCCCTAGTGGCTCAGACGGTAAAGCGTCTGCCTGCAGTGTGGGAGACCTGGGTTCAATCCTTGGGTCAGGAAGATCCCCTGGAGAAGGAAATGGCGACCTACTCCAGTACTCTTGCCTGGAAGATCCCATGGATGGAGGAGCCTGGTAGGCTACAGTCCGTGGAGTCACAGAGTCGGACACGACTGAGCGACTTTACTTTCTTTAAAGTCATTTAGACTGAGTGTGATGACTAAACTTGGGGATTAGAGTTTTTGTGGCCACCGATGAGGTTTGAAAACAGGATGAAACTAGCTTTGTCTTGTTTAAAAGGGGACAATACTTCTTTTCCAGGATTTAATAAGTTACAGTGTGTAAAGTGCCTGCTGTGGTTTTTGATCTATAACAGGCATTGCGTAATTGGTAATTATTAATAGCCCCAAAACAGAGATCCTGAAATGAATTGTTGAAATAAGCAATTCATCCCCAGTGTTATGGCTTTGAAGGGACAGACTTTATCAAGAATGATAAAATTTGCTGTTGGAAAAGCAGATTCATAACTCTGTAATCTCATCTGTTAATTTCTTTGTCAACCTTGCAAGTTGGAGGATAGAGGGCTGCGTATCAGAGAGAAGAGCAACTGGGGGAGATCCTGGGGAGAGGAATAATGCTGACCCCTGGGTCATCTCTGGTTCAGTCACTTAGTCATGTCGGACTCTGTGACCCCTTGGACTGCAGCAAGCCAGGCTTCCCTGTCCATCACCATCTCCTGGAGTTAGCTCTTAGCCCTGCCCTTCTCTCACACAGTGGGTCATCAGGTGCCAAAGGGGTCAAGTGTGTTCTCCCTTCCCCCACAGGAACCCTCAATGCTTCTCTCCCGGCTTGTTGATGCCAGTAGAGAAGGAAAAACTCCAGGATGAGAAAGTCTTGTCTTTGGCTTAAACTTTCAGTCCTTTAGGACAAGAGCAACTAATCGGAAGAAGTTAGCGTGGGAGTGACGTACAGCTTTGTGTGAGGGAAGACATGAACTCTTTTCCTGAGACCAGGTGTTGATGGTGGGAGAGGCAGCAGAAGGTCCAGCGGTATTTTTGCAAAATGGGTGGGGAGGGAGGAGGCATCACCCAGTGCTCAGAAGTGTGACTGCCTAATACCCCGTTTTGGGCAGAGCCAGACTTGCTCTGTGCTTCCCGCTCCAAGGGATGCACGAGCAAGCCTCCCAGCCCGGGGCTATGCATGGTGAGGGCTCCCAGCGTGCCTTGCTGCCAGTGGGAGCAACAGGAAGTCTGAGCCCTTGTGTGGACGCTGCTCTAGCCAGTCTGGCCACTGTGGTTGTTCCCTCTCTGGGCTTCAGTTTCCCATGACAGTAAATGGTGGCTTAGGACTGTATTACTGTTTCCTAGCTTTTTTGCTATTTATTTGTGTTTGTTTTGGCCATGCAGCATGGCCTGTGGGATCTTTGTTTCCTGACCAGGGACTGAACCTGCATCTCCTGCACTGGAAGAGCTGAGTCCTAACCCCTGGACCTCCAGGGAATTCCCTCTTAGCCTTTTTGCTTTATAACCTTGATCTGTGGTAAAACAAAAAATATGCTTTAAATTGAGAGCCAGTATATGTATTCATATTGTGCGTGTATATGAGGATAGAGATTTTATTTATCTATTATCTATTTATCTATCTGTCATCTCTCTTTTTCTCTCTCTGTCCGTCTATTTCTATATAGTTCCTATTCTGTTTCTTGAGAACCTTGACTTGTATAAACATACACACACACACACACACACACACATCCATACACATGTATGCATTTGTGTATATATAGATGTGCATCTTTTTCTATTATCTGTGTTTCTACCTACCTATCATTTATCTATCTAACTGGACAAAAATGGCAAGACTTGCAGTTTGAAAAACATGAGAGTAGGTAGTCGATAATGTTTTTTTCAGTTTTGCTATTTTAGGCTTATTTCGAAGCCAGTCATTGGTTGATTGGTTGAATATGTAGCAATGGGTTACACAGAGATGTCCTGGTAGCACAGAGCACACCTCTTGGTAAGTATCTTTCGACTGTAAGTTGTGACTGTTGTTCTCATCACTTGGATTGGCATCAGCACCTTGAAACCCAGTTTACTTCTCACTCTTTGGCTTTTCCCTGTAGGTACTTCTTGGTTTCTGCTGTATCTTATAATTAAAAAAAAAAAGCCCGTTTATTTATTTGGCTGTGTCGAGTCTTAGTTGCGACATAGGGGATCTTGGCTATGACATTTGGACTTCTCTCTAGCTGTGGCATGCAGGCTCCGGCATGTGTGGGCTCAGTGGTTATGGTGTGCAGGCTTAGTTGCCCTGTAGCACATCGGGTCTTAGTTCCCACCCCCTTGCTTTAGGAGGAGTATTCTTGACCATTGGACCACCAGGGATTTCCCTGTATTCTGTAATTTTTGATTCTAAGATAATTTATTTCTCCAAGCTTCATTGAGGTGTAATTTACAAGTAAAATTTTAATATATTTAAAGTGTACAATGTGATGATCTGATGTGTGGGATCTTCCCTGGTGGCTCAGATGGTAAAGCATCTGCCTACAATGTGGGAGACCTGGGTTTGATCCCTGGGATGGGAAGATCCCCTGGAGAAGCAAATGGCAAACCACTCTAGAACTCTTGCCTGGAAAACCCCATGGACAGAGGAGCCTGGTAGGCTAAAGCCCATGAGGTCGCAAAGAGTCGGACGCGACTGAGCAACTTCACTTTCACTTTCACGTGTGATGATCTGATGTATGTATACATTGTAAAACCAGTCCCATAGTCAAGTGAATTAACACATCCAGCATCTCACAGTTAACTTTTCTTTTGTTTGTTTTTTTTGTGATGCTTAAGATCAACTCTTTTAGCAAGTTTCAAGCACATAATTCAGTATTATTAATTATAATCACCAAGCTGTACATTAGCTCCTCAGAACTTATTCATCTTGTAACTTAAAACTTTCATTCTTTCACCAACCTTTCCCCAACTCCTGACTCCCCTGCCCCTGGCAACCACCATTTCTACTTGCTTCTATGAGTTCCATCTTTTTTTTTTTTTTTTTTTTAAGATTTTTTGATGTGGACCATTTTAAAAGTCTTTATTAAATTTGTTACAACATTGCTGCCACTTTATGTTTTGGTTTTTTGGCCCCACAGCATGCATGATCTTAGTTCCCAGGGAAACTGAAAGTCACTCAGTCATGTCCGAGTGTTTGACACCCCATGGATTTAGCCCATGGAATTCTCTGGGCCAGAATACTGGAATGGGTAGCCTTTGCTTTCTCCAGGGGATCTTCCCAATCCAGGGATTGAACCTACATCAGAATCAAACTTGTACCTCCTACATTGGAAGGTGAAGTTTTACCCACTTCTTTTTTAATCTCACATGCAAGGGATACCATACAATATTTGTCTTTCTCTGTCTATTTCGCTTGGGATAAAACCCTGCACGTTCATCTATATTATTGCAAAATGGCAGATCACCTTATTTTTTAAGGCTGAGTAATATTCCATTGTGCATATATACATGTATATGTATATATACACACACTGTGTCTTTATCCATTCATCTGTCGGTAGAGACTAAGGTTGTATCTATATCTTGGCTACTGTAAATAATACTGCAATGAACTTAAGAGTGCAGATCATTTCTTTAGTGCTTATTTCAGGAATTTTTTGATATCTAAGCTTGAATGGTGTTCCTCTAGAGATAGTCTGTGTGATTGTTTTTTTCCAGCAAAACCACTTTAAAATATTTTTTTTGTTGTGATGCTTCCTAGCTGCTGTAAGTTTCACCCTAAATCCACATCAGAGCCATTTTTGGATCAAGAGTTACAAGGGGAAATGGTGGCAGACTTTATTTTCTTGGGTTCCAAAATCACTGTGAACAGTGANTCTTTCAGAAGAGCAAGCTTTTTTCTCTCTTGCAATGGAGACTATCCAGTCTATTCTCTATGGCCTTGCGATAAGTAGAAAGTCCCTTGGAATCTAGAAAAAATAAACTGCCAATCCCTATTTTCTTTCCTATTGTGATTTTTTGTGTGTTTTCATCTGTTTTTATAGACATATAAGTTAGAAGATGGAAATGAATGTATTAGAGAAAGCCAGCGAGATGTTATTTTTAACCAAATCATGGAATTTTGCTTTTAAAAGATAGTCTTCAACAAAGTTTGCATCCTCTAAACACACTGAGATTTCTTTCCAGTTTGTTACTTAAAACTCAAGGAAATTGTCTTATTTGAAGAAAATGGTTATATCAGTTCAGCGTCATTCTCATCCGTGAGTTTCAGAGAGGCCTAATATTTGTAGTTACATGGACTTTGAAAAAACTGTGAAAGCTTAAATCCCATCACTGTTAGCACGCACCCCTTGACCCATACAGCAGTAGATGGTAACTGGCCTGCTTCCCATGCTTTCCATCTGAAGCTGACTTCCNCAGAACACCAGGCTTGACTCCCTGTGTCATATAGCAACTGCTCACTAGCTATCTATTTTACACACGGTATTGCGCATATATCTGCATTTGTCCCACTCTCTCCTTCCCCCACTGTGTCTGCAAGTCCATTCTCTATGTCTGTGTCTCCATGCCTTCCCTAAAAATAGTTTCCTCAATACCATTTTTCTAGATTCCATATATATATATGGTAATATACGATATTTGTTTCTCTCTTTCTGACTTACTTCAGTCTGTACAACAGGCTCTAGGTTCATCCACCTCACTAGACCTGATCCAAATTTGTTCTTTTATATGGCTGTGCATTATTCCATTGTATATGTGTACCACATCTTCTTTATCCATTCATCTGTAGATGGACATCTAGGTTGCTTCCATGTCCTGGCTAGTGTAAATAGTGGTGTAATGAACATTCGGGTACATGTGTCTTTTAGAACTGTGGTTTTCTTAGGCCATATGCCCAATACTGGGATTTCTGGATCCTATGGCAGATTTAGTCCCAGTTTTTGTTTTTTTTTTAAGGAATTTCCATACTGTTCTCCATAATGGCTGTATTGGTTTACATTCCCGCCAACAATGTAGGAGGGTTCCCTTTTCTCCACATCCTCTCCAGCATTTATTGTTTGTAGATTTTATCATGATGCCCATTCTGACTGGTCTGAGGTGATTGTAGTTTTGGTTTGCATTTCTCTAAAAATTAGTGACATTGAGCATCTTTTCCCATGTTTATAGGACATCTGTCTGTCTTATCAGAAATATCTGTTTTAAAGAAGGTAGGGGAAGAAGAGTTGGTCAGAAGGGGAGCTTGACAGTGAACCTGCAAAGCACCCACATAAAGTTGAGAAACTTTAGTCATCCAGGTCAGAGGGAAGGGGAGCTGAAGGGGGAGAAAAATAAGGCCAACTTCTCAGAACCCCCAGGTAGGTAGGTCTTATATAAGTAGGGGAAGGGGCAGGAGGGACTTTCAGGCCAGCCAAACCATACACCTGAGAACCAGCCATCCTCACTGTCACTAGCTGTTTGCAGCCACCAGGGATGCAGCTCGTGGGGTGAGAAGGAAGGGGTAGGCCTGGGTAGAGGGTACCGGGTGGGCACCAGGTGACGTGTGGCCACGCCCCCTCATCTGTCAGGACAAGAAACTCCTGAGACCCCCTTCTGCTTGCTCCCTCCCCTCTCAAAGTGCCAGGTCAGACATTTAGGCAGGTTTTTCTTAGAGCATAGTTTGCATCTTTATTTTTAATTTTAATCGTATTTTATTGAAGTATAGTTGATTTACTATGTTGTGGACCTACATCTCTAAAGTAATACCTTGGCTAACCTAAATGTCTATCAACAGAGGAATGGATATAGAAGATGGGGTGCATGTATACAATGGAATATCACTCAGCCATTAAAAAGAACAAAATAATGCCATTTGCAGCATCTACGTCCATGGATGGACCCAGAGAGTGTCATACTGAGTGAAGTGAGTCAGAGAAGGAGAAAAAGCATTTGATATCACTCATATGTAGACTCTAAAAAGAAATGATACAAATGAACTTATGTACAAAACAGAAACAGGGTCACAGACTTACAGAACGACTTTTGGTTGCCAGAAGAAGAATGGGGGGAAGGGATAGTTAGGGAGTTTGGGATTTGGGGGGAAGGAATAGTTATGGAGTTCTGGATTGACATATACACACTGCTATATTCAAAATGGATAACAAACAAGGTCCTACTGTCTAGCACATGGAACTCTGCTCACTGTTATGCGATGGCCTGGATGGGAGGGGAGTTTAGGGAAGAATGCATACATATGTATGAATAACTGAGACCCTTTGCTGTCCACCTGAATCTATCACAATGTTGTTCATCAGCTACATCCCAATAGAAAATAAAAGTACCTTGACTAATTAAACACACACACACATACACACACTAGTTCAGACACGAGAGTAGTCATCTTGGGCTGTGACCTTCTTGCAAAGATGTTGCCACGACACAACATATTCCTGGAATTCCTTTTTTAGAAACCCAACTGAGCCTGTGACACACTGTTCTCTGTGGGGGTCCCTCTTTGCATTTCAAGGGTAGACTGGGTTTCTGGAAACAGCCTAAAGTCATTTTTTGAACTTCCCTAGTGGCTCAGACGGTAAAGCGTCTGCCTGCAGTGTGGGAGACCTGGGTTCAATCCTTGGGTCAGGAAGATCCCCTGGAGAAGGAAATGGCGACCTACTCCAGTACTCTTGCCTGGAAGATCCCATGGATGGAGGAGCCTGGTAGGCTACAGTCCGTGGAGTCACAGAGTCGGACACGACTGAGCGACTTTACTTTCTTTAAAGTCATTTAGACTGAGTGTGATGACTAAACTTGGGGATTAGAGTTTTTGTGGCCACCGATGAGGTTTGAAAACAGGATGAAACTAGCTTTGTCTTGTTTAAAAGGGGACAATACTTCTTTTCCAGGATTTAATAAGTTACAGTGTGTAAAGTGCCTGCTGTGGTTTTTGATCTATAACAGGCATTGCGTAATTGGTAATTATTAATAGCCCCAAAACAGAGATCCTGAAATGAATTGTTGAAATAAGCAATTCATCCCCAGTGTTATGGCTTTGAAGGGACAGACTTTATCAAGAATGATAAAATTTGCTGTTGGAAAAGCAGATTCATAACTCTGTAATCTCATCTGTTAATTTCTTTGTCAACCTTGCAAGTTGGAGGATAGAGGGCTGCGTATCAGAGAGAAGAGCAACTGGGGGAGATCCTGGGGAGAGGAATAATGCTGACCCCTGGGTCATCTCTGGTTCAGTCACTTAGTCATGTCGGACTCTGTGACCCCTTGGACTGCAGCAAGCCAGGCTTCCCTGTCCATCACCATCTCCTGGAGTTAGCTCTTAGCCCTGCCCTTCTCTCACACAGTGGGTCATCAGGTGCCAAAGGGGTCAAGTGTGTTCTCCCTTCCCCCACAGGAACCCTCAATGCTTCTCTCCCGGCTTGTTGATGCCAGTAGAGAAGGAAAAACTCCAGGATGAGAAAGTCTTGTCTTTGGCTTAAACTTTCAGTCCTTTAGGACAAGAGCAACTAATCGGAAGAAGTTAGCGTGGGAGTGACGTACAGCTTTGTGTGAGGGAAGACATGAACTCTTTTCCTGAGACCAGGTGTTGATGGTGGGAGAGGCAGCAGAAGGTCCAGCGGTATTTTTGCAAAATGGGTGGGGAGGGAGGAGGCATCACCCAGTGCTCAGAAGTGTGACTGCCTAATACCCCGTTTTGGGCAGAGCCAGACTTGCTCTGTGCTTCCCGCTCCAAGGGATGCACGAGCAAGCCTCCCAGCCCGGGGCTATGCATGGTGAGGGCTCCCAGCATGCCTTGCTGCCAGTGGGAGCAACAGGAAGTCTGAGCCCTTGTGTGGACGCTGCTCTAGCCAGTCTGGCCACTGTGGTTGTTCCCTCTCTGGGCTTCAGTTTCCCATGACAGTAAATGGTGGCTTAGGACTGTATCACTGTTTCCTAGCTTTTTTGCTATTTATTTGTGTTTGTTTTGGCCATGCAGCATGGCCTGTGGGATCTTTGTTTCCTGACCAGGGACTGAACCTGCATCTCCTGCACTGGAAGAGCTGAGTCCTAACCCCTGGACCTCCAGGGAATTCCCTCTTAGCCTTTTTGCTTTATAACCTTGATCTGTGGTAAAACAAAAAATATGCTTTAAATTGAGAGCCAGTATATGTATTCATATTGTGCGTGTATATGAGGATAGAGATTTTATTTATCTATTATCTATTTATCTATCTGTCATCTCTCTTTTTCTCTCTCTGTCCGTCTATTTCTATATAGTTCCTATTCTGTTTCTTGAGAACCTTGACTTGTATAAACATACACACACACACACACACACACACANTCTTTGGTCACTTGATGCAAAGAGCCAACTCATTGGAAAAGACCCTGATGCTGGGAAAGATTGAAGGCAGGAAGAGAAGGGGATGACAGAGGATGAGAGGATCGGATGGCATCATCACCTCAGTGGGCATGAGTTTGAGCACATTCTGGGAGATGGTGAAGGACAGGGAAGCCTGGTGTGCTGCAATCCATGGAGTTACAAAGAGTCGGACACGACTGAGCAACTGAACAACAACAACAAGGGGAGACTACCCAAAGCAGAGACAGGCAGGTATCCTGGCCATTGTCAGGTGTGGGGTAGGTTTATTTAGAATGAAAAGGTGTTCTTCCCTCATAGCTCAGTTGGTAAAGGATCTGGTGCAATGCAAGAGACCCCGGTTCGATTCCTAGGTCAGGAAGATCTCCTGGAGAAGGGATAGGCTACCCACTCCAGTATTCTTGGGCTTCCCTTGTGGCTCAGCTGGTAAAGAATCCGCCTGCAATGCAGGAGACCTGGGTTCAATCCCTGGGTTGGGAAGATCCCCTGGAGAAGGGAAAGGCTACCCACTCCAGTATTCTGGCCTGGAGAACTCCATGGGCAGGATAGTCTATGTGGTCATAAAGAGTTGGACATGACTGAGCAACTTTCAGTTCACTTCAAAGGTATGCTGGCTTTGTGATGGCATCTCTCATCTGCCTCCCACCCTTCTTGAGCCCACATTTTATCTCTTGGGCTACTCCCTTTCATGTTGATCCATTAAAACCCAAGCTTCAGGTCAACAGGGATTATCTGAACTCCCAACCTCCACCCCAGCCCGGATTTTAATCAGCACTTATCTCTTGAGATAGGGCTTTCTGATGATTTTTGACCTTTGGGGATTTTTCTTTTCCCTTAGTTCAGCTATGGATTTATGAAATTAATTTATTTTTCATTAACATATTTTTGGTGCTCTTTATTGGAAGACTTTTTTGGACATCTAGAAAATAAAAGTTCCCAATACTACTTCTCAACAGACAAATCCTACACCTTTCTTACAAATGGAAAGGGGGATACAGTTCTGGGGTTGTGAAGTCTTAAATATACCAGACGGGGCTTCCCAGGCGGGTCAGTGGTAAAGAATCCATCTGCCAATGCAGGAGACCCAAGAGATGCATGTTCGATCCCTGGCTTGGAGAGATCCCCTGGAGAAGGAGATGGCAATGCACTCCAGTGTTCTTGCCTGGAAAATCCCATGGACAGAGGAGCCTAGCAGGCTATAGTCCATAGAGTTGCAAAGAGTCAGACACGACTGAGCGACTAAACAACACCACAAATACACCAGATGGCTAGAATAGGGTGGAGCAGTGGATTAAATTGAGCAACGTTGAGGAGCACGTTGATTAAGAGCATGGCTTCTTGAATTCCTGGTTACTTATTAACTATGACAGTCAACGTGGACACTTATGCACTGTCTGTCAGCTTAACCTCTGAAGTCCTGTCTGTGTACTGCAAATAATATTTGGTATCGCTGGATAGGGTTTTTGGAAGATAAGTGCTCTTGAGCATCTATCATGGTGTCTGGCATGTACCAAGTATTCAACAAAGGTGGGCCGCTATTGTTTCGTTTCCTTTCTTGCTTGGCTGCAGGGTGGCCATGGCATTTCCCATCATCTGAAAAGGCTGTGGCGTCTGCACTGAGAGTCTGGGGACCCAGGTCAGTGTCTAGCTGTGCGAATTGGGGCATGTCACTCCGTCTTACTGTTCTCTCACATGTAAACAGTTTTCTCGTCTGTGAGATGAGGGGGTGGACTAAGTGATTTCTAAGGATCTTCTCACCCTCACAGTCTGTGATTCGAGTAAGAATAGTGTGAAAAGCAAAATGTACCCCTGAAAACACAACATTTTTCCAGGCAGCCCTCAGCGTATTAACAGACTGTACTTCCCAGAGCTGATGTGTAAAACTCGGATCTTTGGAACTGGCACGTATTTTCCCATAGGAGTAGCTTCTAAGTGATGGCTGGCTTCCTGGGCTAGTGCATGAGACCCACCTTAATCCACAGTGAAGCGGAAACACTGCATTTGCACTGGAAATGGTAAAAAAAACAGCACTGCCATAATACTAGTAATTAAACAAAACAGAAAAACACTTTCACTGAATAAGAGCTCATTTTTAATTTATCGAGCATCCTGGTGCTGGAGGGAAGCCACTTAATTCAGAAGAGGAGGAGACCTATGGCTGTGCATTGGGAAGAATCTGCAAACGCTTCTTCTGGGCTCTCTTGAGGGACGGAGGCCGATGGCACAAGTTCCTTATGTATTATTTTTGGCTGTGCTGGGTCTTCACTGCTGAACGGGCTTTTCTCTAGTTTCAACGAGCTGGGGCTAGTCTTCACTGTGGTGCATGGGCTTCTCATCTGTGTGGCTTCTCTTGTCGCAGAGCACAGGCTCCGTAGTTGCACGGGCTTGGTTGCTCTGTGGCATGTGGAATCTTCCTGGACCAGGGATTGAATCCACATCTCCTGCACTGGCAGGCAGATTCTTTACCACTGAGCTACCAGGGAAGCCCACTCAAGTTCTTTAAGTATTTTATTTCATTGAAGAATTCAAGGATTTCTCCTGCACCACTTTATCTTCTTGAGATAGCATTGGCCTAAATCCTCTCATGTCTAACAGTCATTGTAACCCTTAGGATTTGGCAAGTGGAGAGGGAGGGGAAGAAGGAATACAGGAGACAAGAATTATCCCAGTGTCACAAGTTGCTGATGCTCAGGCATGTTTTGTTGAGCCTGTGTCATACTATCCAACGTAGCAATTTTTTTTTCTACTTAAAAAAATTTCATTTTTCCATCTTTCAGTTCCGTTCAGTCGCTCAGTCATGTCCGACTCTTTGCGACCCCATGAATTGCAGCATGCCAGGCCTCCCTGTCCCTTACCAGCTCCCAAAGTTGAGACATAATTGACAAAGAAAAATTGTATACATTTAAGGTGTATGGCTTGATGTTTTTGTATAGCGTACATTATACAAATATAATCACCACAATCAAGATAATTAACATTCTCAGTATCTTGCATAGTTCACCCTTTTTTGTGTGTGTGATGAGAACACTGAAGATATATCCTCTTAACAAATTTCAGGTACACAGTACAGTATCCACATAGCACTTCAGAGCTTAAAAGAATTACCTGCCAGGATGTTAAAATGTCATTCAAAGATATGCAGGTTCCTGGCAATGGGAAGCCCTAGCAGCCTGGCCTTGTAGCATTAAGCTCCCACAGGCTGACAGCAGGCTGGTGCCTCCCTGCCAGGTCTTCACTTAATGAAGGTATTTTCTAGTTAGACCCTGTAGGCATTTGAGTTTGAAAACCCCCAAGTGGTGTACTTTAATAAGAGGAAGGGGATTAAAAAGAATGCGTGTGTATTTGCATGAAAGAGGTGATCTGAGAGGGGGTCAATTGACAGAAGTAATAAAAGAGAAAAAAAGAAAAGAAAGGCGAGTCATGCAACGTTAGCGAGTCAGGAAAAGTCAGCCAGTTCCTCCTGTGACCGCCAGGTGGCCTCGCAACCCCAGCACTGCTTGGTTGCTATTTGAAGGGACTTCTGGTTGGCTGAAAGCAGCAATATGCAAACACATAAATATATTCTAACATTCCAGATTTTAATAAGAATTTGGGCTTTTCCCACGTGCAGGAAATGGTTGATAAGTGCACTCACACCACTCTGTCCTCTCCCTTGTCTGTGCTGTGACTTCTCCCTTCAGATTCAGACAGGAAATACTATGTACAGGAAGTTTCTAAGTTAAGAATCAAGATTTCCATGCTTGGCTAGTTATTACTATTCTCTGAGCCAAATCCCGAAATTCCCCAGAGAAAAGGATGTGCCTGTATTTCTGATTTAAGGGCAATTTGGCTGTGGTACCCATACTCTTTCAATCACTAGGGTGGACTTGGCTGACCCTGATTCCACCTCCACCCTCACTGTCCCATGTGAAACTGTCTGTAAGCTCTGTGTTGGTCACAGGTGGGGTCTGCCTCCCTTCCCATGTCACCATTAGATTCTGCCTCTCCCTGTCCCTGTGTCACCTGGGAGCTTCTGTATTAGTACCACAGACCTGTTTCTGGAGGATCATTCTCAAGTTTTGGAAGGGACCAGTTCTACCTGGACCGGAGAAGGCAATGGCACCCCACTCCAGTACTCTTGCCTGGAAAATCCCATGGACGGAGAAGCCTGGAAGGCTGCAGTCCATGGGGTCGCTAAGAGTTGGACATGACTGAGCGACTTCACTTTCACTTTTCACTTTCATGCATTGGAGAAGGAAATGGCAACCCACTCCAGTGTTCTTGCCTGGAGAATCCCAGGGACAGGGGAGCCTGGTGGGCTGGCTGCCATCTATGGGGTTGCACAGATTCAGACACAGCTGAAGCGACTTAGCAGCAGCAGTAGCAGTTCCACCTTGGGGAGCTGATTAACATGCTGGGTCCATCTCAGACATTTTGAAACAGACTCAGAGTGCGGGGTTTAGGAATCTGCCTTTAAAACAAGCAGCCATGGGGGTCCTTAGCCTGTGCTATAAGAAGTATCACTCTGAAACAGTTTGGGTTTGGGTTCATGAAAGCCGTTAGCACATGATCTGGAGCCCAGCTGTAGCTTGGGCAAATCCTTTTTTCTTAGTTTTCCCATCTGTAAAATGAGGACTTTGAGTAGGCTTGTCTCTAGGCTCCCTTCCAGCTGTGCAAGCTAGACTTTGATAGTTCAGCCTTGGTTCAGGTGATTCTCAGGTGTGGATATTCATTTCTCCTACTTCTCAGACCCACTTCTCCGAAGGCTGTGTTACTTGCTGCTGCTCCTGGTCTATGAGTACTGTCAGCCCCATCTACAGAACCTGGGAAGGGCTAAGGGGGAAGGCTCCTGAATATGAGGAAAGAGTCTGCATGTTAGCCTTCCTGTTTTCTGACAGTTTTTCTGCCCCAGGAGCACATGCCCCGGGCCTGCAGAAGGAAGCTGTGTCCAAGACGAGCAACCACCAGGCCCTGCAGGGGTGCTCCTGGGGTGGAAGTGATGGGGAGCTCTTTCTGTGTTTCTGATGCCAGAGCTTGCTTCTGGCTCATTGTATGGAGGTGTTCCGGACCAACTATGTCTCCCCCAAATTTATATTGAAGCTCTAACCATCAATGTGATTTTATGTAGAGGTAAGAGAGTTCCAGAAAGACATCTATTTCTGCTTTATTGACTATGCCAAAGCCTTTGACTGTGTGGATCACAATAAACTGTGGAAAATTCTGAAAGAGATGGGAATACCAGACCACCTGACCTGCCTCTTGAGAAACCTATAAGCAGGTCAGGAAACAACAGTTAGAACTGGACATGGAACAACAGACTGGTTCCACATAGGAAAAGGAATACGTCAAGCTGGATACTGTCACTCTGCTTATTTAACTTATATGCAGAGTACATCATGAGAAACGCTGGGCTAGATGAAGCACAAGCTGGAATCAAGATTGATGGGAAAAATATCAATAACCTGAGATATGCAGATGACACCACCCTTATGGCAGAAAGTGAAGAGGAACTAAAAAGCCTCTTGATGAACGTGAAAGTGGAGAGTGAAAAAGTTGGCTTAAAGCTCAACATTCAGAAAATGAAGATCATGGCATCTGGTCCCATCACTTCATGGGGAATAGATGGGGCAACAGTGGAAACAGTGTCAGACTTTTATTTTTGGGGGCTCCAAAATCACTGCAGATGGTGATTGCAGCCATGAAATTAAAAGACGCTTACTCCTTGGAAGGAAAGTTATGACCAATC
>SJYV01011350.1:323122-368724 GCA_006410875.1 Neotragus pygmaeus | reverse complement strand
TGCTGCGATTCGTGGGGTCGCAGAGTCGGACACAACTGAGCAACTGAACTGACTGAATTGACTGAAGGCTTTTAAGGAGGTGCGTGAGTGCATGTGTGTGCTCAGTCATGTCCCACTCTTTGCAACCCCATGTATTGTATCCCGCCAGGCTCCTCTGTCCATCAGATTCTCCAGGCAAGAATACTGGAGAAGGTTGCCATTTCCTCCTCCAGGGGATCTTCCTGACTCTGGGATTGAACCCACATCCCCTGAATTGGCAGGTGGATTCTTAACCACTTTACCACCTGGAAATTATTAAATGAGATAGTAAGAGTGGGGGCCTTGATTCAACAGAACTGGTATCCTTATAAGAAGGGGAAGAAAAATTAAAAAATGAAGAGGAAGAGACACCAGATTGCCCTGCCTATCTCTCCCTCTATTTCTCTTTCTCTCTCTTCTTCACGCATGCTTAGTCATGTCTGACTCTTTGCCACACTTTGGATTTTAACCCACCAGGCTCCTCTGTCCCTGGGATTTTTCAGGCAAGAATGCTGGAGTGGATTGCCATTTCCTCTTCCAAGGGATCTTCCCGACCCAGCAATTAAATCTGAGTCTCCTTTATTGCCGGAGAAGTGATGGCACCCCACTCCAGTACTCTTGCCTGGAAAACCCCATGGACGGAGGAGCCTGGTGGGCTGCAGTCCATGGGGTCCCTAAGAGTTGGACACGACTGAGCGACTTCACTTTCACTTTTCACTTTCATGCATTGGAGAAGAAAATGGCAACCCACTCCAGTGTTCTTGCCTGGAGAATCCCAGGGAATGGGGAGCCTGGTGGGCTGCCATCTATAGGGTCGCACAGAGTTGACACAACTGAAGTGACTTAGCAGCAGCAGCAGCTCCTGTATTGCAGGTGGATTCTTTACCTGCTGAACCACATGAGAACATAGGAGAGGCCAAACAAGCACACAGTCTGCAAGCCAGAAGAAGACTGCACGGAAACCAGCTCTGCTGACACCTTAATCTCAAACTTCTAGCCTCCAGAACTACGGGACAATAAATGTCCATTGCTTAAGCCGCCTAAGGTATTTTGTTATATATGCATATCTTGTTTAATTGTACTTATTACAGATATTGAATTTTTTGACTAGTTGACTGTTTGTGGCAACTCTGCATTGGTGCCATTTTTCCCACACCATTTGCTCGCTTCGTGTCTGTATGACATTTTGATAATTCTCAAAATATTTCAAATATTTTCATTATGATTATATTTTTATGGTGATCTGTGATCAGTGATCTTTGTTGTTACTCTTCTAATCATTTTGGGGCATCAAACCACATGCATATAAGATTGTGAACTTAATGAACGTTGTGTGTGTTCTGGCTGCTCCACTGTCTGGCCCTTCCTCATCTCTCTCCTTTTCCNTCTGTGATCAGTGATCTTTGTTGTTACTCTTGTAATCATTTTGGGGCATCAAACCACATGCATATAAGATTGTGAACTTAATGAACGTTGTGTGTGTTCTGGCTGCTCCACTGTCTGGCCCTTCCTCATCTCTCTCCTTTTCCTCAAGTCTCCCTTTTCCCTGAGACCCAGAAATATTGAAAAATTAGGCCAATTAATAACCCTACAATGGCCTCTAAGTGTACAAGTGAAGTGTCAATCGATGTTGCAAAACTATTTTTGTCTTATTTAAAGAAATTGACATGATCACCCCAGTCTTCAGTGACCACCGCTGTGATCAGTCAGCTATCATCAATATCAAGGCAAGACCTTTCACCACCAAAAGATTATGACGCACTAAAGGCTCATGTGATGGGTTTTGTAGCAATAAAAAAAATTTTTTTTGGCTGAGTGTCATGTGGGATCTTAATTCCCTGACCAGGGAACAAACCCAGCCACTATGCAGTGGAAGCTCGGAGTCTTAACCACTGGACCACCAGTGAAATCCTTAAAATACTTAAAAAATTAAGATGTGTGTGTGTGTGTATATNGTCATGTGGGATCTTAATTTCCTGACCAGGGAACAAACCCAGCCACTATGCAGTGGAAGCTCGGAGTCTTAACCACTGGACCACCAGTGAAATCCTTAAAATACTTAAAAAATTAAGATGTGTGTGTGTGTGTATATTTATAGAGAGAGAGAAGGGAGAGAGAGAGAAAATGCTATTGCATACTTAATAGACTATAGTGTAGTCTGTTAAACTATAGTGTCGTCTATTAAACACAACTTTTCAATGCATTGGGAAATTAAAAAATTCATGTAACTTGCTTCATTGTGATATTCACTTTATTTCGTTGTCTGGAACTAAACCTGCAATGTCTCTGAGGTCTGCTGTAGCAGTCTGATCTGACTAAAGCTTGAGGCAACACTCACTCATTCATTCATTCATCCATTCACCCATTCAGGCGGGTAGCACATTCATGCTTGATGGATTATTTGTAAGGAATCTTCAAATTTGTTTGAGCTTTGAGTGGTTACAACAGGTCAGGTTTTCCCCATCTTGGTCTAGACTTCCCCAGAAGCCTCACATGCAGCCCAGCGCTTCAGGACCCAGAGAATGTCGTTCTTGGACCCCTGTTTCGGCCCTTTAACCGATTCTCCCAAATTTCTACACTGTGACATCAAAAGGTCAGAGCCCAAGAGGTCAGGTCCATGCTGGGGGGTTGCTTGGTGTGCACATGCACGTGGAGCTGTGTCCACACATGGGGTTGTGTTTGTGGACACCAAGCACTCATTTAAGTGTGAGTGATCACACACAGACCTACAAAGTGAGGCTCTGGGTGCATCCCTGTGTTCAGTGACTGCATACAGTTGTTCACATGGAAAAGATCAGATTTAGAGTCTGAAACCCTGGGTCAAAGCTAAGTTTTTGCTTATTGGCTGTATCTTCCGCAAGGTGGCTTAATTTCTTTGGGCCTCAGTTTCTTCCTCTGTGAGAAGGGAGAAAGGAGTTGTTTGTCAGAAGTGAGTTGTGGGGCCTACAGTGGAGTGATTGTGGAAACCCTGGCAAGCTTGCAGCTGCCCACAGGTCTGAGGGTTCTAGGAGTGTGTCTCCCCTGAGGCTGTGTGGCTTGGCCCTGCTCCCTGAGTCTCCCCTGCTGTGGTCCCTTGCCTCTGCTATCCCTGAAAGAGGGCGTGACCACGGGCTGGATGTCCTCTGCCAGGCCCGGGCTCCCACAGCTGCGGGTTTGCTCCATGTTCTTCTCTTCCTCCTGGTGCCTGGCCCCGGCCTGTACTGGATCCCCCATAATCATATGCGAGTGTATATAAATGAATGAATGCCACATTGCAGACTATGCCAGTTACTGAATGGAGTGAGGTATCTCACTCCATTGAAGCATCCAGCCTAGTTTCTTGTCAGCCAGGGTGGAGATGGGAGGATTAAGCCAGAAGCTATGTGTACATGCTCAGTTGCTCAGTCGTGTCTGACTCTTTGTGACTACAAGAACTGTAGCCCGCCAGGCTCCTCTGTCCATGGGATTCTCCAGGCAAGAATACTGGAGTGGGTAGCTATTTCCTCCTCCAGGGGATCTTCCTGACCTAAGGATGGAACCCGCTGAGCCCGCGTCTCTTGTGTCTTTTGCGCTGGCTGGTATATTCTTTACCACTACGCCACCTGGGAAATGCCAAGACAGAATCCAACATCTCTCAATTGGATATCTGCTGAAGACAATGCTAATCTACCCCTCAATGTCTGGGGAGCAGAGAAAGGAAAAGAAAGCTCCCTGAGGATGTATGCGAGCCTAGAGTCCCCTGAACAAATAGGGAGAAAAGCAGATTGGAGAACTGTCACCTCTGTGCTCTGGAATCCTTAATAGCTTCAGTTTATTTTTTAAAATAAATACTTATCTTTATTTATTTGGCTGTGCCAGGTCTTAGTTGCAGCACATGGGGTCTTCGATCTTCCCTGTGGCGTGTGAGACCTTTAGTTGGGGCGTGTGGGATATAGTTCCCTGATTAGGGGTCCTGCATTGGGAGTGTGGAGTCCTCGCCACTGGACCACCAGGGAAGTCCCCAGCTTTTGTTTATTGGACAACTACTGTGTGCCAGGCATCATGCTGGGTGCTGGCATGGTGAAGGCCATGACCCAAACGGATCATTAATTATCTCACAAGTTACCATTACCTCATTTAGTCTTGAGAACAGGTATGTGAGGACCAGGTGCAACACTGCACAGGAAAAGGCTTTATAAACTGTAGAGTGCTGGAAAATGTCATGATGGTTTTGGGGCCGATTCATTCTCTCCCCATCTCTGCAGCATGCCCGGCNTAGTCTTGAGAACAGGTATGTGAGGACCAGGTGCAACACTGCACAGGAAAAGGCTTTATAAACTGTAGAGTGCTGGAAAATGTCATGATGGTTTTGGGGCCGATTCATTCTCTCCCCATCTCTGCAGCATGCCCGGCAGCCTCCTCTCCAGTGCGGTGTTGGCGTCCACCTTGCCCGTCTTCTTCCTGGCTAATTGGGGAGGCTCTCCAGGACTGATTTATGCGGACACTCACACGTTCTCCCACTGAACATTATTCTAATCAGACACCTCATTATTGGAAGCCTGCCTCCTCGGGCTGCCTGGACAGGGTTATTACAGGATATTATACAGACCATTTGCATGGCCACCTTCAGGTCATTTCCATCACTTTAAGCTACTTACAGGCCCATTTTCTTCCCCATAATATTTGCCTAATTCGATTACTCCGCGGCCTCGGCTGGCTCAGAATGGAATCAGAAGTTACGTGTGGGAGTAAAGTCAACTGGATCTTGACGTTCCCTCCGAATTTTGGGGCCTACCTGGTCCCAGGTGACTGTTGTCACAGCCAGGCTTCCGGTTCCCAGGGGACAACTCGGTGAGGAGGGGGCTGGGGTGGGGAAAGGGCAGCTTGTTGGACAGGCCAGTATTTTATAGCTTGTTGTTGTTGTTTAGTTTCTCAGTTGTGTCCAACTCTTTGTGACNAGCCAGGCTTCCGGTTCCCAGGGGACAACTCGGTGAGGAGGGGGCTGGGGTGGGGAAAGGGCAGCTTGTTGGACAGGCCAGTATTTTATAGCTTGTTGTTGTTGTTTAGTTTCTCAGTTGTGTCCAACTCTTTGTGACGCCATGGACTGTAGCCCACCAGGCTCCTCTGTCTATGGGATTCTCCAGGCAAGAATACTGGAGCGTGTGGCCATGCCCTCCTCCAGGGGATCCTTTCGACCCAGGAATCAAATCCAGTCTCTTACATTTACCTACATTGGCAGGTGGGCTCTTTACCACTAGTACCACCTGGGAAGCCCTATAAAGCAGCTATGTCCCAGTTTAAAAAAAAAGAAAAAGTGCTTTAAGATCAGTATGGCCAGACCAGGCCGAGCTCTGCAGTGACCACAGAGGCGGACAGGGCTCTGTCTGGGGGCTGCGGGTGGTGGGTGGCTAGCAGTCAGCAAAATCACGCACAGAAATAACTGCAGTCCAGACGGAGGAAGCCGCGAAGTCTGACTCCCACGGGCTTTCAGGGCAGAAAAGGCTCATGCGTTCGGCTGTGGGGATGCAGCACATGGAGCTTTTGGCTTTGGACGTGGGCCCGGAAGAATGGTAGACATTTTCAAAGTTCATAACTTACTATTTTCAATTATTGCCGAAGCAGTTTGTGTTCCCCTAGAAAACTGAGGAAACACGGATACATCAAAGAAAATACAGTCCCTTTATAATACCATTGCCCAGAAATAATCATCGGGGGAACATTTCCCAGATGATTGGCTAAAAATATGGTCACACCAACCTTCCTCCTGCAGTATGGATAAAAAGCCCCATGCTTCCATCCTGCCTCATACCCTCATCTGGTCCCTGGGGCATTTAACTCAGACTAAAGGGTCGACCTGATCGAAAGCTAGGCCACCACAGGACATGAAAGCCAGCACCCAGTCTNCCTCCTGCAGTATGGATAAAAAGCCCCATGCTTCCATCCTGCCTCATACCCTCATCTGGTCCCTGGGGCATTTAACTCAGACTAAAGGGTCGACCTGATCGAAAGCTAGGCCACCACAGGACATGAAAGCCAGCACCCAGTCTGAAGACTGTCCCCTGCATGGACTCCAGGATTGCTGCTTTTATTTCACACACATATACACACACACACACGCACACACACACATGCACAAGCTTAGCTGTTGTATTAGTCTGCTAGATTTGCCATAAATACCACAAACTGGGTAGCTTAGACAACAGAAATCTATTTTTCACAATTCTGGGGGCTGGAAATCCCAGATCCAGGTGCTGGAAAGGTTGGCTTCTCCCGAGGCCCCTCTCCTCGGCTTGTAGGTGGCTGCCTTCTCGCCGTGTCCTCACGCGGCCTTTGCTCTGGGGTGCCCCTGCCTGGCGACTCTTCCTCTTCTTATAAGGACAGCAGTCCCATTGGATCAGGGCCTGACCCTTATATCCTCAGTTGCTAAGTCATGTCCGACTCTTTGTGACCCTATGAATGTTAGCCCACCAGGCTCCCTTGTCCATAGGATTCTCCAGGCAAGAATACTGGAGTGGGTTGCTATGCCCTCCTCCAGGGGATCTTCCTGACCAGGGATCGAACCCATGTATCCAGTGTCTCCTGCACTGGTAGGCAGGTTCTTTACCACTGTGCCACCTGGGTATCCTCATTTACCCTAATTACCTCTTTAAAAGCGATCTTTTCACAAAAATCCCACTGAAGGTTTAGGGTTTCAATATATGTATTGTGGGGGAAGACAGTTCAGTGTATGGTAGCTGTTTTCCTCAAAATCCAAAAGTATGTCAAGGTCATCATCTAAAGGGGCTTATACCCCTCAGTCTCATGCTGTTTGGGAATTGATAGGGTTTGGGGAGGTGACCTGGAGTGGGGTTGGGGTGGCAGGTCTCCATGCATCCCAGGGACCTGTGCTGGACATACACAAGGGCTTGGCAGGCTGCTGGACCTCTGATAGGGTAGCTTCTAGATGCCAGGAGACAGAGCTAAGTGATATGATCTTGGGAGCTCTAAGTCAGGCACAGAGGGCGTGGAGCTGGTGCCTTTGAAGGAACATGTTGGCTGGGACAATGGGTGTCTTAGTGGTGCCCATGACAGGCTGAAGTCCAGGACCTCTGGCCCCTCTTGTTTGAATGTGTACCCCCCATCCCCCAGGCCTTTAGTTAGTATGATCTTCACAAGGGAGAGGGGCCTCCAAATCATGACTAAGATTGAATTTTTTTTTTCTTTTTGCCAATCCTGGAGAGTGGGGGCTTGTCGTCATGTTTAGCTGGATTTAGACAAATGAGTAATGTGACATTTCTGGCACCAGAGTGTTGCAGAACAAAGTCATACCTGTTATATTGGGTTGTATCAAACATTTTAAATCTCTGTCAATCTGGTGGATGAAAACTGTCTTCTTTTCTGCCACCATCAAGGGGAGAGGAAACTTGTCCAAGTAGGGCTTCCCTAGTAGCTCAGGTGGTAAAGAATCTGCTTGCAGTGCAGGAGACATGGGTTTGGTTCATGATCAAGGAAGATTCCACATGGAATCTGAGCCCATGTGCCACGACTTCTGAGCCTGTCCTCTGGAGCCTGGGGTCTGCAACAAGAGAGCCCACGCACCGCAGCTAGAGAGTAGCACCCACTTGCCACAACTAGAGAAAAGCCTGCAAAGCAATGAAGACCCAACATAGCCAAAAATAAATAAATTAATTTAAAAAATTTTATTCAGCTGCCCTGGGCTTAGTTGTGGCATGTGGGATCTCGTTTCCTGACTAGGGATTGAACTTGGGCTCCATGTGTTGGGAGCATGGCATGTTAGACACTGGACCACCGGCAAAATCCCAGGGATTTTTTAATATTTTAAAAATATTTAATATTTGTGACTACAAATTCATTATTATTATTATTGCCACTCCGCTTATTTTTTCTTTTTTAAAAACTTATTTATTTTTAATGGAAGGATAATTACTGCACAGTATTGCTTTGGCTTCTACCAAACATCAACATGAATCAACCATGGCTTACAAAATCATTCTTGAATGCACACGTGGCCGCCATCTACTCCCAGTCTGTGGGGTATCTTTTCAGATGCTCCTGGAGTCTCTTGTTCTGATCACATCTTTTTATCTTTCAATTTAAATGAACACATTCCTTTGCTGGGGGAAGCCAAGGATTTCTGGGGGGTGGTGATTGGAGAAAGAACGGGTCTGGGTTCTGCGGGATGGGGAGGCTTCTGGTGGAAATGAGGACATGCATGTGTCTGGGCTGGAAAAGCTCCCTCAGGGTGGGGTGGTAGCTGCATGATCTCGGAGGCCCTGTTAGAGGGTGTGTTAGAGGCCTAGTGGAGGGGAGAGTTAGAGAGAAGCCACACAGGCCTTTCTCTAGTTGCAGCGAGCGGGCACTCCTCCGTAGTTACGGTGCATGGGCTTCTCTTTGCGGTGGCTTCTCTTGCTACTCCTAGGCTCCAAAGGACAGGCTCAGAAGTTGTGGTGCACGGGCTCAGTTGCTCCCCGTTATGTGGAATCTTCCCTGACCATGAACCGAACTTGTGTCTCCTGCATCGCTAGCAGATTCTTAACCGCCTGAGCTATCAGTAGTAGGTTACTGCCCGAAGATCCTTCCGCCGAGGGTGACCGTATAACTTTTCATTTAAGTTGGGAGACTTTTGAGGGTGTAAGGGAGCACCATTAATAATCACAGTGGGACCGTGGAAGTACACTTGGACTGACCAACCAAACCAGGTCCTAAAGTCACCCTGCCGGTGGAGTTTGCATTCACAGTCCTTCACTCAGTATGCCTCGCTGGCTTCTTCCAGCCTCTGCCCAGCCCTGTGCCTTTCCTTTCCCCATTTCCCTGGAGGGCTTTGGGGGTCATTTTCCAGCCTCCTCTGAGCCCTAATATCACCCCACTTCACAGACCATTGGAAAAATCCTTTAAGAGACACCAGTCGTCTGCTGTCCAAACCCCACTCTGTGTAAGGGTCCCTGCTGGCTACCAAAGCTTCTAGTCAACTCTCTTGTGAGTTCCTATAGCACATGCTCTGCATGGCTCATTTGGATATTTAACTTGTAAATTTCTTGGTTATTGCATGCTAAGACGCTTCAGTTGTATCTGATTCCTTGTGACCCTATGGACTGTGGCCTGCCAGGATCCTCTGTCCATGGGATTCTCCTGGCAAGAGTATTGGAGTGGGTTGCCATTTCCTTCTTCAGGGGATCTTCCTCACCCAGGGATCAAACTCTCAGCTCTTCCATCTCTGGCATTGGCAAGCTGGTTCTTTACCATTCATGACACCTTGGGCATTGCCCTCCCCCCATCAGCTTGTAAGTATCATAAAAACAGGAGCGTATATTACATTTCTCTGTCTCAGTTCTTCAAATCTGCTCCTGCATTCAATGTCCCCATAGTCCGTTCTGCTGCTCAAACTGGGGGAGGGGTCTTTCCTCCTTTAGGGGAATGGGTTCTTTTTCATCATTTCTCTCGGAAGCACCTGTACCTTGACTTCACTCCTCACCATGCCTCATCTCCACCTCCTTTTCTGAGGCTGTCTCTCCCCTTCCTGGGGTGTTTTCAGGGGCAGTTTTCTGGAACATGGTCGAGTAGACAGTTTAGCACATCAGCGTGTGAAAATACATCTTCAGGCTGAGAGATAAGCATATAGTCATAAATGCTGAGCTGAGCCTCTCATTTCAGGGACGCATACATTGTAGCATAATTAAGAAGGAAGGCGCGTCCTTGGGAAAGATTTGCAGAAAAGGTTTATAANAAAAAATTTTATTCAGCTGCCCTGGGCTTAGTTGTGGCATGTGGGATCTCGTTTCCTGACTAGGGATTGAACTTGGGCTCCATGTGTTGGGAGCATGACATGTTAGACACTGGACCACCGGCAAAATCCCAGGGATTTTTTAATATTTTAAAAATATTTAATATTTGTGACTACAAATTCATTATTATTATTATTGCCACTTCGCTTATTTTTTCTTTTTTAAAAACTTATTTATTTTTAATGGAAGGATAATTACTGCACAGTATTGCTTTGGCTTCTACCAAACATCAACATGAATCAACCATGGCTTACAAAATCATTCTTGAATGCACACGTGGCCGCCATCTACTCCCAGTCTGTGGGGTATCTTTTCAGATGCTCCTGGAGTCTCTTGTTCTGATCACATCTTTTTATCTTTCAATTTAAATGAACACATTCCTTTGCTGGGGGAAGCCAAGGATTTCTGGGGGGTGGTGATTGGAGAAAGAACGGGTCTGGGTTCTGCGGGATGGGGAGGCTTCTGGTGGAAATGAGGACATGCATGTGTCTGGGCTGGAAAAGCTCCCTCAGGGTGGGGTGGTAGCTGCATGATCTCGGAGGCCCTGTTAGAGGGTGTGTTAGAGGCCTAGTGGAGGGGAGAGTTAGAGAGAAGCCACACAGGCCTTTCTCTAGTTGCAGCGAGCGGGCACTCCTCCGTAGTTACGGTGCATGGGCTTCTCTTTGCGGTGGCTTCTCTTGCTACTCCTAGGCTCCAAAGGACAGGCTCAGAAGTTGTGGTGCACGGGCTCAGTTGCTCCCCGTTATGTGGAATCTTCCCTGACCATGAACCGAACTTGTGTCTCCTGCATCGCTAGCAGATTCTTAACCGCCTGAGCTATCAGTAGCAGGTTACTGCCCGAAGATCCTTCCGCCGAGGGTGACCGTATAACTTTTCATTTAAGTTGGGAGACTTTTGAGGGTGTAAGGGAGCACCATTAATAATCACAGTGGGACCGTGGAAGTACACTTGGACTGACCAACCAAACCAGGTCCTAAAGTCACCCTGCCGGTGGAGTTTGCATTCACAGTCCTTCACTCAGTATGCCTCGCTGGCTTCTTCCAGCCTCTGCCCAGCCCTGTGCCTTTCCTTTCCCCATTTCCCTGGAGGGCTTTGGGGGTCATTTTCCAGCCTCCTCTGAGCCCTAATATCACCCCACTTCACAGACCATTGGAAAAATCCTTTAAGAGACACCAGTCGTCTGCTGTCCAAACCCCACTCTGTGTAAGGGTCCCTGCTGGCTACCAAAGCTTCTAGTCAACTCTCTTGTGAGTTCCTATAGCACATGCTCTGCATGGCTCATTTGGATATTTAACTTGTAAATTTCTTGGTTATTGCATGCTAAGACGCTTCAGTTGTATCTGATTCCTTGTGACCCTATGGACTGTGGCCTGCCAGGATCCTCTGTCCATGGGATTCTCCTGGCAAGAGTATTGGAGTGGGTTGCCATTTCCTTCTTCAGGGGATCTTCCTCACCCAGGGATCAAACTCTCAGCTCTTCCATCTCTGGCATTGGCAAGCTGGTTCTTTACCATTCATGACACCTTGGGCATTGCCCTCCCCCCATCAGCTTGTAAGTATCATAAAAACAGGAGCGTATATTACATTTCTCTGTCTCAGTTCTTCAAATCTGCTCCTGCATTCAATGTCCCCCTAGTCCGTTCTGCTGCTCAAACTGGGGGAGGGGTCTTTCCTCCTTTAGGGGAATGGGTTCTTTTTCATCATTTCTCTCGGAAGCACCTGTACCTTGACTTCACTCCTCACCATGCCTCATCTCCACCTTCTTTTCTGAGGCTGTCTCTCCCCTTCCTGGGGTGTTTTCAGGGGCAGTTTTCTGGAACATGGTCGAGTAGACAGTTTAGCACATCAGCGTGTGAAAATACATCTTCAGGCTGAGAGATAAGCATATAGTCATAAATGCTGAGCTGAGCCTCTCATTTCAGGGACGCATACATTGTAGCATAATTAAGAAGGAAGGCGCGTCCTTGGGAAAGATTTGCAGAAAAGGTTTATAATTGCAAGGACATAGATTTAGCTTAAAGCTTCTTGACTTCTGTGATAATCTCTAGGGCTTCTTATCAATTTGTGCCCAGATGATGTTGCTCTCCAGTCAAAAGCAATTGGCTTATCAGTTCTTGCTGGCATCTCATGGCTGAGCACAACCCTGGGTGGGGTTAGGTGGAGCATTGCTGGTCAGAAATAGTGAATTCTGTTTATTATAATATCCCGTGTAGACTTAGTGCTCCATAATTAATTGACATTCCTGGAAGCGTCCCCAAGATGGTGAGTCCAATACCATGGACATCTTAGTTATAGGAGTTACACTGGTTTTGTGACTGTTGCTTTTTAAGGAAGGAAAACATCCTAGAGATGTGTTTGCCTCAGGAAGGCTGGAAGCTACTCTTTAGTTTTGAAAATAAGCAGATCTTGGATAGTCAGGTTGCTGCCTGGTGGTGGGAGAGGCAAGCAGTGCCTGCTGCAGACTGTGTGGTGGTCTAAGCAGGCGGCACTGAGGGCCAGTGTCCCATCCCTCTCCTCTTTGCCCAGGACGCCTGATGTGTGCAGAAGGTGCGGGATCTTGGGAACACCTTTTGAGGGTTCATCGTTTATTGATTTCAAAATCAGGCCAGTATCAGAATAAGGTTCTCCACCTGGAGTTCTTGTTGCCTGGGGAGTTCTAGGAGCAGTGCGTGCCTTGTGTTTTAGGGTTCTTAACTCCATCCAAGTGTTCCTCGGTGAGTGATGAGGGAATTTGGTGGTCCCTGGCAGTATTTCTGTGGATGCCCTCTCCACACGGGTTTGGACGAGGTCCTCAAGAGGGTGGAGCTGACTCACTGCTGGGCTGGTGTGCGGGTCCTGCTGTGTCATAAGGCACCGCAGCCTTCACGGTCTCACCAAGCCATTCGGTGTTAGCGGTGACAATAACAACCACGGAGCTCATGAAATGTTTCCAGATCACCCGATTTTAGCATTTATTTATTTATTTATTTATGTTAGGCTGCACTGGGTCTTTGCTGTGGCTCATGGCTTCCTCTGGTTGTGGCGAGGAGCAGCTACTCTCTAACAGCCATGTGTGGGCTTCTGTCTGCAGTGTGTTCTCTTGTTGCGAGCACAGGCTCTAGGTGTGTGGGCTTCTCTCTGCAGTGGATTCTCTTGTTGGGGAGCACAGGCTCTAGGTGTGTGGGCTTCTCACTGCAGTGGATTCTCTTGTTGGGGACACAGGCTCTAGGTGTGTGGGCTTCAGTAGTTGTGGCACACGGCATGTGGGATCTTTCCCGACCAAGGATTGAACCTGTGTCCTTTGCATCGGTAAGCAGATTCTTAACCACTGGACGAGGGAAGTCCAAAATCACCCAATTTAATGACATCCCAAGCTTTTGTCTTTTCAAAGACCCTTTAACTGTCTCTATTCTCAAGATCTTTAATTATTCATCCATCAGACAGGGAGTGGGTGCTGGGGACATGGCAGAGAACAGACTGGCCATGGCCTCTGCTCTCATGGAGCTTACAGTTGAGTGGTAGACACAGATATTCACCAATAAAGTGTGATGTTGGCTAGAAGGAGCTGAGGAAAGAAAGCAATGGATGCCTAGTGCAAAGTAATTTGGTGCTGATTTTCTTCAAAAAGACACATGTAAATGTAAATTGATGCAGCCACAGTATGGAGATTCCTTAAAAAACTAGGAATAAAACTACCATATGCAACAATCCCACTCCTCGGCATATACCCTGAGACAACCATAATCAAAAAAGACACATGTATATTCACCCAATTTTCATTGCAGCACCATTTTCAATAGCTAGGAGATGGAAGCAACCTAGATGTCCATCAGCAGATGAATGAATAAAGAAGCTGTGGTATATATATATATATACACACACACACAGAGAATGGAATATTACTCAGTCATAAAAAGAAATGCATTTGAGCCAGTTCTAATGAGGTGGATGAATCTAGAGCCTATTATACAGAGTGAAGTAAGTCAGAAAGAGGAAAACAACTATTGTATATGAACACATATATATGGGCTCTAGAAAGATGGTACAGATGAATCCATTTGCAGGGCAGCAATGGAGATGCAGACACAAAGAACAGACTTGTAGACGCGGCGGAGGAAGGAGAGGGTGGGACGAATGGAGAAAGTAACATGGAAATGTATACATTACCATATGCAAAATAGATAAACAGTGGGAATTTGCTGTATGGTGCAGGGAGTTAACTGGTGCTCTGTGACAACCTAGAGGGGTGGGATAGGTTGGAAGGTGGGAGGGAGGTTCAAGATGGAGGGGACAAACGTATACCTATGGCTGATTCATGTTGATGTATGGCAGAAGCCAACACAATATTATAATGCAATTAAAAATAAATAACTAGAAACCCCCCCATCTCTCTGAGGCTATTGCAACCCCATGGACTGCAGCACGCCAGGCTTCCCTGTCCATCACCAGCTCCCAGAGCTTACTCAAACTCATGTCCATCGAGTTGGTGATGCTATCCAACCATCTCGTCCTCTGTCATCCCCTTCGCCTCCTGCCTTCAATCTTTCCCAGCATCAGGGTCTTTTCAAATGAGTCAGTTCTTCCCATCAGGTGGCCAAAATATTGGAGTTTCAGCTTTAGCAGCAGTCCTTCCAATGAATATTCAGGGCTGATTTCCTTTAGGATTGACTGGTTTGACCTTGCAGTCCAAGGGACTCTCAGGAGTCTTCTCCAACATCACAGTTCAAAATCATTAATTTTTTAGCACTCAATTTTCTTTATAGTTTAACTCTCACATCCATACATGACAACTGGAAAAACCATAGCTTTGACTAGACAGACCTTTGTTGGCAAAGTAATGTCTCTGCTTTTTAATATGCTGTCTAGGTTGGTCTTAGCTGTTCTTCCAAGGAGCAAGTGTCTTTTAATTTCATGGCTGCAGTCACCATCTGCAGTGATTTTGGAGCCCAAGAAAATAAAGTCTGTCACTATTTCCATTGTTTCCCCATCTATTTCCCATGAAGTGATGGCACTGGATGCCATGATCTTTGTTTTTTGAGTGTTGAGTTTTAAGCTTTTTCATTCTCCTCTTTCACTTCCATCAAGAGGCTCTTTAGTTCCTCTTCACTTTCTGCCATAAGGGTGGCATTGGGCTGTTCTAATGCAAAGCTAGACCCATGTTTCCTTTCCAAGCTGTGTCCCGTGGTTTCTTCCAGAGGGGCTAACACTGCAGGTCTCTGACTTTGCTGCTGGTAACAGGGGCACCAGCCTGGTAGTCTGGATTAAGCACTCTGGCCCTCAATGGTTGTGCCCAATGGTGGTGGGCAGAACTGGGGCGGGCAGGCTCACTGGTCCTTGTGGAGCCCTGAGCCTAGCTGCTGCCACACCACTGCTAAGTTCGACTGGGCGTACTGCTCAAGCTTCTCACGTGCACAGCTCGTGGCTCCCGACAAGTGAAACTGAAGGCCTCCGCATGCCAGGTGACCCTCTTACAGCAGTCCTTCCTCTGCTCTCTGAGTCCCTGAAGCTGTAAGGCGAGTGCTGGGGGCGCTGTTTTGGAAGATGATGCAGACACCTGGGGCGGGCACTCTCTTGAGTCCTGCAGCCCGAGCCCCGTGCCCTGTGTCAGTGTGATGGCTTTCATAGTGGGGGCCACTCCTGGAATGTCACAGGGCTGTCACAGAAGAAAGCACATTTGCTGAGGATTTTCTGTGTGTTGGGCACCGAGCCAAAGCCCCGTGTATGTCATTTCATTTAATCCTAAAGTCCTTTGATGTCGGCACCTCCTGTTCCTTCCATTTTAGACAGGAGAACCTTGAGTCTCAGAGAATAAGTTCCCTGCCTTTGGCAAAACAGCCTGTACACAGCTGAGCTGGGATGGATCACAGGGTAGGCAGAGTCCAAAGTCCAGCTGTTTCTGCCACCCCTTCTCCCCCTCCACCCTGTGTCATGCGCATCCTGCAGTCTTCCTGGCTGGAGGCTTTCCTTGGACCCCATAAATGTCAAGCTTGATGTAGTGACAATGGAGGACTTTACTGTGATTTCTGCATTCGAAGGGGATGGGCCATTTATCAACCAGGAGATCCCTAAGACGGCAGTGTGGAGACGGATGGTGTGGCTCTGCGGTGTGTAAGAGAAGCTTCCCTAAGCCAGGCTCCTTTCCTTCCAACAGGGTCTAACAGCTGAATCAACGGCAATGGGAGGCCTTAGTGGCTCCTCCACTGACAGCCCCTGGTGTCCCCAGGTGCCCATGAGCTCTGGCCTTGCTCCGAGCTCTGCTGATCATGACTGGTCGAGCACTCTGCCCCTGGGATGGAGCCTGTCTGAATCCCAATCTTGTTGATTGGAGCACTATCTCTCTGGCTGACTTTTGCCACCTCTTCTAGAAGCCAAGACTGTTTTCTGCATCTCTAAGCACTGCCTAGGGTTCTGCTTAAACCCAGATGGACCTCTGCAATCAGTGAGGACTTCTGCTGGGTGAGTGTATTCACAGGATCCGTGAACATCAATAGGAGCTCGATTGGTCTCAAATTGCATTCTGTGATTTGGGCCCGGGATGGTGGTGGGGCCCACTCTACCTCTGACTCCCTTCCCTCAAGCCTTCAATTGCCCTCTTGCCCTTTCTGGCCCAGTGATAAGATTCTAACACATCTGGCATCTGAGGCTCATGGATTCTACCAGTTGATCCCATCACAATCTCCAAACTTCTGTGCAGTGAGTGCTGGTACCAAGGATGAGCATGCTTTTAATCAGACCTTGCTGTGCCATGTTAAGTTGCATACTTGTGACCTACTCGTTATGACCCCATGGACTGCAGCACGCCAGGCTCCTCTGTCCATGGGGATTCTCCAGGCTAGTATACTGGAGTGGGTTGCTGTGCCCTCCTCTAGGGGATCTTCTCGACCCAGGGATTGAACCTGCATCTCTTACATCTCCTGCATTGGCAGGTGGGTTCTTTACTACTAGGGCTACCTGTGAAGCCCCAAGAATCATTTGGGGGTTAATCCATCCAAAGTGTTCATTGCTCAGTCGTGTCCGACTCTTTGTGACCCCTTGCTCTTTGTGACCACCAGGCTCCTCTGTCCATGGGATTCTCTAAGCAAGAATACTGGAATGGGTAGTCATTTCCTTCTCCAGGGTATCCTCCCAACCCAGGGATTTAACCTGGGTCTCCTGCATTGCAGGCAGATTCTTTACCTTCTGAAATTCATTATAGGAACTGCCCTGGTTGTCCAGTGGTTAAGAATTCACCTTGCAATACAAGGGATTCAGATTTGGTCCCTGGTCGAGAAACTAAGATCCCACATGCCACAGGGAAACTAAGCCTGTGCCCCGAAAGTAGAGAAGTCTGCATGCGTTGCAACAAAGGAACAACACAGCCAAAAGAAAAAAAAAATTTCATAGTATTTGTTGCTCTTAGCTAAGGTAGGGCTGGGGAGGGGATGGGAGAGAAAACCTGGCCTTTCTCATGGTCAGAAGTATAGCCTGTATCTTTTCCGGACACTGTCTTCTCTAAACCGTTTAGGCAGTGGTTCTTAACGGGGTGAGATGTTGCCTCCTAGGGGAGATTTAGCAACGTCTGGAGATATTTTTGGTATCACAGCTAGAGACTTCTTATTGGCCTCTAGTGGGTCGAGAGGCCAGGGATGCTGCTAAAACCCTGCAATGCATGAGGCAGCTGTTGCAACAGAGACTTATCCTACACCAAATGTCCAAAACGCCGATGGTGCCAAGGTGGCAAAATGCTTCTTAAAATGATGGTGGAGCCTCTCTGCTTGAGGCCAGGGGCCAGTGTGGATCCTAGTCACTTGCATGCAGAGGCATCCCCTTTTGTTCCGGTTTGTGGTACTTTGATTCCTTTTTTAAAAAATTTATTTTTGGCTGCGTGGTATTCAGGATCTTGGTTCCCCACCCAGGGATTGACTGTGTCCCCTGCTCACCATAACTAGAGAAAAAACCCGCCACATGCAGCAACGAAGACCCATCACAGGGACTTCCCTGCTGGTCTGGTATCTAAGACTACACTCCCAGTGCTGGGGGTTTGATGCCTGGTCAGAGAACTAGATCCCATGTGTCAAAACTAAAGATCCTGAATGCGGCAACTAAGACCTGATGCGACCAAATAAATAAATAGTTTAAAAAAAAGACCCATTGTAGCCAAAAATAAATAAAATCAATCAATCAATCAAAGGAATGATTTCATTGAGCCCAGACTTGCATCTTCTCTTATATAGAAAGGGTTTCCCTGATGGCTCAGATGGTAAGAAATCTGCCAGCAATGCAGAAGACCCGGGTTCAATCCCTGGGTTGGGAAGATCCCTTGGAGCAGGGAATGGCAACCCACTCCAGTTTTCTTGCCTGGAGAATCCCAAGGACCGAGGTGCCTGGCAGGCTACAGTCCATAGGGTTGAAAAGAGATGGACATGACAGAATGACTTTCACTTTTTTCATACATAGAAAAGAGTTAAATTCATTAACTTGAGATGTCTGATTTTTCTTTAATTAACAGTAATCTTTTACTGTTCTGACTATCTGTTTTTTTTTTTTTTTCCAAAAAGTCCTATATATCCTGGCTCATCCCTTCCTTCTTCAGAGAAGTCCCTCAGAGCTATCTGAGAGGCTGCTTCCCAAGTCTGCCAAATAAAACAAAATTCTCAGCTTTTAGGCTGTGCTTTTTTTTTTTTCCCCAGCCCACAGGGCCCATGGTCTAAACCCATGACCAAGGCCCTTTCTGCCATTTCCTCCTCACTGTCCTGCTAGTTGCTTTTTAGACCCATTCTGCATCCTCCAGGTTTCCTTCCATGATAGGATTTGAGAGCCAGACAGAAAGGACTCTGCACTTAAGTCACCGGAAGAGGCCTGCTGATGCTCTCCAGGCCAGGAAAGACCCTGTTCTTAGAACAGAAAGGCCACCCACCCCTCTGAACTGGAAGTGAACATGCTTTCCCTTGCTCTACATGGAGCAGAGAAGAATTTCTTGCTCAAGAAGCAAAAGCTAAAATCAAACTCCAATTGATTTCTTACCCCCTGGCCTAGGGTTCAGCAGGATTCTCTGTTCCAGATTAGAAGCAGGCTTCCCTGCTGTGCCTCAGACCATTCAATTCAAAGTCCTCATTCTGCTCACAGTGAAGCTAAGGCCGGGTGAGGGGAGTGAGTTGCCCACAGCCTCCCAGGTGACTGGTGCTGGAGCCCAGACCAGAAGCCAAGCTGCTCAGGGTCGACCCCACTCCAAGTCACTGGGTACAGGAACTCAAGAGGTAGAAAGCGTTATGGATGAATATTAGCGCGTCCCAGCATACCTGCTGCTTTTCAGTGGTGGGAGGGACACTCACCTTCTGACCCCAGCTCCCTGGCTGACTCCCTGGCCAGGAATGATACTGACAGCACCCATCCACCTGGCATTCACATCCAGGATCTCATTTGATCCTTGCTTCCCCTGTGAAGGAGGCAGAGCTGAAATCATTAGCTCCCACTTTATAGGGATTGAAGCCAAGGTGTAACTTAAATGACTTGCAAAGGTCGCACATCGATTGCAGAAGGGGAATTAGGACCCAGATCTTCTTGTTCAAAATTCCTGGAGGCCATGCCCTGCAAGTGAGTGGGCTGCCTCCTGCTTCTCTTTCCTCGTCTGCTCTGCTCCTCTCCAAGAATGCCAGGCAGCTGCTGCCCAGGGCCTTTCTCCTCATGGTGCCTGTCTTCTTTCCCTTCCATATCCATGGACATGTTGGTCCTTTCCCTAACCTCTTCCTGGTCCCTTTATCCTCCAGAAAGAGACAGTTGCTCAGTTATGTCAGACTCTTTGTGACCCCATGGACTGTAGCCCGCCAGGCTCCTCTATCCATGGGATTCTCCAGGCAATAATACTGGAGTGGGTTGCCATTTCCTCCTCCAGGGGATCTTCCCAACCCAGGGATCGAACCCGGGTCTCCTGCATGGTAGGCGGGTTCTTTACTGTCTGAGCCACCAGGAAAACCCTTTTCTTAATCACTACACAGACAGAGTGTGGGCCGTCTCCGAAGGCTATGGTGACCTGATGCAGGCTTGGTCCCTAGGTGGGGACTGGGTGCTTTGCACTCAGGCACCTGTGCCCTGGGTCTTCGGCTGCAAGCAGATTCCTGGGGGCTGGGAGGGAGGGGCTTT
This sequence comes from Neotragus pygmaeus, assembly GCA_006410875.1. NCBI lineage: Eukaryota > Metazoa > Chordata > Mammalia > Artiodactyla > Bovidae > Neotragus > Neotragus pygmaeus. The sequence continues at coordinate 348,868 of SJYV01011350.1, read as the reverse complement.
GGAAGGGGGCTCAGGACTTCCTCTGAGTTTGGGTCACCTCCCTGGTTCCCACTCAGACACTCTCTGTGGCCGAGTCTCAGTTTTTCCCTCTGCAGAATGGAGTGGGCTGCTTCTTGGTCCCCTTCCATTTGGGAGGGAATTCTGCCAAAAAGGCGTTAAAAATGTAACTGTGCTTAATGCAGATAGAGGCCTGCTTATTTGCATGTAAGCATCTCGTGACAATGTACAACCTTGACGTACTCCTTTTCCTATTTGGAACCAGTCTGTTCCATGTCCAATTCTAACTGTTGCTTCTTGACCTGCATACAATTTCTCAGGAGACAGGTAGGGTGCTCTGGTATTCCCATCTGTTTAAGAATTTTCCACAGTTTGTTGTGATCTACACAGTGAAAGGCTTTGATGTAGTCAATAGAGCAGAAGTAGTTGTTTTTCTGGAACTCTCTTGCTTTGTCGATGATCCAACGGATGTTGACAATTTGATCCTGGTCCCTGCCCTGGAAATTTGCATCCATTATCCAGGTCCATCCTTGGTGATTCCCTGCTAGGCAGGTGTAAGGAGTTCAGCTCTATCTCCTCTTTGGCCCAAAGAGCCTGACTTCTGCTCTCCTGGCCCCAGAGGGGATCGTAGCCCCAACCTGCCTCTGCCATCCTGGCTGTAGGGTGTCTCCCAGGCTCTCAACTTTGCTTCTGTAGAGCAGCCTCCAAGGCTCAGCCAGGGAGATGCAGAGCCTGAACGGGGCCAGTGTGCATGTGTTTAGTGGGACAGGGCTCGCATGGGAGGAGGGATGGCTTCACTGCCCATGTGAACACAAAAAACCCAGGGTGTATTTGTATGCACACCCACAGACACTCCCATACACACTCGTGCACATGCACACACAAAAGCACACACGTTCACTTTGAGCCCTCTGTTCCCTTGCCCCTATCCTAGGTCATCTTTATGTAACATTTCTTTTGCTATGAAACAGAGCTTGATATGTGCTTTATGTGAAGTCACACAGGTAAGAGGTTGCAGGGAGGATGGTGGAAGGGTCAGGACAGGTCTTGTGTTGTATAGCCCAGCCCTGCTCCCCAGGGGCAGACTGGACCCTGGGCTCCCCTGCATAGTCCTACCCCTTCAGGCACAGCAGTCTCCCCAGGAAGCCAGCCCTGTAGCCTCTCCTCCAGTCCTACCTATGAAAGCTTGGGAAGTTATGGTAGGGACTGCCACATCCAGAGACAAAGGGAAGTCCCTGGGGTGTGAGAGGTGGCTGGAGGGAGAAGAGCTTTCGTGGAAAGTGGTCAGGATCAGTCCAGGGCCGCATCGTGGGCTGGACTCCCTCTGCTCAATGTCATTGCCAGATTAGCTGAATTAGGCTCTGCTTCCCTGATGGCTCAGTTGTGAAGAATCCGCCTGCAATGCAGGAAACACAGGAAATGAGGGTTTAATCTCTAGTTAGAGAAGATCCCCTGGAGGAGTAAATGACAACCCACTCCAGTGTTCTCACCTGGAGAATCCCATGGACAGAGGATCCTGGCAGGCTACAGTCCAAAGGGTTACAAAGAGTCAGACGTGACTGAGTGATTAAGCACACACTATGGAGAGTGCAGGGAGGGAGTGGGGAGTTGCTGATGGGGAAGCAGGCCAGGGACATGGTCACTAAACAGCACTGTGTGCTGGGGCAACAGAACTGGGAGGGATCTTCCCAACTCAGGGTTCAAACCCAGGTCTCCTGCATTGCAGGCAGATTCTTTTCCAGCTGAGTCACCAGGGAAGCCCAAGAATACTGGAGTAGGTAGCCTATCCCTTCTCCAGCAGGTCTTCCCAACCCAGGAATCATACGAGGGTCTTCTGCATTGCAGTTTTCACCAGCTGAGCCACAAGGGAAGCCTATGTAGTGTGGTGGGCCGCATCTAATCAGGCGAAGGCCGCATGAGAAGACAAACTGAGGTCTCTTGAGGAAGAGAGAATTCTGCCAGGAGATGGCCTTCAGATTCAAGCTGTAGCATCAACTAACTCTTCCATGAGTCTCCAGTCTGCTGGCCAGCCATTCGGATTTTGCACTTGCCAGCCTCCACAATGGCATGAGCCAATTCCCTTTTCTCTGGAGGATTCTGATTAATATAGAGTCTTCTGGGAGTACCTAGGAAGGTATTGGGGGCATGGAATGGTTCCTGGAGGAGGCAGGCTGGGCTACGACAGGCTTGCAGCTAAGGAGGAGGAGGGAAGGGACCAGGAGGGCGGGAGGGCTGCGGCTGGGTTAATGGAAGTGGGTCAGTCTAGAGTGTGAGCAGCTGCAAACTAGCTCTGTGGTCTCAGACAAGGCCCTTGACTTCTTTGAACATCAGAGTCCTCCACCGTGAAATACGAACAGTCCCCGTGNAGGAGGGCGGGAGGGCTGCGGCTGGGTTAATGGAAGTGGGTCAGTCTAGAGTGTGAGCAGCTGCAAACTAGCTCTGTGGTCTCAGACAAGGCCCTTGACTTCTTTGAACATCAGAGTCCTCCACCGTGAAATACGAACAGTCCCCGTGTCTGATCAGGTCACACGAGATGGCTCTTCTGATGCTCCCCTGCTTGACCAGGCCCTGTGTCACCTACATCCTACTCACCTGGATGACCTTCCCTTTTAATCAGTAAGTTCCTGTGTACTTGCCCCGGGCCCCAGCTAGTGATTGTTTTAATCTTTAAATCAGAACTATCTCCACTCTGATAGTTTATCAAAGGGGTGGTGAGGGGTGTTCCCCTCTGGTGGTTTCCCTGGCAACCACTGAGCCAATTCCCCTGTAACTAGTAATCTCCCTCCTCCCTTGCTGCCATGTCCTGCCCACCATCTGCCACAGGTTGCTCCAGGACCTTGGTCTGGACGTGTAAGCTCCCCTGTCCATTAAACCATTGATGTCTCTGTTGCTGACTGCAGGCTCTTTCTTAGGCTTTGAGGTCGGGCAAGTGCCTGACTTCAGATGGTAAAGAATTAGCTGGCAATGTGGGAGACCTGGGCTCGATCCTTGGGTTGGGAAGATCCCCTGGAGGAGGGCATGACAACCCACTCCAGTATTCTTGCCTGGAGAATCCCCATGGACAGAGGAGCCTGGCGGGCTAGTCCATGGGGTCGCAAAGGGTTGGACACCACTAAGCGACTCCGCACAGCGCAGCACAGGGGTGCAGCTCCACACCCAAAAACCACCTTCAAAGAGCTTCAGGGAGGATGCAGATGAGATGCTGGAGGTGGGCGACATGGTAGACGGTGAGGAGCTGAGGGAGACGGGGGTCATGTGGCCCCTTTGAGGCTCTTGCCAGCAGTGTGGTGGTGGCTGTGCTCGCTGGGGGGTTGATGTCACTTCCTTTAGACCTGGAACATGTGGGGCAGCAGCAGTGGTGCAAAGGGTCTGCCTGGCTGAGGGGGCAAGAGAAGGAATTTCTTCTCTGACTTGCCACAGGGACCCTTCCGGCCTCTGTGTTCCCATCTGTCAAATGGGGATGGAAGTTGTCTCAAGAATCAAATGAGCTCCTATGAAAATGAATAATGTGACAGAATCCAGTGTGTAATTACTGTAATATCAGCGGAAGGGGAACAGTGAGTGGGCTGGGCCTGGACTGGGCGGATCTGGTGTGACCCCAGTTCTCTCTGCTGTCGCCCAACAGACTTTGGCCTTGAGAGTGAGTGCCTCCTTGGCTATTACGCCTCTGGGCCTCACTCACTTGCTCCCAGTCTGGGCCCTGGACATGAGAGCTGCCATTAGTACATGCAGGAGGTGGGGCCACTCTGGGTGGCCTCCTGGATTTTTAGGTTCTTTCAAAGGCTTGGTTGGGGTTCCCCAGGTGGCTCAGTGGGAAAGCATCTGTCTGCCCATGCAGGAGATGTGGGTTCAGTCTCTGGGTTGGGAAGATCCCCTGGAGGAGGAAGTGGCAACTCACTCGAGTATTCTTGCCTGGGAAATCCCATGGACAGAGGAGCCTGGTGGGTATAGTCCATGGGGTCTTGAAGAGTCGGACTTGGTTGGTGTTTTTGCAGGTGGCATTCTGTCCAAGGTGACCATGCCACACTGGCTGGGGTGGCGAGCTCCTCTAGTGTCCTGGTTCTCAGAGCCAGGGCCAGACCTGCGGCAGCAGCATCCCCTGGGAACTCACTAGAGACGCAAATCCTAAGCCCCACCCCAGACCCCCTGACTCAGAAACTGGCAATGAGGCCAGAAAGCTGCACTTTAACAAGCCCTCTGGGGGATGCTGAAGCCGCCGATGGCAAGTGCCACTGAGCCGTGGGTGATTGGCAGGGGTGAGAGGGACCTTGGTTGAAAGACTGACACAATTCACCTGCACGGAAAACAGTGAGCTCTTTCTCTGCTTCCTCTTCAGCCACCTTCCCCCCTTTCTTCTTCCCTTTTAAAAGCATTTTAATTTTTTAAAATTTTATTTTAGAATTTCTCTTTATTTTTGGCTGCACTGGGTCTTCGTTGCTGCTCTTGGGCTTTTCTCTAGTTTTGGAGAGCGGGGGCCACTCTCTAGTTCCAATGTGAGAGTCTTATTGCAGTGGCTCCTCTTGTTGCTGAGCACAGGCTCTGCATGCAGGCTCCAGTAGTTGCCACACGTGGGCCCAGGAGTTGTGGCTCCGGGCTCAGTAACTGCCGCACGGGCTTAACTGCTCTGTGGCATGTGGAATCTTTCCAGACCAGGGATCAAACCTGTGTCCCCTGCATTTGCAGGCGGATTCTTATCCACTGCACCAAAAGGGAAGTCCTCCCCCTTCTTTCTTCATCTCTTTTTCCTCGTTTTCTTTTTTTTTTTTTTTTTTTCAAAAGCATGAAATCAACCTCAACCACGGGAGGTCTCAAAGATTCTCTGACTCCCTAGCTCATGTTGGATCCTGTCTCTAACCCTGCTTCCACCCTGAAAAGAGGCCAGATGATTCACAAGTATCTAAAGAGAGGTTCAAATACTAGGAACCAGAGAAACATATATTTAAACAATTTGAGGGGTAACCTTGAGCCCCACAATGATACAGGTCAGAAAGCTGGACCGAGCATGGCGTTGGTAAGGATGGGCAAATGCAAGGTCTCTCCTGAAATGCAGGGAGGAGTGTAGACTGGTACCCTTCTTTGGGAAGACAATCTGGGGATGGATCTAGTTCAGGGGCCATAATTAGCTGATCCCTGATCTAGCACCTCATTCTGGAGGATGGTTGACATGAGCTGGCATACTTTCCTCTCCTGACTGTAGGAATACACATTATATACTCATGAACGCAGGGTAAACTCCAGAACACAGATAGATACTTAATATCCAGCCAGCACTGTGCATAGGCTTGAGAGTGCCAGGCTTATTCACTTAAATCTTCCTCGGAACAAACATGTTTTTCCTTTAGTAGAGGCCTTGTTCAGCCTTGCTTTTGACTTCTAGAACACAAAATAACTTCAGTAGGATTCCAAGTGTCCTTATTTTAAAGGTGATTGGTCTGTCAGATGCTCAGCATAAATTCTCGCTACATAGAGAGAGGGTTGGAGAAGGCAATGGCACCCCACCCCAGTACTCTTGCCTGGGAAATCCCATGGACAGAGGAGCCTCGTGGGCTGCAGTCCGTGGGTTCGCTAAGAGTCGGACACGACTGAGTGACTTCACTTTCACTTTTCACTTTCCTGCATTGGTGAAGGAAATGGCAACCCACTCCAGTGTTCTTGCCTGGAGAATCCCAGGGATGGCAGAGCCTGGTGGGCTGCCATCTATGGGGTCGCACAGAGTCGGACACGACTGAAGTGACTTAGCAATTACTATTTTAAAAATATTTATTTATTTGGCTGTGCTGAGTCTTAGTTGTGACATGTGGGATCTTGTTCCCTGACCAGGGATCAAACCCAGACCCCCTGTATTGGCAGCACAGGGTCTTAGCCACTGGATCACCAGGGAATTCCTTTTAATTATTTTTATTAAATACACCTCACATGGTGTTTACTGTGCTTTAGCCACTGTTCTAGGCAATATTTAGGGCTTTCCTGGTGGTTAGTCAGTAAAGAATCTGCCTGCAGTGCAGGAAACCCAAGCTTGATTCCTGGGTCAGGAAGATCCCCTGCAGAAGGGAATGGTAACCCACTCCAGTATTCTTGCCTGGGAAATCCCATGGACAGAAGAACCTGGTGGGTTACAGTTCATGGGACTGTAAGGAGTCAGACACGACTGAGCGACTAACACTTTCACCTCACTTTCTAGGCAGTTTACAAATTCTGACTCCAGTCATTACTAAGTTACTTGACTGACTATGCATATGCTTTCCAAGGGGTGTTTCTCGTGGCTCAGATGGTAAAGAATCCACCTGCCAGTGCAGGAGACTTGGGTCAATCCCTAGATCAGGAAGATCCCCCGGAGAAGGGAATGGCCACCCACTCGAGTATTCTTGCCTGGAGAATCCCATGGACAGAGTAGCCTGGAGGGCGATAGTCCATGGAGTGGCAAAGAGTCTGACACAACTGAATGGCTAACACATACGTGGCTCATTACCCAAGGATCCTGTCCATAGGAACGGGCTGTGGAGAAGGTCCCCATTGATGGATAAAGGGACATAAGAGGTCATAAAGATACAGAAGCGTAGATGTTCTCTTTGCGGCAGAGGGGAGCTGGCGGCCTGCCTTGGCACCCATCAGTGTGGGATGGACAAGTGGACTGTGATGGGCATGCCCTTCACAGTGTTGCCAGCCTCCAACAAGTCACTGACAGCAAAGATAGGTCTTAAAGAAGTGTTGACCAAAAAAGTGTAATGCAGACTAAATTCATAACACAGCACCATTTATGAAAATTCAAAGCACATGCTGCTAACAATGTTCCATAATTTACAGGGACGTATACATAGTTAAGGACATGCAGCCGACATATCAGAGCAGGTGCCTCTGTGGGGGAGACGGACTCGGAGTGGGGACGGGGATGAGGGGACAGAAGGAAGATAAGAAGGGACCTTGCTTTATCTGGATGCTGTCTTAACAATGTGCTAGGGATGGATGAATGTGATGAACCTGACAGTCTGCACTTCTGCCCTATAACAAAAAAATGAAGCCACCTGTCGACTTAAAGCTGAAAAAAAGCAGGTTGGAGGACCAGGGGCTGAGCCTGCAGCCAGAATGTGGTATGTGGCCAGAATCTGACTCAAACTAGTCACTCAAATATCTAAAATTAGAGTAATAATAATAGAGATAATAATATTAATAGTAATAATATTATCAATAATAGCAGCAATAATATTAGTATAATAATAGTAACCATTAGGAAGTGGTTAGGACAGTGGTGTTGCAAGTTCTAAAGTGATTGACCCACAGCAGGCACCCAACAGAGACCTGTTTCTTGCTTTTCTTATAAGGGGCATTCTCGAAAGTTGGAGGTCAGAGGTCAGAGCTTGCTTATGCCTTGACAATCCTACAGAACCACACTTTTGAGTACAACGATCTCAGGGTCAGGGCAGGCTGTGCAGGTGGAAACTTAGAAACACAGCGTTGTTTCTTTTGCACAAAAGGAGAGAGACTAGTATAAGGAGCCCTCCTGACCCTAGGTTCAGCAGTTCTCAACATCTGGCCAGTCTTGGGGAGCTTTGACAGAAGGGACAATAGTTAAGAAGAAGAATGCCTGACATTTGTATAGAATATTATTAAGTCCTATACACAAAAGCCTTTTGCATAAAGTATTTCATTCAATTTTCATAGTAGACATTGTTCCCATTTTAGAGATGGAAAGACTGAGGTCTGGAGCAGCGAGGTCACTTGTCTGGGATGGCTTTGCACTGGCCCTGGGAGTTCTGGCTTCCAACCCATCTCTCTTATGCTGTGAAGGCTGTGAACAGCTGTTGTTAATGCTTCTCTACCACTCATTAGTAGGGTGGTCTTGGGCGATCCCTCCTCCTCTTCTGGGCCTTGCCTCTAGTTGACCCCGAGAGGCCTTTCCTTGGCCTGAGGAACGTCTGAACATCCTCCTGGGCCCTCTCAGAGCTCCGTGCCGTCACTCCCCGGTGTGTCCTACTTAATGGGAAGTGGAGCAGTTTAGAAACAGCCCAGAAAGCAGAGTGAGGCAGCCCACATAGCCCCACAGCCCCCGCTCCAGGTGCCCAGCGCTGGCTCTGGCCCACCGGCTGGGATAGGAGCTCCCAGGGAGGTGGCAGTGATGGTGAGCGGGCCAGGAGAGGCTTTCCTCATTTCTACCTAGAGCTCATTTTGGCTGCTGGGGCCCAAGGACTGGAGACCTGGTAGCTTAGGGGATGATGGGGAGGAAAACCGGGGGATTTCTGGAACTTCCTCCGGGGACACTCAGCTCCCAGCCAGCACTGAAACCAGCTTCCAGAAACAGATTTCTTCTTTTTTCAGCTACTTTTTCTCCCCACAGTGACCCACTTTTGTAGCTAAGGCCCCAAAGGCACTCCAGTCACCTCTCTGAGTCATTTTCCTAAAGCATGGGCTCCCTAGCTAGTCCTTACTTCCTGCACGGTGGTTGGGAGGCAGGGACACCCAGCATCTTCTGGGGTGGGGGTGGGGGGCCCAGGGGCTTAGGGTGCCTGGAGCCACCACTTCTTCCTTGGTCTGGAGCCCTGGCTGGGTTCCTGAGATGCTAATGGGAACGTCTACTCCTGAGTTCTCCAGCACTGGCAGGTGCGTTTGGGAGATGAGCATGGGCCAGAGGGGCACATCAGACAAGGAAGTGATGGGTCCTGCCAGAGAAGTACCATCCAAGGCCCATTCAACATCTCCATATTGACTCCTGCCTCACCATCCAGCCTTGGAGGACACAGAGGGGCTCATGCAGCTGCGGGTGTAGCTGGGGGCCTGGGGCGGGGTGGGAGTTGATGGTAATTCCTATGGCAGCAGGTGGAGAGTTCCTGCTTCTGGACAGAACAGTGGTGTGTTAGTAGTGAAAAAGAACCAGCCTGCCAATGCAGAAGACCTAAGAGACTGGGGTTCCATCCCTGGGTGGGGACTATCCCCTGGAGGAGGGCATGGCAGCCTACTCCAGTATTCTTGACTGGAGAACCCCATGGACAGAGGGCTATGGTCCACAGCGTTGCGCAAAGTCAGACACGACTGAAGCGACTTAGCACACACATGCAGGAAGAAAAGGACCATGTTACTGCCCTCAGGGAGTTGCAACTTCGTTGTATACACACACATGTGCACAAGCACACACAGGCATGCCCACACTCTTCCACAGACAGGGAAGTCATTAAAGAACAATTAATCACTTGAGTCCTTCTGTTATAACTGAGGATTCCTGAGGAGTAACCAGTCAGTCCAATTGGAACAAATGAAGAAGGCTTTTCAGTGGGAGTAGCACTGGCATCTTTGTGTGTGGGAATGTGTAGTAACAGCATTCAGGCAGGGGAACACCATGAACAAAGGGCTGGGGACTCAAACAAGCCTTATTTGCTCAGAGGGCCCTGCAGAAGACCTGCCTGCCTCCGACCGTAGTCCTCTTGGTGTGGCCTCGGAGAGCCCAGAGCGGGAGGTAAAGGGAGGCAGACCTGGGAGCCTGGGGGATTTCAAATGCTACCACACTTTGGTTAGTCTGAGCTCCAGAGGATGGTTCTGAATTATCTAGTCGAGCCCAGAGGTGGGAGCAGGTACGGGAGGGCACTGTGGATGCCTCGGTGGGACCAGCAGGGCCTGCTTCCCTTGGTTGCTGTGAACCCGAGCTGCCTCTTCCCGGGCTCTCTCCTGTTTCCTATGCTCATCTCCTTTTCCGTGGAATAGGGATAATGAGGGTCATCATGGGTATTAAATGAGGAGGCACCTAATCTCTTAGGATGAGGTCTGGCCCTCACGGGTGTCCCGTGACAAGAGCTCTTTTGTTTATGGGGTGCCTCTGTTCCTCACCTGGCTAATGCCCTGGCATCCCTTAAGCTTTGTTGCTCAGTCGTGTCTGACTCTTTGCAACTGCATAGACTGCAGCATGTCCTTCCCTGTCCTTCACCATCTCCCGGAGTTTGCTCAATTTCATGTCCATTGAGTCGGTGATGCCATCCAACTATCTCATCCTCTGTCGTCCCCTTCTCCTGCCTTCAATCTTTCCCAGCATCAGGGTCTTTTCCAATGAGTTGGCTCTTCACATCATATGGCCAAAGTATTGGAGTTTCAGCTTCAGCGTCAGTCCTTCCAATGAACATTCAGGATTGATTTCCTGTAGGATTGAGTGGTTTGATCTCCTTGCAGTGCAAAGAACTCTCAAGCATCTTCTTCGAAAGCATCAGTTCTTCAGTGCTCAGCCTTTTTTACTGTCCAGCTCTCACATGCATACATGACTACTGGAAAAACCATACCTTTGACTATAAAGTTTAGCTAGGACTGGGGCCTCTGCACTCTGACACACCTGAGCACACCTGTGACATAGCCCTGAGGGTGATGCACCCATACTGATTGAGGTCTCCCAGGGATGTGGCTTATTTGGTCTCTGTGTCCCCAGTACCTAGCCCCTAGCTCCTGCCTTCCAGGAGAGGCTCAGAAACATTTATGAATAAATGAAAATGTGTAAGTGCTTTGTAAATTGGCAAGAATTTACAGAAATTAGTTAATATGCTTCTCCAGAGAGTGTGGCTTGGGCAAACACACAATGAAGTAAACAGAGCCTGATTTCAAGGTCAAGGCCAGATTGGAGCCCGGGACTGCAGGACATTTTGGGGGTGGGGGAGGGGTGGGGCCACACCCACTGATGCCCTCTCCTCTGCAACCTCTCTGCCAGCTCAGAGCCCAGGTTCCCCAGCACTGCAGAAGGCAGCCTGTAGCAGCAAGATCATCACCTTTTCCTGGGAAGTTTACGTCCCTCCCCCAATTTAATTTTTTTGTCCTGATTATAAAATCAATCACTGTAAGACACAGCTTCAAACGGGAAGGAATTGTTGAACATATTTAACATGAAAAGTAAAAAAATCCCTTCTAATCCTCCCTGAGTCCTGTGAAATAGCATTTGTGTGTCCTTTCAGATGTTTTTCTGGTTTATCTGCTAATCTCGATTATTTATTTATTTATCCATCTACTTATTTACTTATGTTACAAAGGTGGGACCCTGCTAAGAGTAGTTCTGCACTTTCCTTATATTACCTATGAATGTATCGTGGCCATTGTGGGCTTCTTAAAAAAAATCTATATCATATTCTTTTTAATGGTTATGTAATATTCTGTGCTATGCATGAGGCACCACTTATTTAACCAATCCTTGACTGATGGACCTGTGGATTGTTCTAAATGGAAATTGCATTCTGAAGAAGGCCTGAGGGGTGAGGGCTGACACAGGCACGGTGCTCTCAGGATTTTAGGTGTGATGGTTTCCTTCTTTCTCCTATCCCTCTCTCCTGATGATGCCTTTATGTGATGGCAAAAACCACCTATCCCTCCCCCATCCACATCCCCCCTCCACTGACCCCCTGCGCCTCCCCCAGGGCTGGTGATGTCACAGGTCCTGCGTATGCCCCTACCCACATGTCTTCATCTTACAGCTTTGACAACCTAATCCTGTCCTGTGGGATTGTTTGGCCTCCTTCCCAGGATCTGGCAGCCCACCTGCCTGGCTCAGATCTCCTTGTTTACTCAGCTTGGGGGAGTGGAGGGTCTTTGGGGGTGGAGGGTCTTGGCACATGCCCAGGGCCTCGGGGAGGGCCTGAGCCAGGTCACATAGTGAAGAGCAGGACAGAGGAGGTGAGGGAGGGGGGCGGTTGCAGGAGTGATGGTGGTTAGAAGGGCAGGCTATCCCCTTTCACAAGGAGGGCAGCCAGGGGGGACTGAGACTGCGGATCCTCATGGCATTTGGGATTTGGACGATGCAAATGAGGCCTCTTGTGACTATGAATATTCATGAGGTGCTCTTCCTTCTGAGCAGTGGGGATTCCTCCAGGCTGGCTAATGAACCTGGTGAGGCAGAGGGCGGCATGTGGTCCCTCTTCATCCTGTCTTTCCTCTCTCCCACTCTCCTCTTGCCCTCCTGACTTACAAGGTGGGGCAGAGGCAGACCAGGGCAGCCAGGCCTAGGTTCTGTGTTTGGACCCCAATTTGTAGGTTTCAGTCTGACTTCAGATTCCTCCTTGTCCTCTCTTCTATGAAAACCATGACTACGGCCACCTCTAGGAAGCAGCCTGGGGCAGGTGCAGGGGGGAATCACAGGGAGCTAGGTAGAATCCTAGGTGCTGTTTAAACTGATGGCGAAGTTGAGGGTAAGAATGCAAAGGGCTTGTCCTAGTCCTAAGGCAAGTAGGTGACAGAGTCAGAGTTAAGCCCAGGTATCTCAGCTCTTGATGGGGTTTGCCAGGGGGCTCAATGATAAAGGATCCACCTGTCAGTTTAGGAGACGTGGGTTCGATCCTTGGGTCATCCCCTGGAGAAGGAAATGGCAATCCACTCCAGTATTCTTCCCTGGACAGTTTTACAGACAGAAGAGCCTGGTGGGCTACAGTCCATGGAGTTGCAAAGAGTGGGACACGACTGAGTGACTGAACACACATTTTCCAACTCTTGGCATTGTACCTTCCAGCTCACCCCTGAAGCCTGATTAGCCCATTCGCTGAGCCCCTTGTCATCCCCACTTGAAATCCCTGGCCACCTCTGTATCCTGGACGCCCTGCAAACCTTCTTAGCTAAAGCACTCACTCCACACCTGGTATAGAGATCTTAGCTGGGTTGTTTATCTTTTCTGGGGGAGGCGTGCCTGTTTCCTGAACCTTAAGCTGGGAGTTCATGTATTATATATCCAGCCAGAGGTGTGGGGTCTCTACTTTCCGAATTCAAATCAAAGCATGTGGTCTGATGATTATGACTGTCTGGTAGAGACCACAGGCAAGAATATGTGAAGTCCAGGTTGGAGTAGCCTGTAAAAAAATATACGAGAATGGATTGAATCACAGAATGAGACAGAAGAAAGGCATCACAGAGGTCATTTCTAGGCCAGTGGATTTAAGCTTTATTTTTTTTTCGACCACCAGACCTTTTTTCAAGTGAAATTCTACCCGAAGCCTTCCAAATAAAAAAGACAAGAGTAGGGCTGCTCCTGGTGCAGGATGAGATGAGGGGCCGCCGTCCCCTTGCTGACTCCTCCCCTCATCTCCTTAGCAACAATCCCTGAGCTCCCTCATTACATAGATAAAGAAACTGAGGCCCAGAGAGGGACAGGATCCGCTGTAAGTCACATAGTTAGCGGCAGAAGCAGAGTTAGAAATTGAGGCTCAGCGGCTGCCCCGGTGGTCCAGTGGTAGAGAATCCACCTTCCAATGCAGGGGATGCGGGTTCAACCCTGGTTGGGAAACTAAGATCTCACAGCCTTGGGTCAACCAAACCTGAGCGCTGCAAAGAGGAGCCCAAGTCCATGAAGACCCAGCGCAGCCAAAAAACAAAAAAGAGAAAGAAATCCCGTCACACGTTCTCCTGAGGGACACTGCTTACGAGGCCCTGAGTTCTTGAGGGGACCCTTGGATCAGTCCTGGGTCAGCCAGGCAAGTGGGTCTCCTTTCCCATCCACCCTCCCCTGACAGCCAGGGCCTATCAGGTACGTGGGCTGCAAGCTTGACTCTGTTGACATTTTCCTCAGTGGAGTGGGAGAGGCAGAGGGGTTAGAAGGCAGAGGGGCGGAGTGGGTAAAGCGGAGGGAGGAAGAGAGAGAGCTGTCCCAGGTGGAATTTGACCTGGGTTCCAGTGCTCAGCCTCTGGGTCTCATTTGGTTCCAGATGAAGAGTGGGGGGAGGGGGTGGGGGAGAGGGCGACTGCTTCATCTCACCGAGGGAGCGAGAGGGATCAAAGTGTTGCGTGGAGCTTAAAACCCAGCCCAGGCTCTTATTTAACATTTAACATTTACAGCCCCTGATGGTTTATACTGAAACCCGCTACCTCGCTCCCTGTGCCTCCTGTTGCCCTCCCGTGATGTACCCCTCTTCCTGAGATTTTTGGGGAATTCCTTGAAGCTCCTTCAAGAGGCCTGTGTGTGTCAATCTCTCAGTCCTGTCCAACTCTTTGGAACCTCATGGGCTATAGTCCACCAGGTTCCTCTGTTCATGGGATTCTCCAGGCAAGAATATTGGAGTGGGTTGCCATTCCTTTCTTCAGGGGATCTTCCCAACCCAGAGACTGAACTCGTGTCTCCTGCATTGCAGGCAAATCCTTTACTCTCTGAGCCACCAGGGAAGCCCGTGAGCACTCAGAAATGAAAATAAGATAGGAGGATGTGGATCTGGAATATAGGAGGAAAAGGATAGATATTATCTTTCTGCGAGAATTTTCTTTCAGCTTGGCGGTGCCTCTGAGGTTTGCTGAGAGCCAGCGGGCAGGCAGAGTGGGGTGGGCTGGGATCGAGGGGCCTGGAAGTCAGGGCTGTGTCTCTGTTTCCTGGGTGAGCCTGAACAGATGGCCCAGCGCTACTCGGTGCCTTGCTTCCCCACCTGGAGTAAGAACGGTATGCTCACCTTCCTTTTTGGCTCGCCAGGGCATAGGAGGGTGACTGGATATTTGTAATCACGTTATGGAGGCCCAAACAAAGCACTGCAGATGTGTCTAGACACACTGACTGTGCCCCCTGGAGCAAAGGGCAGAGTATAACCATAACCTGAGAGGGGGTTCCTTGGCCCTCTGGGGCAGTTGCCAAGAGACTGGAGTGAGGGCCACCTGAGGAAGCTGCAGCCTGGGGTTGTAGTAGCCTCTGAGAATAGAAGCAGGTGAGATGGATCAGGATTTGGGGTCTCGTGGTAGCCTAAGGGGGCTACTCTGCCACCCCCTCCTTTGGGCTGAGCAAGGATGCCAGCAGAGAGAGACGCACCCCCTTTCAGTGCCCTGGGGCTTGGCGGTTAGCGTCCTGGTCGCCAGGGACTTCCCTAACATCACACCTTTCCATGGTCCCTTCACAGTCTGTGAGCAGAGGTTCCTGTGATCAGGACACGGCACTGCATGTCATCTGATTCACCCAAATGCCTGTCCTCTTGTATAAAGTCTCTTTGTTTCTATAGAAACTGAGTGTCTGGAATCACCTGAGTTGTGTGATATTGCTTGTCGTTTCCTCTCCTTGAGTCTCAATTTACTCATCTGCAAAACAGGAGGGGAGGGCTGATGGGAAGTTGGATATCATTATCTGTAAGAATATTCCAGCTCAGTGCTGGTGCTTTCAGGTCTAAGAATCCTTGCCACCTCCTGAAGTGGTCCTCTCCTGCCCTGATGGTGTAGCAACTCTCCACCCTCTAGATTCCGAGGCAATACCAACCACCACTTCTTTCTTAAGACTCTTGAGATTAATGCTTCTGGCTGATTATGATCCCTGGGGCAGTGCTCAAACCCCACTCTGCAGATCAGCATGGACTTTCCAAGCCACTTCTGCTTTCTCAGGTGGAGATGGTATACTTTTCTGACATCCATCCACTCATCCATCCATCCATCCATCCATCCACCTATCCCTCATCCATTAATCCATCCTTCAGTTCATACACCCACCTATTCACTCATCCATCCATCTACCCATTCATCTATCCATACTAAAAATGGTTATTTGGAGTGCCAATTACAAACCAAACACTCTACTAGGTGTTAGACAAACAGAGATAAGAAGACATAGCTCCAACATGAAGGAACTTACTGCCCAAGAGGCTGCAAATGGGCAATATACAACTATAATACAAAGCAAACTTCCCAGGTGGCGTTAGTGATAAAGAAACTGCCTGCCAATACAGGAAACATAGGAGACATGGGTGTGATCCCTGGGTCAAGAAGATCCCCTGGAAGAGGGCCTGGCAACCCACTACAGTATTCTTGCCTGGAAAATCCCATGAACAGAGGAGCCTGGCAGGCTACAGTCCATGGGGTCGCAGAGTCAGACATGACTGAAGTGACTTAGCATGCATGCATGCATAATACAAAGCACGACAGGGCTTTAGAGTTAGCTGTAGATTTTATTTCTGCCTCTACCATTCACTTAATAGTTGTGCGAGCTTGGGTGAGGTACTTAAGTTCTCTGAATCTGTTTCTTTATTTGTAGAGATAAATCTCAATAAACGTTACTTTCCTTTCTCTGTAAGAGAGGTAGCAGAATGTGTCATGGAAATACAGGACAGGGAGAGGTTCCTGAGTCTCAGAAGCCTCAAGGAAGTCCTCCTAGCTGTTCAGTAGCTCAGTCGTGTCTGACTCTTTGCAACCCCATGGACTGCAGCATCCCAGGCTTCCCTGTCCTTTACTATCTCTCGGAGTTTGCTCAAACTTACGTCCATTGAATTGGTGATGCCATCCAACCATCTCATTCTCTGTCGGCCCCTTCTCCTCCTGTCCTCAATCTTTTCCAGCATCAGGGTCTTTACCAATGAGTTGGATTTTCCCATCAGGTGGCCAAAGTATTGGAGCTTCAGCTTCAGCATCAGTCCTTCCAATGAATATTCAGGGTTGGTTTCCTTCAGGATAGAGTGGTTTCATTTCCTTTCAGTCCAAGGGACTCTTAAGAGTCTTCCCCAGCACCACAATTTAAAAGCATCAGTTCTTCTGTGCGCAGCCTTCTTTATGGTCCAACTCTCACATCCATACATGACTACTGGACTAGATGGACCTTGACTAGATGGACCTTTGTTGGTAAAGTGATGTCTCTGCTTTTTAATATGCTATCTAGGTTTGTCCCAGAGTAGTTGACACCTGAGGGTAGTTGTGAAGTGAAGAGGATTGCAGTGTGAGCCTACATGGAAGAGTACATGGTGTTAGCACACAGCAAGCGGTAAGCATGATGGGGACGCAGCGTTGGCTGGGGAGGCCACGGAGGCTTTTCCAGCAGGAAAGGGGACATTGCTTTGGCTCCTGGGGCAGAGTTAGACTCCCAGCTCCTCAGTAACTAAACTTCCTCTTGGAGCCATACGTACATCAGGATCTGACAATGAGCATGCTATGGGATGACCCCATCCATGAGCTGGGTGAACTTGGGTGAACCCCTTTGCCTAACTGGGTCCTTCTGGGTAGAAGTAGGGGCTTGGGTGAAGTCTTTCCTCCAGCTGTGAATTCCATCATCAGTGTCTCTTCTCCAATCTCTTTCTTGCTGACCTCTTCCCCTTTCCCTCCTTCCCTCCACGCTCCTCCCGCTGCCTCCTCTGCCAGCCCACTTCCTGCAGGCCAGAGTCAGGTGGGAGGAGGGCTCAGCACCTCCTTCCCGGGAGCCTAGCATCCCAGCTTTGCTGTTAGGAACCTACTGCCCATGAAGGTGAGAGGCGTTCACCTTCCTCCAGGGCTCCTTGGCAGAGCTGCCTGTGAGCTGAAACGGGCACCCCCTCTGTCTTCCCCCCAGGGGGCTAGGGAGGTGCTAGGTGTGGCAGGGGACCCTCACCAGGCTCTCAGGGTGGTCTGGCTGGGTCAAAGAGCACACAGCATCTAGGCAGGTGGGGGTTGCCTGAGACTGAGGCCTCTGATCCCTGACAGAGGGCAGCTAGGGAGGACAGCTGAGCTCCTTCCGGGAGGGGAGCACCCAATGCTCTGTTTAGTGCTCCCTGACAGGAGCAAGGCTGCCTCTGCTTCTGGGGAGAGGTTGGGCGTGTCTGTCTGGCAGCGATTTCCAAATTGGTGCCTGTGGCTGGGAATTTGTCATAGGGGTGGAGATGGGAATGGAGCACAAAGGCAACAGGTAACAACAGGTCTCCCGACACCTTTTCTTCCTACCTAGACAGAGGTCAGGGCTTCCCAGGTGGCACTAGTGGTAAAGAACTCACCTGCCGGTGCAGGTGAGACATAAGAGATGCAGGTTCAGTCCTGGGGTCGGGAAGATCTCCTGGAGGAGGGCATGGCAGCCCACTCCAGTATTCTTGCTTGGAGAATCCCACGGGGAGAGGGACCTGGTGGACTATTGTATGTACGCTCACAAAGAGTTGGAGACGACTGAAGCAACAGCATGTACGGACAGAGGTCACAGAGCCAGAATGCGCTTGAAGAGTCCCTACAGGAGGAATCAGTCCATGCTGGATTGCAGACATTACAGGGGCTCTTTCTGGCCCCCCAGGTGTCTCTCCTATTACTCCCCGAGTACCCTGCTAAAATTAACCATTCTTGGCAGAGACCATCCCTTAAAATCCTATCAGTCCACACTCTGGGGAGACCTACTCCCCAGTGTTGAGAGTTGACGAGGGATCTGCTGATGGCACGGGGGAGCACCAGGGGTCTCAGGATCAGGGGACAGAGATCAGAAAAGGTGAAAGAGATGCAATCCCCTGTATCACACTCCACACCATAGCCACCAGAAAGTCCTCTGAATCTGGCCAGCCTGGGTTGCCCTAGCCCGGAACAGATTTACCCAGGGCCGAACCCCGGAGGGCCCCACTGCTGCGGTGGTGAGCAGCAGGGGAGATGACGTCAGGCTCGACCTAGCTTCAGCTCTGGCTCCTTGGCTTCTAGCTGGTCTCCCCGAGCAGCTACCCTGTCCTCTCCAACCCTGGGCTCTTTGGAAAAGAGTGTGTTGTGAGGATAGAAATGAGGTAGTGCAGAGCATTAGAAGAGTTATTTATTTAGGTGTGCTTGGTCTTAGGTGTGGCACGTGGGATCTTCAGTCTTTGTTGTGGCATGCTGGATCTAATTCCCTGCCCGGGGATTGAACCCGGGGTCCTTGTATTATGAGTGTGGAGTCTAAGCCACTGGACCACCAGGGAAGTCTCATGCAGAGCACTTAGAATCGCACTCGGCCCACAGAGAGCACACAGACGGACAAGAAAGGCCGACGTTACTGCAGGAGAGGGCTTAGCCCCGCGTTCCACAGCCCTCCTGTCTTCCTGTCTGCATATTCTTCCTGCTACCCGTCAGCTGGTCTTTCTCACGAACTTTCTTTTTGCCTAACCCTTTCTTCCTCTCCTTTGCTCGGCATCTGTCTCCGTCTCTGGCCGCCATCACACCATCTCCCTGCCTATCTTGCTCTCATCCCGGCATCTCTGCCTGTCTCCACCCATCTCCCATCCCTCCATCCCCCTTCTCCCTCCTCGCTCTGGATAGTGTTCCACCATCTCTCTGGCAGTCTGGCAAACACCCTCTGCCTCCCTGCCACCCTCTCCCCACCGCCCCCTCTTCTGGGACATCCCTGACTGAGCCCTCTCCCCCTGCCTGTCTCCCCAACCCCTCCTTCCCCCTCACAGCCCTGGCCAGAGCCTTTTCCTGGCACCCACCCTGGGTAGGCGGCCACCGAGTGGAGCAATGCAGGCAGATGAAGCGGGTGGCTGTCTCCAGAGGCGAGGGTCGGACTGCTAATTCCCCTGCTCCGAGTGGAGGACGTGGAGGCCTCATTCAATTATGTCACATCCACTCAGCTGCTCTCCCCAGATGATGCAGAGCAGCAGCCCGCTTGCCCCTCCCGGCCAGGACCTAATGGAGAGCGGTCTCCTTCGGCCTGGCTGACCACACCGGTCCTGCTGGAACAGGATGGGCCCCGCCTGTCTGGCCTCGGGGTTCTCGGCCTGCCATGATTCACTTCACCCTAATTACACCAACAGTGGGCCTCTGGAGTTTGTCCCTCTCACCTTAATCACTGCGGAATTTGATCTCAGGGCCTTTCATTCCATTACTGCCCCCCATCTGGCCGCTGCCTGCAGGAGCCAGACCGGCCCTGCGTCTCCCGTGGGAAGAGAGGCCTGGGGGTGAGTAAACCAGGGAGGTGACCAGAGGATCTGGGATCTGCCTCTCCAGCCTGAAATACCGACGTGTGGGCATTTCCTTGGAGTTTATCCCGGGCATCGGATCTTTCTGACTAAAGTCTATCCAGGGGTCGTGAGAGACCCCGGAAAAGGCTTGCTTCCTGTCCCTTTCCTCAAGCCTAACCCTGGGGAGACGAGGCCCACAGAACAAGACCATTAAGAGCAGGGCTGACCATAAATGGAGTTGGACTCAGAGAAGGGAATATCAAATAACTAGAGAACAGACATTTACTGGGAATTTACTGGCTGGCAGAATCTCTCACATGTGTTGTGCCATTTACTCCTTACCAGTCTGTGAGGGAGGGATCGTTTCCACTTTCAGTGGGGAAACTGAAGTCTGGAGACACTGAGGGGCCGGTCTGAGCTCAAGCAGCTGCTGACAGAGCCAGTGCTCAGGGTCCTGGGGTCAAGTCCTTCCTCCCCCTCCATTCCTCGGGGCTGTGGAGGCAAGGAAAGGCTCTGAGGCAGGACCCGATGGGTAGAGGAGGGGGGCAGGGGGACAGCTTGAGTGGGGTTTATTATAAGAGTGAGGGCACTCAGAGCAGGAAAGGGAGAGGATGCTGTGGGCACATGTTGTGGGGAGCATAGGAAATGGAGCTGGGTCAGTTGAACGGGGAACCTTTTTTTTTTTAAGAAGAGGGATCGTTCTTTCTTTCTTTTTGGCCGCATGGGTTTTTCGTCGCTTTGCGTGGGGCTTTCTCTGGGTGCGGCGAGTGGGGGCTGCTCTTAGCTGTGGGGAGCGGAGCTTCTCATTGAGGTGGCTTCTCCTGCTGCGGAGTGCGGTCTCTAGGTGCGCGGGCTTTGGTAGTTGCAGCTCACAGGCTCTAGAGCGTGAGCTAAGTAGTCGTGGCACACAGGCTTAGCTGCTCTGCAGCACGTGGAATCTTCCGGGACCAGGGATGAAACCCATGTCTCACACATTGGCAGGCAGATTCCCATCCACTGCACCACCAGGGAAGTCTGATGGGAAGCCTTGAATAACTCATAGGAGACTCTGGACCTCAAAGCTCGGTAGAGGGGATCACTTTCAAGAGAACCAGTGAACCACTATGCATTTTTTTTTTTTTTTTTTGTNGCTTTGCGTGGGGCTTTCTCTGGGTGCGGCGAGTGGGGGCTGCTCTTAGCTGTGGGGAGCGGAGCTTCTCGTTGCGGTGGCTTCTCCTGCTGCGGAGTACTCTCTAGGTGCGTGGGCTTTGGTAGTTGCAGCTCACAGGCTCTAGAGCATGAGTTAAGTACTTGTGGCACACAGGCTTAGCTGCTCTGCAGCACGTGGAATCTTCCGGGACCAGGGATGAAACCCATGTCTCACACATTGGCAGGCAGATTCCCATCCACTGCACCACCAGGGAAGTCTGATGGGAAGCCTTGAATAACTCATAGGAGACTCTGGACCTCAAAGCTCGGTAGAGGGGATCACTTTCAAGAGAACCAGTGAACCACTATGCATTTTTTTTTTTTTTGTACTTGTTCACTCGTCGTGTCAGACTCTTTGCAACCAATGGACTGTAGACTTTCAGGCTCCTCTGTCCATGGGATTTCCCAGGCGAAATACTGGAGTGGGTTACCATTTCACCAGTATAGTGGGATGAATTGTGTCTTGTAAGATAGGTCCAAGTCCTAACCCTCGATATCCGGGAATGTGCCCTTATTTAGAAATAGAGTCTTTGCAGCTGCAATTAAGAATCTTGAGATAAAGNTTTTTTTTTTTTTTGTACTTGTTCACTCGTCGTGTCAGACTCTTTGCAACCCATGGACTGTAGACTTCCAGGCTCCTCTGTCCATGGGATTTCCCAGGCAAAATACTGGAGGGGGTTACCATTTCACCAGTATAGTGGATGAATTGTGTCTTGCAAGATAGGTCCAAGTCCTAACCCTTGATATCCGGGAATGTGCCCTTATTTAGAAATAGAGTCTTTGCAGCTGCAATTAAGAATCTTGAGATAAAGTCTTTATCTTTATTTAGGATGGGCTCTAAATCCAATGATGTGTCCTTATAAGGGACAGGACAGGGAGATTTGAGACAGGGACGCAGAGAGTGTCATGTGAAGACAGAGGCATAGATGAGAGAGATGCTACCACAGCCAAGGAATGCCAGGAGCCACCAGAAACTGGATGAGGTGAGGAAAGATTCTCTCCTAGAGCCTTCAGAGGGAGCACAGCCTTGCTGACACTTTGAATTTTGGACTTCTGAGAAAATGTCTTCTGTTTTCTGCTAGCTGTGTGTGCGTGCTCATTCATGTCAGATATTTTGCAACTCTGTGGACTATAGTCTGCCAGATTCCTTTGTC
Organism: Neotragus pygmaeus; assembly: GCA_006410875.1. Taxonomy (NCBI): domain Eukaryota; kingdom Metazoa; phylum Chordata; class Mammalia; order Artiodactyla; family Bovidae; genus Neotragus; species Neotragus pygmaeus. The sequence continues at coordinate 326,991 of SJYV01011350.1, read as the reverse complement.
CATGGAATTTTCCAGGCAAGAGTACTGGAGGGGGGTTGCTATTTCCTACTCTGGGGTTTTTGCTACCTAGTTTGGGGTAATTTGTTACAGCAGCTGCAGGATGCTCATACAGACAAGAATTCATCTGTCTAGTGCAAGGAACAAGACAGACAGTGGAGGCTGGTGGAATATACTTCCCCAAAGGCATTTTGGACCCATCACCCTCTGGGAGACTTCACACTGAACTCACAGCAGCAGGGCTGGCCAGAAAATTCAGTCTCTCTCTTCTTGCCTTTGGCCAGGAGGACGGGCTGAGTCCATGCATCAGGGCCCCAGGGAGGCTGATGGGCTTTCCAGGTGGCGCTGGTGGTAAAGGACCCATCTGCCAGTGCAGGAGACGTAAGGGATGCAGGTTTGATCCCTAGGTGGGAAAGATCCCCTGGAGGAGGGCATGGCAACTCACTCCAGTATTTTTGCCTGGAGAATCCCATGGATAGAGGAGTCTGGTGGGCTGCAGTCCAGGGGATCGCAGAGAGTTGGACACAACTGGGTGACTAACACCCAGCCTGCGTGTCTACAAGAAGGAAAGCTGGTCTCTCCCACTTGAATCCCCCAGAGGCTCTTAGACTCCATACCATGGTGCTGAAAGAGCAGAATGAGCAAGATAGGTATGAGTCTAAGGGGCTGAGAAGTCTTTAGGAGGGGGATGTTGGTGAGTGAGGCCTAGGGTATGGCCGGGAGTCAAGGGAATAGTGTCCTCAAACAAAGAGCGGCGGTACAGAGATCGGGACTTGAGTCACGCTGGAAGGAGCGTCCTTCCGGAGGTTGGGTTCATGGAAACAGATACGAGGGAGTGAGGAGACGAGGCTATGGATCCATTTATTTGACCGCAGGCCTCAGTGCCGAGAACATGTTCCTCTTTCCTCCCTGCTGATGGGAGCTCTGTTTGCTTGTGGCTTTTTCTTCTAGAAAGAGTGAGGTGTTTTCCATCTCACCCTCCATCTGAGCCATCTTCATTCACCACAGTCTCCTCCCTGCCTCCCTCTTTCCCCACTTGCTGGTCAGTCTAAGTGAGACCCACCCAGACACCTGTCAGTGTCTGGGATTTCCATTCTCCATCGGCTTCAGTTTCTCTCTCTATAAAATGGGGAAGTGACATGGCTTTGGGCAGGACTGAAACAGAACGGGGTCTCTTGATTACCCTCTGTCATTTCCTTCTCCTTAGCTCCTTCCGTAGCCCCTTCCTTCCCCCTCAGCTTGAATGTGCATTCAAGACAAGTGTGTACCAGCTAAGTGTGTGTCTGTGCACACAGCAGGCTGAGCACACCCTGTGTCTGCCAGTGGCCCTGTTTGCAAGGTCACTGTCCACCCCCACCCCTGCATCACTCCCTTNAGACTCTTTGCAACCCATGGACTGTAGACTTCCAGGCTCCTCTGTCCATGGGATTTCCCAGGCAAAATACTGGAGGGGGTTACCATTTCACCAGTATAGTGGATGAATTGTGTCTTGCAAGATAGGTCCAAGTCCTAACCCTTGATATCCGGGAATGTGCCCTTATTTAGAAATAGAGTCTTTGCAGCTGCAATTAAGAATCTTGAGATAAAGTCTTTATCTTTATTTAGGATGGGCTCTAAATCCAATGATGTGTCCTTATAAGGGACAGGACAGGGAGATTTGAGACAGGGACGCAGAGAGTGTCATGTGAAGACAGAGGCATAGATGAGAGAGATGCTACCACAGCCAAGGAATGCCAGGAGCCACCAGAAACTGGATGAGGTGAGGAAAGATTCTCTCCTAGAGCCTTCAGAGGGAGCACAGCCTTGCTGACACTTTGAATTTTGGACTTCTGAGAAAATGTCTTCTGTTTTCTGCTAGCTGTGTGTGCGTGCTCATTCATGTCAGATATTTTGCAACTCTGTGGACTATAGTCTGCCAGATTCCTTTGTCCATGGAATTTTCCAGGCAAGAGTACTGGAGGGGGGTTGCTATTTCCTACTCTGGGGTTTTTGCTACCTAGTTTGGGGTAATTTGTTACAGCAGCTGCAGGATGCTCATACAGACAAGAATTCATCTGTCTAGTGCAAGGAACAAGACAGACAGTGGAGGCTGGTGGAATATACTTCCCCAAAGGCATTTTGGACCCATCACCCTCTGGGAGACTTCACACTGAACTCACAGCAGCAGGGCTGGCCAGAAAATTCAGTCTCTCTCTTCTTGCCTTTGGCCAGGAGGACGGGCTGAGTCCATGCATCAGGGCCCCAGGGAGGCTGATGGGCTTTCCAGGTGGCGCTGGTGGTAAAGGACCCATCTGCCAGTGCAGGAGACGTAAGGGATGCAGGTTTGATCCCTAGGTGGGAAAGATCCCCTGGAGGAGGGCATGGCAACTCACTCCAGTATTTTTGCCTGGAGAATCCCATGGATAGAGGAGTCTGGTGGGCTGCAGTCCAGGGGATCGCAGAGAGTTGGACACAACTGGGTGACTAACACCCAGCCTGCGTGTCTACAAGAAGGAAAGCTGGTCTCTCCCACTTGAATCCCCCAGAGGCTCTTAGACTCCATACCATGGTGCTGAAAGAGCAGAATGAGCAAGATAGGTATGAGTCTAAGGGGCTGAGAAGTCTTTAGGAGGGGGATGTTGGTGAGTGAGGCCTAGGGTATGGCCGGGAGTCAAGGGAATAGTGTCCTCAAACAAAGAGCGGCGGTACAGAGATCGGGACTTGAGTCACGCTGGAAGGAGCGTCCTTCCGGAGGTTGGGTTCATGGAAACAGATACGAGGGAGTGAGGAGACGAGGCTATGGATCCATTTATTTGACCGCAGGCCTCAGTGCCGAGAACATGTTCCTCTTTCCTCCCTGCTGATGGGAGCTCTGTTTGCTTGTGGCTTTTTCTTCTAGAAAGAGTGAGGTGTTTTCCATCTCACCCTCCATCTGAGCCATCTTCATTCACCACAGTCTCCTCCCTGCCTCCCTCTTTCCCCACTTGCTGGTCAGTCTAAGTGAGACCCACCCAGACACCTGTCAGTGTCTGGGATTTCCATTCTCCATCGGCTTCAGTTTCTCTCTCTATAAAATGGGGAAGTGACATGGCTTTGGGCAGGACTGAAACAGAACGGGGTCTCTTGATTACCCTCTGTCATTTCCTTCTCCTTAGCTCCTTCCGTAGCCCCTTCCTTCCCCCTCAGCTTGAATGTGCATTCAAGACAAGTGTGTACCAGCTAAGTGTGTGTCTGTGCACACAGCAGGCTGAGCACACCCTGTGTCTGCCAGTGGCCCTGTTTGCAAGGTCACTGTCCACCCCCACCCCTGCATCACTCCCTTATCAAGTTTTCAAGGCAAATAAGCCACAGCGAAGGTTTCTGGGTTCCATCCAGCTGGTACTCTCTCTTGCCTGCCCCCCTCCCAACTCTCCCCACACCTGGCAGGCCTCCACAGGGCACACATTATGCCCAATCTCTCTCAGCGTCCCCTCCAAGCATATTACTGCTGGAAGAGTCTGGAAGGACCTGACCCAGCCCTTTGTGTTTCTGATGAGGATGCTGAGGCTGAGGGAAGGATGCAGCTGTCTTAGGTCACAGACTGATGCTCAGCAGAACTGGAGCTTGGGCCTGGACCACTTTGGTACATATCCGGGTAGCAGCTTACATTATGGTACCCTACAGACAGGCTTTGTAAAATACCCATCCCACTCTTTTTCAGTGGAGTTGGAGTTGGTGCCCGAGAGGAGTGTCGGTGATCCCTACCCAAGCCCGTCCATTTTGGTGGGAGTGGGGACCTTCATATTGAAGAAGCCAGGTATAGAGACCTGAGTAATTTGGTACTAATTTACTTCTTTATCCCACTGGTTTAAAACATTAAAAAAAATTTATTTGACTGTGCCAGGTCTTAGTTG
>SJYV01011350.1:262593-323091 GCA_006410875.1 Neotragus pygmaeus | reverse complement strand
GTCTTAGGTTGCCCCATAGGCATAGCTTGGTTTCACTGAGTTAGACAAGGCTGTGGTCCTAGTCTGATTAGATTGACTAGTTTTCTGTGAGAATGGTTTCAGTGTGTCTGCCCTCTGATGCCCTCTTTCAACACCTACTATCCTACTTGGGTTTCTCTTACCTTGGGTTTGGGGTATCTCTTTACGGCTGCTCCAGCAAAGCACAGCCACTGCTCCTTACCTTGGAGGAGAACAAAAGTTATTAGTATCACTACAGCATATAGAAACACCACCAATCACATAAAGAAAGTAAAACAAAAGCAAGAGAATTATATTATACACTGTGAAGTCTGATTTAATGTCAGCTTCTTGATACCTTTGGGCTTCCCAGGAGGCACAAAGGCCAAAAAAATCTGCCTGCTAATGCAGCTGACACAGATTGGGTTTGATCTCTGGATCAAGAAGATCCCCTGGAAAAGGCAATGGCAACCTCCTCCAAACAGAGTCAGCCACAACTGAGCACTCACATGCTCTGTAATCTTGATACTTTATTTAAGGACTCATCCAAAACATTATTTTTATCTTTTAGTAGAAAGTTTTTCTTGTGTTCCTTTTGTTAAACGCATGGAGCATGTAGATAGCACTTTGCTATCATGTGGATATTTATTGGGGGGTTTTCTCTACCTATTACATTTTTAAAGGTCCAAAAATTTGATAGCAATTCATCAGTGAACACAGGAAACTTCAAAAAGGGTGTTCCAGATAACCATGTTTACATATCTCTTGCCTTTCAGTTACTTGATATTGATCTAATACTTAGATTCCGCATATGATCTTTACAATTATTCAGCCTAAGACAATTTTAATGTTTTTTTGTCAACTCTTCCTGATTTTACAAATAATTATTCTTTGTGCAATGAATAATAGATTCAGTTATAATACAGAGAAAATGAAAAACCAGCAATGGCACCTTTGGGAATATAAAATCTTACTATATTATGTTTTCAAAATATAAATTATATCCAAATTTAAACTTTGCTCTTTTTCTCATACATTATTTCAATTTTCAACTCACTGAACTTCATTCCCTTCCCCTATTCCATGTCAGGTAAGGCAACGATTGCTGCATTTTAGAGAAAAAGAGGGTTTTAATGTGATGGTATAAACTGAGTCACTGCTACTCCTAGAAGGAAAATCACAGTCCCTTTTCTCACTTGTGGGCTTCCCATGTGGCCCTAGTGATAAAGAACCTGCTGATGCAGGACACATAAGAGCTGAGGGTTCGATCCCTTGGTTGGGAAGATCCCCTGGAGGAGGGCATGGAAATCTATGCCAGTATTCTTGCCTAGAGAATTCCACACACAGAAGAGTCTGGCAGGCTATGGTCCATGCAGTCGCAAAGAGCCTGACACAACTGAAGAGACTTAGCAAGCGCATATTCTCACTTATTACTGTTGAGATTACTGGTTGCTGCAATTAGGGCTATCACATAGTTTGTGAAATGAAGATATGAAATTTAATCCTGGGGAGTTCAGTTATTTCCAAACAACAACTTCTGGGTATCTTGTCCAGAGCAGAATGTGGTATTTTGGGGGAGCTTGAGTACCCGGGTTGAAAAATAAAATGTGAGGGACTCCTCATTTTGAAGAAAATCACCAAATGAATGCAGGCAAATTCAGAAAGTCAAGTAAATCTAGTGGGTGATAGGTCTAGATGGGTAGGTGCTATTAAAACTATAATATAGTTCATTAAATGGAGATGTGAAATTCATACTTGGATAGTTTATTCCAAAACAAAAGCTTCATGAATTACAAAGGTAAATTCATGGTGAGACTTTTATCAGAGGTTGGACTGTGGCAACCAATCCAACTTAAATTGGATTAAGTTGGTTTCAAACGTTTGAATTCAATCCTTGGCATCCTGATGTGTTTCCAACTCTGGAGAAAATCTAATCATGTGCACCTATACCTTTTCACAGAGTTGGTAACCCTATCACTTGGAAGAAATGGGCGTGTCATTGGAGAATATAAAGCATTCGGAGAGAACCAAGCTCAGTCTTCTCTGGAGTCCAGAGTTGTGGTGTTTGGAGTTGGCTAAGCTGTGAAGACTTGAAAGTTTCTGCCACCAGCAGTGGAACACCTAAATCCTGAACTGAATTTGAGAGTTACCTACTGAAAAACTGGACAATTTTATTAACTACAACCAAAGGTGAGTTCTGATTAAGGTACAATGAAATTCTGATATGTTCATTTAAAAATAAAACTTTAATAGCAGTCGTGGACACAAAAGCTAGTTGTATTTATTCTGTCAGTACTATCTATGTTTCAGCACTTCCTCAAGCATTGATTCCATGTGGGATTTGCTGACAAGTAACTTATTTTTACCCACAATATATCAAGTAACCTCCTTATAAAATATGGGTAAAAGTAGAAAATTGGTAAATATCATTGAGACGATTAAAGCAGTTAATTCATAAGAAAGGATTTAACTCAATGCTGAGGAATACTAGGCAACACATAATAAGTTCTATTATTGTTTTAATATTATCATGGTCATTGATGCCATCAGTCTACAAATGATCATATTCATGTTGACTATCATTCCCTGATTATTGTGGTACTTGAACGTTCACCAGTTCAAAATATGACATTCTCATGATATGAACTGACTCTAGGGAAACTTGCTTTCCTGAACTAGAAGTGACATTTTTGTTTTCTTCTTTTTGTCTTGAAAGGAGCTGTTTTGTTATATAAGCCGGAAGCAAACTCTGAACTCTTTAGGGCTAAGACATCAGATTAAAGCCAACATTGATTGTATGAAGCTTAAATTTTTTGTAAACAAATTTCTTTGTCTTTAAAAAAGCACTTCTGTCACTTTGATGACAGAAGGAACTGGTGCCACAAGGAGAGAAATGAAGGGTGTGCTAGTGTGGGTTCCAGTCAGGGAGTTGTGGAAGTCCAGAGAGAGACACACTGAGGTTCTGTGTGTGCTTCGGTCAGAATCAGCTAAAAAAGTAACTGTGAAGTCATCCCAACACTTATCATCCGTTCTAATATTTAAGGGGCTTCCCAGGTGGTTCTGTGATAAAGAATCCACCCACCAGTGCAGAAGATGCAGGAAACACGGGTTCAGCTGTTGAGTTGGGAAGATCCCTTGGAGAAGGGAAAGGCAACCCTTTCCAGGATTCTCGCCTGGGAAATCCCAAGAGCAGAGGAGCATGGTGGTCTATTGTCCATGGCATAGCAATGAGTTAGACAGGACTGAGCACACACACGCTAATCTTTAAGTTTCTCCATGTATTAATAATTTTAGTATGATTGAAATCCTGGTTTATTTTAAGCAAAAAAGTTGCTAAGGACTCCTTTATTGTATTTCACCTTTTTTATAATAATTCAAATCCAAGGTATACAGTCACCGTTTCTTGGTTTGTTCTGGGGAGGTAAGCAAATTGGGAAATTAGAGTTCAAGACTGGACTTTGTCCAAAGGATTTATTTTTCCTGATGTGGGCAGAAGAAAAATTTTTTCTCTTACTTCTTTAATTTTTCAGAAACATGGATTCAGACACACTGCAGGTCTTCCAGAGTGAACTCACCTGCTCCATCTGCATGAACTACTTCCTGGACCCCATCACCATAGACTGTGGGCACAGCTTCTGCCGTCCCTGTCTGAGCCTTTGCTGGGAAGAAGGCCAGACTCCAAGGAGCTGCCCTGAGTGCAGGGCAATAGCAGAGAGGCCCGATTTCCAAACCAATATTGTCCTCAAGAGGCTGGCTTCCCTTGCCAGACAGGCCAGAGCTGACCCCGACCACGGCTCTGAGGAGCAGATCTGTGCGACACACCAGGAAGCCACAGGCCTCTTCTGTGAGGCTGACCAGACCCTGCTCTGTGGACCCTGCTCTGGATGCCCCAAGCACACAGCTCACAGCCACAGTCCAATACACAGGGCTGCTGAGGAGTCCCGGGTAGGTGATGCCTCTAGAGCAGTTTGGGATCTGGAGGCTCCTAAGTCAGAGAGGAAGACGAGGATGCTATGATGGTGATGGGGTGGAGAGAGTGGAGGTGGGAGTTCTGAATGTGGATCCTCACATATAATGTGTCCTTTCAGTGTTGTTGCCCAATTGTCCACACGTGTGGAAATGCAGCATCCCGGGGCGGGTGGCACCAGGGCCACAGGCTTCTGATGGGCGCTTGAGGCTTTCTTACTCAGGCTATTAGAGTCTGAGTCTCAGTATCTTGGGAACTGGATTCCATTATCTGTAAAGTGCCCCCACTTCTCTAGTATATGGTTCTATTTCTAGATATTCAAATATTGGCATCAAATTAATGTGGAAAAATCTGATGACAGCCTCCTAAGTCAAGGTTTCTGTGCCTTGCTTAGAATAATGCCTTTGCTCATGAAATAAGGGGATTAAAGTTATGGTGTCATCTTCTGTGTCACTGAATCCCATGGGTATTTTGCAGGAGAAACTCCTGAAGAGAATGAGTTCTTTATGGAAAATGAGAGAAGAAATACAAAGCAGTCTGAATCAGGAAGCTAAGACAACTCAGTCCTTTGAAGTAAGAATAAAAATGTTCCTATTTATTTGTATGAATATTGATATAATTTTACCTGAGATTTTTTTATGTCAATGTACGTTCCTGTGAAAGGCTACTGGTCTCTTCCTTGGAGGAGTGATTTCAAATGACTGGTCAGCAATTGCAATTAGAACAGGCTAATATATGCTAATTCAAAGAATGTTAGTATATTGGAAGACGAAGCCATGAAATATATTCCAAGGCCATGTTTTGAAGATTGGAATAAGCCTTTTCAGACATGGGGTATAAGACACGTTGCACCAACTGTGATTATGACTCTGAAGGAGAAGGGAGGAAGAGAGTTGTAGCTAGAGGGAAAATGATGGCTCAGGGGTAAAGAATCTGCCCGCAGTGAGGGCCCCACAATAGACAGGGACTACATTCCTGGGTCGGGAAGATGCCCTGGAGGAGGAAATGGCAGCCCACCCCAGTATTCCTGCCTGGAGAATCCCATGGACGGAGGAACCTGGCGAGCTACAGTCCACAAGATCACAAAGAGTTGGGCATGACTGAAGAAAGTCAGCATGCAGGGGAAAAAAAAAGTACAAAATGGGTTTACTTCATGAAAGAAGATTTAGAAGAATCTGAGAAAGGAACAAGAGAAAAACAAGACTCAGGTTGGAGAGGAAATAATTGATGGAGTAAGAACCTGGAATAATCTTCCTTGGGAGACAGCCTGGGATCCCTCAGGTGTCTATATCCCTGATTTAAACTGGGAAAGAGATTAGGAATTCAGAGAAAGCATGGGCAATAAGGACCAGAAAATATTCGAAACTCTTTGATGCATGTGGCAGTTTGTTAGGAACTTTCTTGATGACACTAAGGAAATAATATTTGAAGTTTTCTTTTGAATGTGAACATAAGTAATGCTTTGGATCCACTATCTTTGCAGGACTATGTGGCCTTAAGGAAGGTGATGATTAAGCTTGAATATCAGAAGATGCTTTTGTTGCTCCGGGAAGAGGAGCAACTGCATCTGGAGGCCCTGGAGCGAGAAGCCAAAGAGATTTGTGAACAACTCAAGGAGAGTGTGTTCAGAATGACTCAACAGAGAGAAAGTCTGAAAGAAATGTACAGAGAGCTGACCGAGATGTGTCACAAGCCAGACATGGAGCTGCTCCAGGTGAGAAAGGAAGGGCTGTCCTCAGAGAGAGAAACACTCTTCTAGAGGAGCTGCTGTGACACTGAAATGTTACCTATCCAGACAGATGATAACACAATTAGCAAGATCATGACCAGGGGAAAGTTAATTTTCTTGGAGTAAACTCAGTATCATTACAGTTCAGTTCGGTTGCTCAGTCGTGTCCGACTCTTTGCGACCCCATGAATTGCAGCACGCCAGGCCTCCCTGTTCATCACCATCTCCCGGAGTTCACTCAGACTCACATCCATCAAGTCTATGATCCTAAACCCTTGCCACACTCGGTTATCCACACTTCCTAAACACACCGAGGTTCTTCCTATCATACAGGCAAGACATTTAGAACTGGTATCAATTTATAGCAATCTATAATTCTTTTTATGCAATTGTCTGGTTTACTTTAATCGTTACCATAAATGGTGAGATCACTTCCTGAAGATAGCACTGGGCAGAGACTGACACTGGAAACCTAGATGTTGCTGCAGCATTGTGCAGACCCTCAGAAGATTGCTTCTGAGTGTTACTTAGAAGAGAATTAGAAAACCATGTCTTATTATGAAAGAGGAATAGGAAAACAGATGGAAAAGGACATAACTCTAATGATTAACATGATCTTTTTTTTTTTTTTTTCCCCTTTGCAGGGCTTGGAAAATGTGCTGGAAATGTGAGTATACACTAATGATTTTTGATTTCTGAAACACTTTTGTCTTTTTGATGAAGTGGATCCACAGTTCTTGTTTGGGACCTGGAGACTGATTTCAGGTCCTTCCCCATATCTAAATCCCAGTATACAGGATCCTTCATACATAATGCCATAGTGTCTGCAGATAACTAACACACATGCTCCTGTATACTTTGTCATCTCTAGACAACTTTACAACTAACATGCAGGGTAAAGTAAATGCTACATAAGTCATTCCCTAGTATATGGCATTTTCAATTTTTATATTTTTGGAAGTTTCTGGAATGTTTTGTGAATTTTTTTCCACTCAGAACAAAGGCAAAGGGGAAGGAAATTTACACTGGGAATTTGAGATTGACTGATATACACCATATATGAAATAAAGTTAGAATAGTAGCTCTGATCCTATTATAAAATAAAGGAATAAATAAGCAAACGAATAGCCCAGAATGTACAGATTGAATCCATGTGTGAATCCACAGGTACAGAACCCTAGCATATGGATTACCAACATTGCCTTTTGGGCTATTTTCTATTTTATTTCAAAATAATTTCAAGGGTTTCTGACCCTTGGTCTCAGTCATTTCTTTTTCATTTGACTGAAATCAACTATATCTGAAAACTTGCTGACATTCTGGGCTTTGTTCCGCTCACTCCACCCATTCTCTCCAGCCTGATTACAATAAAACTTAGCGAGGGATTTTTTGCAATGCTCACGTGATTAGCCATTGGTCTTGACATGGAACCCATGTCCTTTGTTACAGGACCGACTTGGCACAGATGCAGAAGCCTCAGCCTGTGAACCCAGAACTCCCTTCCTGGCCTGTCTCTGGATTCCTACACATGCTGAACAACTTCAGAGGTAAGAGTCAGCCTTTTGAACAGGACTACATTTTGTTAGAGCTTCTTGGGAACAGCCCTTCTTTCATGTTTGCTGTAATTCTTTGTTCTTTTTTGGATATGAAGGTGGTGCATAAATTTCTGAAGTTGTTTTCTAGTTCTATGAGTTTCTACCTTTATCAGTTCAGTTCAGTCCCTCAGTCCTATCTGACTCTTTGCTATCCCATGGACTGCAGCACACCAGGCTTCCCTGCCATCACCAGCTTCCAAAGTTTACTCAAATTCATGTCCGTTGAGCCACTGATGCCACCCAATCATCTCATTCTGTCATTCCATTCTCCTCCTACCTTCAGTTTTTCCCAGCATCAGGGTCTTTTCAAATGAGTGAGTTCATTGCATCAGGTGCCAAAGGATTGGAGTTTCAGCCTTAGCATCAGTCATTCCAATGAATATTCTGGACTGATTTTCTCTAGGATGGACTGGACTGGTTGGATCTCCTTGCTGTTCAAGGGACTCTCAAGAGTTTTCAACACCACAGTTCAAAAGCATTAGTTCTTTGGCACTCAGCTTTCTTTATTGTCCAAATCTCATATCCATACATGACTATTGGANTGTACTGGCTACCGTAAATACCGCTGCTATGAACATTGGGATGCATGTGTCTTTTCGAATTATAGTTTTCTCTGGATATGTGCCCAGCAATGGGATTTCTGGATCATATGGTAATTCTATTTTTAGTTCTTTAAGGAACCTCCATACTGTTTTCCACAGTGGCCGCGCCAATTTACATTCCCACCAACATGAAGTAAAAAATTTTGATTTTTTTCCCCCATCATTAAAAAGATATGAAAAAGCATTCTTAGCTTGAGGGCTGTACAAAAACAGATGACTAACTTTGATTGGCGTATGTGCTGTATCTTGATGACCCCTGACTAGGGCGTCGGATGTGGCAGTGGGAGTGCGTGCAGAGCTGAGGCTGCCCACTTTGGTCAAGGCTTTCACAGTGACAGAGGGAGCCATGGAATTTTGTAGAGCTGGGAGTGATGTGGCTAAAACTGGATTTTCAGGGCAAAGATCACCCTCCTTGATGTAGAAGAAGGGAGGGGCTGAGTAATTCTACTTTCTTGCTGAAGCCAGAAAGCTGCTAGTGCGACTGAAATTCTCATTATGTCCTTTAGCTTTCTCTCTCCTCTCTTCCCCACTGGAATATTTTGCAATCACATAGTGAGAATTTTGTCTCCAGAAATTGCTACCCATCTTACTTGAGCTGTCTCCCCCTCTCGAGTCTCTGGCCACAGCATTGCAGCCACCTTTTCTCTGAATGACTGGTAATTAGACTTCTCAAAGTCTTTGACACATGTCTCTCTCTCTGTACCGCTGTTCTCTTTCTCGGCTGCTCTGAACAGTGAGAAGACACGTTTACTTTCCTCTAAGCGCCTGTGTCTCTATCCATGGTTTCTATCATTTCCACTACTCAGTAATTTCTTCTAGGTTGATCAGAATTAAGCCTGAGAGGGCTGCTGCCTCTGTTAGCTCCTAAACCTTCTGAGGATGAAATTGTGAATGAGGTGATTCAAGAGGTTATGAAATGCTCTGCTTTTAGCAGAGTGAGATTTCTGTGCATTTGAATCATTGCTAATGTGTCCTGATCCTCTGCTGGGTTTGTGAGCTGATTTGTATGTGTGTGTGTATTTTCAGTCATATCTGATGCTTTGCGACCCCTTGGATTGTAGCCTGCCAGGCTTATCTGTCCTTGGAGCAGGGTTGCCATTTCCTACTCCGGGGGATCTTCCTGACCCAGGGATTGAATCCGGATCTTTTGTGTCTCCTGCATTGGCAGTCCGATTCTTTATCACTGTGCCACCTGGGAAGCTGGGATATGATTTAGAGAAGCATCATTTGGTCTGATACCTCAAACCTGTGGAAGAAGAGTCCAGAGACATGGACCTGGTACCCTGCGGCGCTGATCTGGTCCCCAAAGGCAGGTTGGAAGAAAGCAGGGGTGAGGGTGATGCTCACAGAGGGAAGAACATCCCAGGAGGCAGCCTGCACAAGGATACATAGCCAGTCCCTAGCATAGTTGGAAAGCAGCATACAGTCTCAGCCTGCTGTACTCTTCCAATGCCGAATCCCTGCAGGCACCCCATGCCAGCAGTTCCTCTTATCAACAGATTTCTCCCCCCACAGCTTCTCTGTTTGCCTTTACTGACTCCCTTCTTTAGGCAGAAAGGCCTTCTCACTATTTGTTTCCAGACCTTTGCATGTGCTCTTCTCTCTGCTTGGAATGCTTCCCTGCTTCCTCCTGCCTTCCTAGATGGTATTCGTATTTGAGATTCAGGACAAGCCCTAGCTCCTTCATTAAGCCCTTCCTGCCAGCCTGAGTCGCCTTTTCCTCTGACTCCAAAGCCCCTGTGGTCTGGACTTAGAGAAAGAACATGGTTAGGGAGGAAGGACGGGGGGCAGGGATAGTTAGGGAGTTTGGGATGGACGTGCACACACTGCTATATTTACAATGGATTACCAACAAGGACCTACTGTTGTTGTTCAGTCACTAAGTTGTGTCTGACTCTTTGCAACCCCATGGACTGCAGCATGCCAGTCTTCCCTGTCCTTCACTATCTCTCCGAGTTTGCTCAACTGATGATGCCATCCAATCATCCCACTCTCTGTCGTCCGCTTCTCCTCCTGCCCTCAATCCTCCCAGCACCAGAGTCTTTTCCAATGAGTCAGCTCTTCGTATCAGGTGGCCAAAGTAGTGGAGCTTCAGCTTCAACGTCAGTGCTTCCAATGAATATTCAAAGTTGATTTCCTTTAGGATTGACTGGTTTGATCTCCTGGCAGTCCAAGGGGCTTTTAAGAATCTTCTCTAGCACCACAGTTTGAAAGCATCGATTCTTTGGCACTCAGTCTTCTTTATGGTCCAACTCTTTCGTCTGTACATGACTACTGGAAACACCATGGCTTTGACTAGATCTAGTCAAAGAGGGACCTTTGTCGTCAAAGGATCTATTGCATAATACAGGAAGCTCTGCGCAATACTCTGTAACAACCTAAGTTGAATTTGGGAAATGAATTTGAAAAAGAATAGTTACACGTATATGCATATAACTGAATCACCGTTGTACACTTGAAACCAACACAACATTGATACTTCAGTATGAAAGAAAAAGTTAACACACAAACAAACACCCCACAAAGCCCCTGTGGTCTGGAGCCCCCCTTGGTACAAATTACACATTGTCTCTTTCTGGTCAGTGCAGACACTGGGCTGCTTCTTCCAAAAGATCAAGAATGGAGTCCTAATGGGTCTATATGCCCCCATCACATTAAGAACAGCCCTAGGAGACAGAGGTGCTCATTGAGTTCTGCAACCAGGAACGAAGGTTGGATAGAGAGAGGGGGAAGGGGAAAAGGAAAAATGCTCAGTGCTGAAAACCTTCATGTCCCTGGACAGGCAAAAATGCTGTCTCTTGGACAAGAAATGAGTGGGAAATTTGGGGTGAGGCATGGGTGGGCTGCAGAAGGAATGTCGACTCTGGGTGACCTGACACCAGGGCAGGACCAGCTTTGTCCTGACAGGTGCAGAGTCTAAGGGAGTTCAGTGTGGGAGGAGGGGAGGGCAGAGGGGTGGTCCCCTTCCTCCCATCATTGTATTTCCACCCTGTGGTGAGTTGGAGCTAGGCTGGGGGTGGTGGCTGGGATGGGGAGGTGTTGATGCCTTTGGTGACAGGAGATAAATGAATCCATCCTAAAGAGCAGCTCCTTTTCTAGAAATGTAGTAGTTCAGCTCTTGACTTCAATGCCTTGGGGTTTTTAATTAAATGTCAAATATAATTTAGGACTGGAGGGCCGAGAGGTGTGTGAGCATGAAGTCTAATGCCTCATCTTTGTGGGTCTCCCCGGCATGTGCCTAAATTAGGGTTCATTGATCGCTATTTGAATGTCACATGAGAAAACATTTGGTTCCCCTGCTCCCCTCATCCTTGGTTTTGAAATAATAGTTGGAAGAATAAAAACAAAGCCTCCCACCCAAACTTGCATACATATTATATAGAAAGAACCAGATTGGGATCCGAGACCTATAGAAATACATATATTATATCTGTAGGTTTTTTCCCCCCGCCAAATCCGGTTTGAAACGGCATAGCTATTGGCCTATATATTCTCTGTTCAGCACTTGGTGGCTAAGGGTCTTAGTAAAGCTGTTCCACCAACTTCCCCAGCCCGTTCTGTGGAAATAAAGTGGAGTGAGCCTGGATACCTGTCCTGGTTGCCAGATGTAGTCCGTCAAGGTACCCAGCATTATTGGAGAAAGTGAGTAAGTTCTATACTTTCTTGTGTAGGTAAGGGTGTTGAGGCCTGGAGAGAGAAGTGACATAGCCAGGGTCACAGACTGGGTTAGTGGCAGAGCCAGAAAGATACCTGAAACCTACCCGAGTAGCTTTAGCAGTCAATTCAAGCAGTGTATGTCACAGGACAATGATTAAAGTAACTTTATTTCAATTCAATTCAGTAGTAAGTGGCAGCTGTAACAGAGGCTGCAGAGAACGCACAAGAGTGCTACCCACAGGAGATCATCTGTATCTTTAAGGGGGTGAGCTTTCTTCTTTTGTATGATTTAAAATTTTGTAATTTAGTTTTATTTTGGAGTCTGGTTGATTTACAATATTGTGTTCATTTCAGGAGTATAGCGAAGTGATTCAGTTGTACATGCATTCATTCTTTTTCAGATTCTTTTCCCGTATAGGTTACTACAGAATATTGAGTAGAGTTCCCTGTGCTACACAGTAGGCCCTGTAGATTATCTGTTTTGTTTTTTAGATATGTATTTATTTGGCTGCATTGGGCCTTAGTTACTGCACTCAGATCTTCATTGTCACGTGGGATCTTTCATTGTGGTGTGCAGGCTTAGTTGTTCCACAGCATGTGGGATCTTAGTTCCCTGATCAGGGATTGAACCCATGTCCCCTGCATTGCAAGGCAGATTCTTAATCACAAGACCACCAGGGAAGTCCTTAGAATATCTGTTTCATATATAATAGTCGAGTATGTGAATTCCAAGCTATTAATATTCCTTCTCCCTTTGTATGATTGATTGCAGTTATTTTCTGAAACACAAATGATTATCACATGTCTTTGTGTGGGGCTCTGTAAATCTCTCCTTTGAAATGCTTTAAATGGCAATGTAGACATTTGATATTCTCTGCTTAACCTTCTTCTGCAGCCTCTTCCCTTCCAATCTGTAATGCACATGCCATCCTCCAGCCAAATCAAACCTCTCACCAGCCCTGGGCGTGACTTAGACATGTACAAAGGATCCTTTCCCTGAAGTCATCCACTTGGGCTGGTTAGGATTGCATTGAGCTGCAAGTAGAGGGTACTGGAGTAGATGGGGCTTAAGTCTAGAGGACCTTACACTTCTCACATGATGAGAAAACAGGCTGTTGCCAGATATTGTTTGGCTGTTCACTGATGCTGTCAGAGTTCCAAGTCCCTCCTCCCTTTCCACGCTGCCATGCTTAACTTGTCCTCCTGCTCAGTACCTGATGGTCAGGAGATGACTGTAGTAACTTAAGGCATCACATTTGCATTCAGGGGAAGAGGAGAGGAAGGACCAGCAGTAAATCCATCTGTTCTTGGGCTCAAGAGAGCAAAGGCTGCTCCAGAACCCTTGCCAGTGGATCTCCTTTTTCTTCCCACTGGCCAGAATAGAGTTATGTGATAGCTAGGTTCAAGAGAGCCTGGAAAACCAAGAATTCGGCAAGAGGATGAGAATTTCATCACTTTTGGGAATGGGTTGAGAAACAGCTGAACTCCCTAACCCTCCAATGGGGATCATTTTGAGGTGTGATTTTCACTGTTTTCCAGAGCTTCTCCATGGGATTGCACTTAGACACTAGACGAAGTAGGTGGCATAACAAAATGCATCTTTTGGGGCCCTTTCTTCTACCTGGCTGGTGTTTCCTGCATCCACCAAGTTGGTCACATATAATTTGATCCCTGGCTCAGGGTCTGCTTCAGGGGTCATCCAAACTGGGGTACTGTCTTTATCATCTGTATTTCCAGAAGTCAGTACAGTGTTTACTTGAGAACAGACACCCAGAGGCCCATGGAATGGATAACCGGGCAGATGGAGAGGTTGGGTTTGTACACAGAGTGAAGTGTAGCTAGTAGCAAGGCGCAGGGCTCACCCAGAGTCCTGGTAGAGACATTTACTGCTCAGCAGGCATCTACGTGCTTCTCCGCACTTCCCGTCCTCCTGGCGGTTCAGTGGGAGCTATGGGAGAAGGTTTGGTCAAGGCTTGGTGGGGAAGGGGTGTGTAGTGGTGTGCAGCCCTCCAGTTCTCTCTTTCCTGCCACGGTCCCCTGGAACCCATGCCTCAGCGTGGCAGGCAGTGTGCTGCAATGCAAGCAGCTCAGATTTCTGAGCTCTCACTTGGAGGACGGTGACTCAGAGGGGGTTTTGCATGAGTGGGAGACAACCAACATTAAGCCATAGAGATTCATCTTTTGTTATCAGAATAATCTCACCTAAGCTACACACCCATTCACTTACTTACTTTTTTATTGAACATTTTTATTTGTTTAATTTTGGCCACCAGGGTCTTCGTTGCAGCACATGGGCCCTTCATTGCTGTGAGTGGGCTTTCCTCTGGTCGTGGCGAGTGAGGGCTGCTCTCTAGTTGTGGTGTGAGGGATTCTCATTGCAGTGGCTTCTTCTGTTGCAGAGCACGGGTTCTAGGGAGCATGGGCTCTGCAGGGTAGCTTGTGGGCTCTAGAGCACAGGCTCAGCCGTTGCGGTGTGTGGGCTCGCTAGTTGTGGTACATGGGCTACGTTGCTCTGTGGCATGTGGGATCTTAGTTCCCAGACTAGAGGTTGAACCCATTTACCCTGCATTGGCAGGTGGATTCTTAACCACTAGACCACCAGCGAAGTGCAAACACTTATTTTTGAACTCCTGCTATTTGGTTCTAGGTGCTGGGGAGAGAGGTAAGTGGAGGGGACAAGGACCTGCTCTCGTGAGCATGTCATGGGGTCACTCATGCCACATGGTGGACAGTTTGCCAGCTCACGCTTTCTCTCCCAGGTGGGAGGGACTTCTGGGGACTCCTCCTCCTCCCTTCTCAACAATCCCAGTCCTGGCATCTCTGGTGGAGAAGTTGGACAGATTATAGGTTTGTGGTTCTATTGAGGATGGAAAGCATTCATACCCAATAATTGTCAAGAAGGTTCAACTGCAACTCATGGTGAGGAATTTTTTTTTCCCCCAGCTGTTGTCTCTGCAGGGGTCCTGGAGTCTGTGAGCACAGGTAGGGGACAGACATCCAGGCCATTCAGAGTGCAGAGTCCTTATCTGCACCATCCCCTGAGAAAAAGATCTTCCATTGCATCTGTATGCAACACATATATATGTATATGTGCATGGGCATGCCAGGATCAATACCTATCACTGGCAATATATTCTGGTATTTTATATTCTACTCAATTTTATTAAAGACTTCTCATTGTGACCTATGGAATTGATTTCCATGACCCTTAAGTATATACAACTTGCAGTTTGAAAAAAAAAGCAGACTAACGATAATGGCTTCGTGCTAAGTCATTTCACTGGTGTCCGACACTTTGCGGCCCCACAGACGTACCCTCTCAGGCTCCTCCTGTTCATGGGATTTTCCAGGCAAGAATTTGGAGTGGGTTGCCATTTCCTTCTCCAGAGGATCTTTCTGACCCAGGGATTGAACCTGCATCTCTTATGTCTTCTGCATTGGCAGGTGGGTTCTTTACCACTGGCACCACCTGGGGAGACCTGATGGCTTTAGGGAGCTAAGAAATAGTGGTAAACACTGTGGACTGGGATAGTCTTAAGAGGGCTTCCTATAGAGAAAGCCTTTTGACCAGGATCCATGAAAATGGGCCGAAGCTGGATCAATAAGGAAAAGCCTTTCTAGGAGAGAAGGCTGAGCCAAATCTTGGAGGATGGCCCTAGATGTTTGGTGAATGGTGGTCAGCCAACCTGAGTAAGCCTACAAGGAGTGGTAATGGGAAACATTGATATTCAAGATAGCTAATACTTGGAAGAACTCTAATACCTGGAGGAATATGGGCTTTGACCAGTCCGAGCTTGTACCAGCTGTGACCCCTGTCAAAGCAATAATACCAAGGTGAGGCTGGCCGTCTTTTTGGAAGCAGACTAGGCAAGGAAAGGGATTAGTTGTGAACAGAGGTAGGGGTGGTGGTACAGCTGGTGATGGCAGGGTTGAGTACTGGAACCCCCTGTGGTTTGGAAAAGCATCTCTGTATTATGCGCCTTTTAGAAGAGCAGTCTTAGCATCTTTGCATACGATTCCAGACTCCTCAAGACTCTGAACATCTCATTCTCAGGTGAGGGTCCCGTTGGGTTAGAAAGAAGCCTGGGACAGCTGCAGGACTCAGCAAAGGGCAGAGGCAGGTCACAAATGGTGACTGCTGGGGAGGACAGGCAGGCATTCCGCTGAGTTATCGTGTTCAGTGTTCCTGGACTGCAGACGAAGCAGGTCACCAGGACCAAGCTTTAGGTCCAGCAACAAACTTCCTTCACCATGAGCTTCAGAATCTAATAAAGGAAATGGAACAATGCCTGCCCCACTGACCTCAGAATTATACTGTGACGAGGAGCAGTTAGAAATCACCTTGAAATGAAAAAGTTGTATTTTATGAGCATAAGCACTGCTTTGGGTCGGTAGAGGGAATGCTTTCTTCTGAACTTGCCTGAGAAGGCAAATTTTTGTTTAAATAACACAAATGTAATAGAACTGTCCAAAGTACATGATCTTGGCAATGAAATTTGTGGGACCTAACTCGTGGTTTTCTTAGTTTTATAACAGTGTAAAAATAATGCATTTTTCATCAAGCTAGAAATAAAAACAATAATAAAAACCTAACATTTATTGTGGGCTGATTATGTGCCAGCCACTCTAGCAGGTACTTTGCGTCTTATTTAACCCTCCCAACCAACCTGTGCAGTGCATACCATTATCAGCCTAATTTTGTGAAGAAAAACGGTAAGAAAGTCGTTATAACTCAACTGAGAATGACACGGCAATTGTTTCATCTCATGTGGAGAGCTAAGAAAGCAGTGCTCCACCACCCACAAAAGCCTCAGGGGGCTATGCCCAAGTCCATGATGGGGTTGGTCTCTTTCCATTCCCTCCCCTCCACTACCTCTCCTCTAACTTCTCTTTGCAAAACCTCTTAACTTCCCAAGAGCTTGGGTAGGCAAGTAGTGTATGGAGCCAGTGCC
The DNA here is from genome assembly GCA_006410875.1 of Neotragus pygmaeus. Taxonomy (NCBI): domain Eukaryota; kingdom Metazoa; phylum Chordata; class Mammalia; order Artiodactyla; family Bovidae; genus Neotragus; species Neotragus pygmaeus. The sequence continues at coordinate 306,592 of SJYV01011350.1, read as the reverse complement.
CCAGGAGCAAAATTATCCCATCACTTCCTCTGAGATCTTATCAATTCTCCTGTCAAATCCATGAGGTGGGGGATGGAAAATGGGGAGGGAGTGGGCAGACATCTGTGAGCTAGATTGGGAATGTGCATCCCTTGTTTCTTTTGTGAATAAGCAATACTCAAGAGGGGCTTAAAATTTTACTAGGTCCTCCTTGTGTTCAGTCCCTAAGTCATGTCTGACTCTTTGTGACCCCGTGGACTGCAGCATACCAGGCTTCCCTGTCATTCACTATCTCCCAGAGTTTGCTCAAATTCATGTCCATCCAGTCGGTGATGCCATCCAACCATCTCATCCTCTTTCACTCCCATCTCTTCCTGCCTTCAATCTTTCCCAGCATCAGAGTCTTTTCCAATGAATCAGCTTTTTGCATCAGGTGGCCAAAGTATTGGAGCTTCAGCTTCAACATCAGTCCTTCCAATGAATAGTCAGGGTTAATTTCCTTTGGGATTGACTGGTTTGATCTCCTTGCTGTCCAAGGGACTCTCAAGAGTCTTCTCCAGCACCACAGTTCAAAGCATCAATTCTTTGGCACTCAACCTTCTTTATGGTCCAACTCTCACATCTGTACATGACTACTGGAAAAACCGTAGCTTTGACTATATGGACCTTTGTCGGGAAAGTCATGTCTCTGGTTTTTAATAGGCTGTCTAGGTTTGTCATAGCTTTTCTTCCAAGGAGCAAGAGTCTTTTAATTTCATGGCTGCAGCCACCATTTGCAGTGATTTTGAAGCCCAAGAAAATAAAATCTGCTACGGTTTCTGTTTTTTCCCTACCTATTTGCCATGAAGTGATGGGAGCAGATGCCATGATCTTGGTTTTGTGAATGCTGAATTTTAAGCCTTGAGATTTTCCTAATTCCAAGGTTCTTCCTGTTTCTGTCTTACATTCCAGATCTTACTCCTTGGTCAACCTCCAGGCATACTTTCTCCTCTGAATCCTTTCTTGCCTCTTGTATTCAGGTGCATCTGTCCTTCCTGACCCCACCTTTCATGACATTTGTCCATGGGTGGTCCTTACTGTGAAGGACATGGAATGTTATCAGTGGAATCCCTTAGCTGGGTCATAGATTTTAGGACTTCTCCCATTAGAGCATGAGACACACTGTTATATGTTCATACACCCACACAAACTGGCTTCTGGCTGCCCTTGATGGCTGTTTATGAGAAAGAATTGGATAACGAGCTTGAATCTCTCATCCACCACTTTTGATATATGTAACCTTGGACAGATCACTCCATTTTCTCAAAATTAGAAATAATTTATGTAAAACACCCAGCACAGTGCCTGCCTTCAGTCAATGGCTCTGAGTTAGTGGAATAAACCAGGAATCAGGAGAATTGAGCCCTCATTCTCGCTCTGTGACTATTCAACTGAACTTGAGCGAGTTACTTCTCTCTTTGGAACCTCAGTTTCCTCCTGTGTGAAATTAGAAGTTCTGGATGGTGCTGAGGTCATTTCCAGCTCTGACGCTGTTTCTTCCCCAGCCCCAGACTCCATGAGGCCTAGATGACCAGTCTAAGAAGACTCAGCAACTCCCAAGAGCTGAGTTTTGAAGGCACCTGCTATTCTAGGGGTGGGCTTCCCTAGTGGATGAGACAGTGAAGAATCTGCCTGCAATACAGGAGACACAGGATACTCGAATTTGATCCCCTGGGTTGGAAAGGTTCCTTCGAGAAAGGCATGGCTACCTACTCCAGTATTCTTGCCTGGAGGATCCAATGGACAGAGGAACCTGGAGGGTTATAGTCTGTGGGGTCTCAAAGAGTTAGACACGACTGAGCGACTAACACTTTCATTCTACGGGAGCTGGTTGGCCTTACTGATGACTGGGGAGAGCTGGGCCCTTGGCTGTCTGAGGCCTGGCTTGAAGAGGTGAGAGGAGCAGGAAGAAAAGAAGGGGGTCATCTAGGAGGAGGACAGAGTGACCTTAAAGATGAAGCCCCATTTTCAGCCCAGAAATGACAGGTTAAGGAGGGACCCAGACACGCTGCCCTTCTCCACTTTAATTACTATCATTTTGAGAAGACTGGAGTCTAAGCCTCAGAATTTCTCTTTGGAAAACCGTGTCTTTGCAGCGTCTGCAGACAAGGACGTTAGTGAACTGGCAGTCAACGCTCCATCAGCTCCTCACACAGGGAGGGTGGCTGCTGACAGATGGAGGTGTGTGTGCGGCACGGGTCAGAGCCCGTCTGAGCACCTTCCCACGGGCCTGGCTCCCTTTGCCCTGCCATTGCGCGGCTCCTCAGCCATAGTTACAATTAGACATATGAAGATGTCTGTTACCTCCTGGGGAGGGGTGGGGGTGATGGACAGAGGAGATGACCATTCTGAATGAGATGAAAAGATGGGGAGGAATCAGGAATGCTGACTTTGAGTGTCTTTGTGCTGGATGGCGTGTCCTTGTTAGAGGGCCTGTGGGGTCCTCTGAGTATAGTTCAATGGAGGGTGCCTCCTGGATATGTGTGTGAACATGTGGGTGTGAATGTGATCATGATGGCAAGTGAGAGAGGAAGAATAGCTGACAGGGCTTGGAGAAGCCTTGGTTTGCACTTAAGGATCATACTCATTCATCAGGCCCAGTTAGCCTGAAACCTTCCCTGATTCTGGAAATGATTATTCAGTCATTTCAATGTTGATTCTTGGCAAAATTCTGAAACAGATGCCTGAAATTGATGATCTGTGAATTCTTAGAAAAGAAAGGTGATTGCTAGAAGCCAGCATGAGTTCACTTAGTACAAAGCAGATCATCCCACCTCCTTTTTCTTTTGACAGCTGTTAAATTGATCATCAGGGTGGCACAGGGTGCTTCTGCTCAGCCCAGAGTGGTGGATGAGGGGTTACCTTTCTCTCGTTACTGTCCGTGTGATGTGGAACTTGGGTAGAGGGCAACCTTGTTGATGGTACCTCTCTCTTAAGTCTCAGTTTTTATCCTGAACATACACAGGAGCAGAGGGGTCCTCACAGAGATGGAGAATGGGACCTCTTGCCCACATGGATGTATTTGATGGCTGCAGGCAAGAAAGAACAGCAAGGCTCCATGGGTAGAAACTCACCAGTAGGAAAGGGGAACTCAGGCCTGGGGTCAGGCCTGTAGCACCGTAAGTCAGGGGTATGGGGGAGACAGTTCTGGAGCCCCGATGTCCTGGAGCCCTGGTGAGTCTGGGGGAAAGCCGCAGGCTTCTATGTGGTACATACATACAATGGGATATTACTCAGCCATTAAAAGGAATGAAATAATGCCATTTGCAGAAACATGAATGGACCTCGAGATTGTCATACTGAGTGAAGTAAGTCAGAAAAAGCAGGAGATATATTGTATGACATCCCTTATATGTGGAATCTAAAAAGAAATGATACAAGTGACCTTATTTACAACAGAGAAAGAGACTCACAGACTTAGAGAATGAACTTATGTTTGCAGGGTGGGGTGGGGGAAAGGGACACTTAGGGAGTCTGGGATGGTCATGTACACACTGCTATATTCAAAATGACCAACCAACAAGGACATACTGTCTAGCACAGGGAACTCTACTCAATGTTATGTGGCAGCCTGGGAGGGAGGGGGGCGGAGAATGGATACATGAATATGTGTGGCTGAGTCCCTTTGCTGTTCATCTGAAACTATCACAATGTTGTTAATTGGCTACACTCCAATACAAAATAAAAAGCTTAAAGTTTGGAGCGGGGAGAAAACGGCAGGTTTCCAATCACAGATGCAAAACTTGGGTCCTGGGCAGATTTGATGTCCTCTATCTGACCTCAGATAGNCACAATGTTGTTAATTGGCTACACTCCAATACAAAATAAAAAGCTTAAAGTTTGGAGCGGGGAGAAAACGGCAGGTTTCCAATCACAGATGCAAAACTTGGGTCCTGGGCAGATTTGATGTCCTCTATTTGACCTCAGATAGTGTCGGATGTGACTGAGCGACTGAACTGAACTGAAATGAACTGATCTCAGAAAGCCATCTTTGCCTCCACAAACAAGGCCGAGGAGCAAGACAGCCTCCGAGTTTCTGGTTTGTTTGCAGGTAAAACAGCCAGGTAGCCTTTTGGAGGGCTGTGTTTTAGATAAATGTATACAATCCTGAGTATTCTTGGGCATATTTGGGAATCAGGCTCCTGATGGAGTGAGTGGAGACTCAAAGGCACTGTAACTTGGGTATAAAGAGAAGTGTGAGCATGTTTTATACTGAGAGACTGATGAGGCTTAGCTACCTCGGCTGGTCAACCCTTGAATGGACAGTGTAAAATCATTCATGGCAACTTTATGAATAAATGGAAAAAAAAGAAGTCCAGCTGATATTCTCTTGTGGGGGACCTACAGTTGCTGAAAAATTGTTCCCTTAAGGAGACTGATTAAATCTCAAATCTCAGTTTAGAAGGGGGGCTCCTAGTATTGTGCCACAGAGCTCCCTTCAAGTCAACCTTTCATCTGTGACGTGGGTGAAGACACAGAGGGCAGCATTATTAAATTTTTAGATGACAGTTAGAAAGGATAATTGAGGTCCAGAGAGATAGCTGAGGCTTTGAAAACATCCTGATAAGCTGAAATGATGCCTGAAACAAACAAGATGAAATTTAACAGGGAAAAATATTAAGCCCTATATTTAGGTAATAAAAATGAATTATGTCAGTACAGTATGGGGAAGCATGACTTGGGAGAATTTCAAATTAAAATCCTGGGGCCCAGACCCTTGGAGCAGCGGACTGTCTGATGAGGGCAGCAGAGAGCAGCTGCTGTCCAGTGCCAGACAAATGAGGGACCCTGTCCAGGGCGGCAAGAGGCACGGAGGCAAGCTGGGACGGGAGTGGGAAGGCCCGACACGGGCAGGTGAAGGCGGGTTGGGGGCACACAGGCTCCAGGCGTGTGAGACGCCTGGATCCACGTGAGGCTGGACTCCCGGGGCCACTTGAGTCCTGGGCCTTCTCATCTGGGGTCTGCCCTGTCTCTGAGGTGGTTCCAATGGCCACTAGCTCAATGGGGCAAAACCGGAAGTGACGTGCTTAACAGAGATAGGGAACCGCTAGTGGCAACCTGGGGTTGGGGAGGTGAGNTCAGGCTGAAAATTCCTGCTCTCCAGAGACCGGAGCTTGGCCAGCTCTTCTGTGGTTATTTGCTTCCATTTCTCCAGGCAGATGGGGACTGCTGGCTGTTCATCAAGTTAGCAATTAGCAAGTAATTCATTAGGCACCTAATGAACAAATTATTAACCTGGCAAGCCATGTCCAACCGCTGACTTGGGGGAGAAATGGCTATTAATAAGGTCTTGGAGTGGCAGCTGTGGTTTAGTGGTTAAAGCGTGGGCTGGGTGACAGGAGATGTGGGTTCTGGACTCGTGGGCCAAATTGCTTTACCTCTCCAGGCCTGAGTTTGCTGCTCATGTGGTGAGAGTAAGAAAATTCTATTGCTGGGCAAATTCAATGTCAGAGAGTCTGTATAAATGCAGGCCATTGGGTTATATGAACTCTAAGACCCCTGCATTCTAACTTGCAATGATTCCAGCACCACCATCCCTGTACCTTCTGGCCCCCAAACCAAGGTAAGGCATATCACGGCCATCCCTGAAACTCTTGTAATCGCCAAGTCTCATTCACAATTCAGTATGTGCATGGAACCCAGCTATATGCAAAGGGCTATGCAGGGGAGGGCAGATGTGTGTGAAGAGTCCCTGCTTGGTATTTACGTATGTATCCGACATTCCCAGGTGGAGCTAGTCGTGAAGAACCTATCTGCCAATGCAGGGGACACAGGCGACACGGGATTGATCCCTTGGTCAGGAGGATCCCCTGAAGGAGGAAATGGCAACCCAATCCAGTCTTCTTGCCTGGGAAATCCCATGGACAGAGGAGCCTAGTGGACTATAGTCCATGGGGTGGCAAAGAGTTGGGCATGACTGAGCAGGCAAGGATGTGATTAGACATTCATACACAGTCAACTAACTCGAGTACAAAGACATTTGTGATAGGGCTGAGAGCTGTAGGATTTCAGAGGAGGCAGGTAACTAGGTGTTAGAGTAGAGGGGGGCCTTGTAGGAGGGTAGGGTCTTGAAGACTTCCTTGTGCTTTTCTGACTGTAAGACTGGCATGGGCTCACTGTTCCAAATCTTGGAAAGAAAAAGATAACCTGTAATCTCATCAGCCAGAGATAACCGCTATTGACAATTTTGTATCCGGGAAGGATCTGACCAGGCAGAGATGGTGGAAGGATTTTGTTGAGGTGGTGGAGGACTGCAAGTTCTGGGATGGGGAAGAATAAGATCTCTGGTCAGATGGAAGTGTGGGCCAAGCAGGCTAGAGCGGGGTCCCGGGGCAGAATGGAAGTGTGGTGGTTGCAGTTTAGTTAGTCGTGTCTGACTCTTGTGACCCCATGGACTGTAGCCTACCAGGGTCCTCTGTCCAGAGGATTTTCCAGGCAAGAAGGCTGGAGTGGGTTGCCGTTTCCTTCCCCAGGGGATCTTTCTGGCCCAGGGATAGGACCCATTTCTTTTGCATTGGCAGGTGGATTCTTTACCACTGAGCTATCTTGGAAGCCCAGAATGGAATTAGAGGAGGGGAAATGGGCTGGTGAAGGCATAAGGGGCCAGACTGTTGAGGGGTGGGGAGTACGTGTGTGTGAGCCTCAGCCAACAAGCCAGACACTGTTCTTCATTACACTCGTGATGCAGTGGAACTTATTGATGTAGCTATCCCACTTGGGAGAAATACTGCAAAAACCTCTGCAGGAAAAATAAACAAATAAGAAGCTGTGGCCGAGTTGCCAAAGGGAGCCTGGGGCGAGTGGAAGAGGCAAGGAAGGTCTCCACCTAGTGTAGATGGCCGGTTGGCTGGGGCTGTTTCCAGTGTGTCAGCAAGACTCCTTGGGGGAATAAGGGACCTGTCCTGCTTTGCCCTCATCCAACAGGTGTGATCTCTCTTCAGACTCTTGTTTGGTCCCTAAGGGGTGTCTAATCCACAGGTATTTTTTTTGGTCATGTACCAGCAGAAAAGTGTACAGTTGACAAAAACTCTTTTTTCTCTAAGATAATTAAGAGGTAATCTTTTTTTTTCTTTTTAAATATTTTTTTATATGAACCGTTTAAAAAGTCTTTATTGAATTTGTTACAATACTGCTTTTTTATTTATGTTTTTGGCCATGAGGCATGTGGGATCTTAGCTCCCTGACCAGGGATCAAACTCCCACCCCCTTCTTTGGAACGCACAATCTTAACCACTGGACTGCCAAGCAGGCCCTGGAGATAATCTTCGGATTTTCTCAAAAATCCTATGAGAAGCATGTGTGTGTGCTAAGTCGCTCAGTCATGCCCGACTTTGCGACCATTTGTACTGTAGCCTGCCAGGCTCCTCTGTCCATGAGATTCTCCAGGCAAGAATAATGGAGTGGGTTGCCCTTCCCTCCTCCAGAGGGTCTTCTTGACCTAAGGATCAAATTACCCATATCCCCTGTGTCGCCCGCATTGGCAGGCAGGTTCTTTACCACTTGCACCACCTGGGAAGTCCCTCTATGAGACAAGTATTGCTATTAATCTCATTTTACAGATGAGAAAGTTGAGGTTCAGAGAGGTGAACTGACTTGCCCAAGATCATGCTGCTGCTGCTAAGTTGTTTCAGTCGTGTCTGACTCTGTGTGACCCATAGACAGCAGCCCACCAGACTCCTCTGTCCCTGGGATTCTCTAGGCAAGAATACTGGAGTAGGTTTCCGTTTCCGTCTCCAATGCATGCATGCATTCTAAGTCAATTCAGTCATGTCTGACTCTGTGCGACCCCATGGACAGCAGCCCCCCAGGTTCCCCTGTCCACAGGATTCTCTAGGCAAGAATCCTGGAGTGGGCTGCCATTTCCTTCTCTAGCCAATATCATATACCCAGAGAAAATCTGGATCTTGGGACTGCGGTGGAATAACTTGGTGGTAAAGTGAATGGTTTTTGGAGATGGGCTAGTTCTGCATTCAACTTCCTACCCTGCTATTTTACTCATTGAGGAGTGTGAAGAACTTGGACTTCTCTATTGTTTTCATATATCAACGGGGACTATTTACCTCCCTGGGTTACTGTGAGACTTCAGTGAATCAACACGGATGTTATGGACTTAGCACCTAGCAAGTGCTCATTACAAGTGAGCTGTGATCATTCTTAACTCTGGGTTTAATTGAGTTACAGGCATGACTTAAATCTTGTGGCTGTCCCTTAGTTCTCTGCCGTGGTTAGTCACTCTGGAATTAGGAAAAATTCAGGCTCAGTACCATCTTCCTGAGACTGCTTGGCCCTCAGGGAATCAGACACAGATTTCCTTAAAGGACTTTCTGATTAGCCAAACGCCCTAATGCAGAGAGGTTTCTGTGGCTCCTGTGATAAAGACATTGATGCCCACCAGACATCCCGTCACTTCCCCACATTGATAAGTCCCCGTACTGTTAGACAGGACCCCATAGTTGGTTCTGGCCTATGGGTTGTAGGGGAAAGTGACACCTCCCACTCTGGCTGGCTCTCTGCACTCCAGCTATAGTGACTGAGGATGCTTTGTATTCCAGGAGATGGAAGATGACAGCCCATCAGCCCGCCTGGATCCTTGAGTGACTGTGTGGAGCAGAGCCTCTGCCAACAGAGCATAATGTGTGAGGCAGAAATAAACTTTGGGGGTGTAAATGTTGGGGACTCTGCAGTTTTTTTTTTTGTTTTTTTGTTTATTTGACTTTAGCATAGCCTCGTGTGATGGGTTCCATCCTTGGGTCAGGAAGATCCCCTGGAGGAGAACATGGCAACTCACTCTGTATTGATTGCCCAGGGAATCCCATGGACAGAGAAGTCGGGCGGGCTACAGTCCTTGGGGTTGCAAAGAGTCAGACACAACTGAAGTGACTTAACACACACACACACACAACCTTGTGTAACCAATACAACCCATCTTAGTTGGCTGAGGTCTGACATTTTACGTTAATAGCATAACACCTTGCATTGCACAGCTTTTTACAGTTTTTTATAGAGCGGGCTCACACCTATTACCTTTTTTGATCCTTGGCACAGTTACACTTATGGGAATGCTCCCTGGTAAGACCTTAGTGCTATTTCTTTAAGCAATGTCTGCTCTAAAATCCTCATTTCTATACATATCCAGTTTTCAATCAATCCCTCTCCCCACTATACCCTGGTTCAGCACCATAGTTTCCAAACTCTGTTGTACTTATCTGTTTGTCCATCTGCTTCCCCCAACCGTGTTGGAAGCTTTTAGATACCATCTTATCTAAGGGAGAGGCAGCGCCTTGTCGATTTGGTGTCTGTGTCTATTACAGTAGGTACTTTCATGATGGCTGATGAACCACTGGTTGTGTAAGGGAGGCAGGGAAGACTCCTGTCCCCATTGGGAGGCACAGTTAAAGGACTTTCCTAAGGACACGCAGCTGGTAAGAGGTGGAGCCAAGCAGCCTCCTTCTGAGTGCAGAGCCTTACCTGTCTGTTTGCACAGGCTGTTTTTCCATTTTTTTAAAGGGTCAGATGAGACGGTATGGGCCATGGTGCCTTGAAAGGCATTCTGCTACTTCTACATTTCCTATTTCCAAAGGCCAATCAGGAGGCTCACGTGGTGGTGTCCTAACTGGAGAAGGGGGGACCAAGGAGTGTGTCCAGGAGAGGAACTGGGAAGGGTTCCCTGGGGGAAAGGCCTTGTCTGAAGTGCCCTCACCAGCAGGATGGTACCCGGAGCTTGCTTGCTTGCATGCTTAGTCACTCAGTTGTGTCCTATTCTGTGCGACTCTTTGGACTGTAGCCTGCCCAGGCTCCTCAGTCCATGGGATTTTCCGGGCAAGCATACTAGAGTGGGTTGCCATGCCCTCCTTCAGCGGATCTTCCCAACCCAGGAATTGAACCCATGTCTGTTGTGTCTCTTGCATTGCAGGCAGATTCTTTACCTGCTGACCCATCGGGGAAGACTCTGGAGCTTAGCAGGACTCAATTCCGTGTCTCCTTGAACAAATGGGAAGGAGGAAGAGGGTGCAGGGAGGCAGCAAAGGAAACGCTCACTGTACCCCTGAAGGCAGGGCTCTGGGGTGGGGAGCATGGGCCCGCTGGCTGCTGCACCCCCGCAGGGCCCCCCTGGCCTCGGCCCTGTGGCTGGCATGGCCAGCTTGGCATGGCATCTGTGCAGCCCATTTTATCGCCCTCAGCCGCTCATCAACAGACACAACATCAGCCGTGCTTCCAGGCCTCCCTGACTCCTGGCTCCTCCTGTGGGAGAGGCAGGCAGGGAGGCCCTTTCCCATCCTCTGGTGACCTGAGTCAGACCGCAGGAGAAAGGAGCGCGATGGAGCCCACAGAGGCTGTGAGCAGCACCTCGAGGAGAACTGCCCCTCCTGCAGGACTGACAGGAGTTGGAAGCACTTCTGTACGGGGATTGGTTTGAATCAGTCATCAGGTTCCAATTGGAGCTGATTGTTTTTCTTGACATGAGAGGTCTGTTCCAACACGCCCGCTCCCTGTTCTCCTTAGTGGGGTGGGACAGTTTCTGTCTTTGGAAAAGCCTTTTGGACACCGCCTTGGGACACTGCTGGTGTCTCTGGGTGTATATCGTGGGTAGCCCAGAGTGTGATTTGAACAGCAGCTTCCCAGGTACCTCCCGGAACCCCGGATCTTAGAACAGAGGGTATTCAGAATTCACGGAGCAGCACTTACAAGGGTATTAAAGGAACTCATGAGTCAACTCAAATGACTGGTTGTGGCTGCCTGGAGTGCTGCATTGAAAAGTCTTAGCTTCAATCAATTAACAGCATGTGCTCCAGTGAGGACAGGAGAGCGACTGAGATGCTGCACAGGCAGATTCGCCTTCTTGGCTTCTCATTTGAATCTCCTTTCTTCTGGTGCCTTATTTCTACTATTAGAGAGCCATTACCTCACATTAAGGCCTGTCTCTCTGTTCTTATTTCTTTAAAATGCATATGCGTCAGGGAGGAGAACCAAGAAGGCATTGGAGAATTCAATGACTGATTGATTGGGATTGATTACCAAAAAACAGATCATTATCAGTTTTGCTAGTGCTGGAAACTGCAGTGACACAGTGGCAACTCTTCAAATACATAGGTTTTCTCTTGGCTTAGGATGGGTTATCAGACTGCCGTGCAACGTGGCAGTCGGCTGAGAGGAAATGGGAAACCAGTTGGGTTCGGTGGAAGGCAAACATAGACAATGGGGGTCCCTCATCAGGGGTCACCTTGCAATGGGGACATCAAGGGATCAGAGCTGACCAGGGATGCTGACCGTCTTTGGGAGGGCAGGAATTTCTGCTCAGAAGCTTTCCCGGCAGTCCAGTGGTTAAGACTCTGAGCTTCCAATGCAAGGGGTGTGGGTTTGGTCCCTGGTTGGGGAACGAAGATCCCACATGCCGTGTGGTGGCTTGGCCAAAGAGAGGGGGGGCACCTCTTTTATCAGGAAGCCCTGTGTTCTCAGCACTGTGGTTTGTTCTCTGTGGGCTGTGCTTCTGTCACCCACTTCAGGGGAATGGGGCTGGGGGAGAAACAAGGTTCAGTCTTAAGACTGAACAATTTTGCTGTGTAGACTGGAAAGTCTAACCTGCCCGACTTCCATCAATGAACTAAGTCTTTGCAGATTTAGACTTTAAAGCAAAGAGTGTAAGAGATGCAGGTTTGATCCCTGGGTTGGGAAGATCCCCAGGAGGAGGGCATTGGAATCCACTCCTGTATTCTCGCATGGAGAATCCCATGGACAGAGGAGTCTGGCAGGCTATACAGTCCATAGGGTCACGAAGAGTTGGACACTACTGAAGTGACTTAGTGGCATAAGCCAATCTAGCTTGATGAAAAGAACTTAAATGGCAAAAAAAAAAAAAAAAAAAAAAAAAAAAAAAAAAAAAAAAAAAAAAAAAAAAAAAAAAAATCCTCCAGTCAGATTTATCAATTGTTCCTAAGAAGAACAGAAGAATAGAATAGGAGGAAAGAGGAGCATTCAAATATGAGTCATTTACCCCAATCAGTCCAGCGACAGGAGATAAATGTTTGGAACAGGTCAGTGATCCTGGCCTGCGTCTTTGTGCTAAGGTTATGTCAGGTAAAAGGAATCATTGGCTCATTCATTCATTCATCCAACAAGCACTTACTGTTCCAGCCTCTGATGATCTGTGGTGAAGAAGACATAGGTCTTGTCTTCAGAGAACTTTGAGTCAATGAGGAGTATACACAATGAAAATGGGCATTTAAAAAACCTTTTTACATTGTATTGGGGTGTAACCAGTTAACAAACTTTTGACATTTTCAGGTGGACAGCAAAGAGATTCAGCCATACATATACATGTATCCATTCTTCCCTAAATTCCCTTCCCATCCAGGTGGCCATATAACATTGGCCAGAGCTCCCTGTGCTATGCAATAGGTCCCTGTTGGTTTTTCATCTTAAACATGCCATTTAAAGAGGTACTGTTTTATAACTTTAATATATAGTGGAAGTATATGTAACTCTGTTCTGTATTTTCTAATTTGCTAGTAAATGTGTTATCATACTTTAATAATTAAAAAAATTAAAAAATAAAATGTACCATTTTAAACGTACCTGTCCATCGAAAATGGGCATTTTTGACAGAATGTGTTAAGCGCTGAGCTCTGGAAGCCTCAGTATTCCCATCGCCAAAATGGGGATGTTCCTCTTTATCTTGTCTTCAAGTGACTAGAGCAGCAAGAGCTGCCCTAGCAGTGTCTGAGGTGTGGGCTGCTCCTCCCTGAAGTGGGGGCAGGGAGAAGGGAGTGGGGCCCCAGATATCCCCCCGGGGGGTGGATGGGCTGCCCCCAGACAGAGAGATTGGTGCCTGCATCTGCAAACACCTCATATATTTCCAAGCACTGCCTTGTTCAGCATCTGATTTGGTCTTTCTCCCCTGTGAGGCTGGTGGGGTGGGGGAGCATCACTCTAGAGGCCCTAAGGTCACTCGTGTAGCTGGGGACAAAGCTGTTGGCTGGAACCCGAGGATACTTTTCTCACTCTATAGGGTGCCCTGGTTGAAGACTGGGGAGTTGGCATGGAGACAGAGGCGAGGACAGAGGTTCCAATAGCCTATAGTTCAGTCTTCCTTCCTCTTCCTTTTGTTCTTTCTTCCACTCTTCCTGAGTGCCCACTCACGGTGCTACAGTACTGAACTTCTTCCGAGGCTGCCAGCAAACCCAGGTCAAAACTGGCACTTGAGCCCTAGTCAGACCCTCATTCCAAAATGCTCCACGTGCCAGTTGGGGTGTTGCTCTAGGAGCCAGGTGGCAAGAACAGGAAGAAATGGGACCAAGCCAGGGCTGAAGAAATTACAGAGCTCTCACCACTATTAGCGGTGCGGATCTCTAGTGTTGCCAGTTCCACACCCACCAAGGGGCAGGGACTCACCTGTCTTAGAACAGGGAGGCAGTGGGACACCGGACCTCTGGAAACGGCCCCTTCTGGATGGAGCCAGCTTTGCTGGTGTGATGGCTTCACTGTGAAGTAGCAGGTGGGGGCTGCACTTGATGGCTTTGATGGGAGTGGCCCTGCCCTCTTCTGCTGAGGGCAGACAGCATCCAGGCAGGCCAGCTGCCAGGGAGAATGATAGGCATCTGGCTGTCCAGGAGTGTGTGTAGCCTGAGGCACTTCTGGGAAACTCCCTCTTGCTTCCCATCCTTGTGGATGTGAAGTTATGGGGAGGCGAAGGGACAGCTCAACTATCCGAGCTGTCTGGAATCAGGGAACAGGGGCCCTGAGAGTACCCTGTCTTGGCAAGTGTTTCTGTGACATTGTCTTAGTTTTTATTATTAAAAAGTATTTTATTTTACTAAAGTGTTTTAAGCAAGTTGTTGTTGTTCAGTCGCTAAGTCATGTCTAACTCTTTGGAACCCCATGGACTGTGGCATGCCAGGCTTCCCTGTTCCTCAAGGAGGGACTCTTCCTGAATACAGGACTTTGAAATCCATCAGGACTGGATTCAAGCCGTAGGTCAGCTCCTCGCTGACAAGTCACTCATGACAAGTCCCTGGGTGCCTTGACTTTAGGTTTTGTAGTCTGAAAAACGCCCACTTCAGAGGCTGGGCAGGAGGCCTGAGATGAATTCATAGGNACCCCTGGAAATGACACCCCCGCTTCCCACTCTCCGAATCCCTTCCCCGCGGCTCCACTCCCTGGAACACTTTTCAAGTTTCTCCCCACCCTGTACCCTCCCTCCCGCGCAGACCCGAGCCATCTAGGTGGGCGGGAGTGGAGGGTATGAGCCGCAGTTCACTGCCTTGTCTTTGCCACCTTTGGGGCGGGGGCACCCAAGTAGCTGGTGGGAAGAGATGGGAGGGAGGCCAAAGTTTGCTTCCTTGGGTGAAGAAGGAGGGGGCTGAGGGGAAAACCTGGCCTGAACAAAGACCACTGCTCATTTTGGAAGCCCTCTCCCCCAAAGGCAGGGAGGGAGAGCTGCCTGGTGCCCCTGAACCCTGACTGTCTTTTTCCCACCCAGAATTCCCAATCCCTAGCCCTCTTTTTATGCTGCAGGAAATCTCAGCTGCTTGGGAAGCAGGTGTAGAGGGAGCATTCTTGGGGGTGGAGGTGAGTAAAAGTGGGTGTTGGAAAGGCTGTGTGCCACACAGGAGTCCCAGGCAAGGCTGCTGCCCCAGTAGGTGCTCCAGAGAGAGGGCAGGCTAATGGGGTGTGTGTGTGTGTGTGTGTGTGTGTGTGTGTGTATGTGTGTAAGGACTACACATTTGCTTCATTGTGGATGCTGCTCCTACCACCTTGGCCTGCTGTGTAGCCAGGGTGAGCCAGCCTGCCCAGATGGGTCAGAGAGCACCCTTTCCCTCCTGGAGGAGGGGAGAGGGAAGGCCGACAAGGGGTTAAGTGCAGGTCACAGAAAGCCATGAGGGGTGTCCTAAGAAGTGTCTTGACTAGGACCAAGGATTCGAGTCCAGTCCATGTTGATCGGGCCCTGGGCCCTTTGCCAGCCCCACCTCCTTTTCCCCCTCCTGCTTTAGGGCTGTGGGGCTTGGCCCAGCTCTAGGGTGTGGCCTTCACAGTCCTGCCTCAGGGAGCCAGAGGTGGCTCTTAATAGTGTTCTCAGGTGGGAGGGGCTGAGAGAGGAGGCTGGGATGGTTGCTCCGGGCCCCGCTGTGCTCCTGCAAGCCTTTCCCGGTAACCCTCTCACTCCAAAGGGGCTATTATAAAAGCTGACCTTTTCTCCCACGGCTGGTTTGAAAACCCAGCTTTCTGGGGCCAAGAATGAGCAGGGCCAAGAAGAAAAGGAAATTGTATTTCAGGAAAAGCAGCCAGACTGCTTGCTCCTGAGCTGCACACACACCCCAGGCCAGCAGGGCTCCCAGGTGTGGGTGATGGCCCCTCAGTCATCTCCAGGTCCAGCCCCCCAGGCTGCAGAGGTGGAGGGTCCCAGCCGAGGGGCCTGAGGAGAGACTGTTCTCCTGGGCCTTGCAGGTGTGCCTGGGGTCCTGTTCAGAGATGGCCTCCCTGGTGTCTGTGACCCTGGTGGGGGTGGGGATGAGAGGAGGAAAAGTGGCGGGGGACCACATCCTTTCAGTTCCTTTCTCTTGAGAAGCCCCTTCTCACAGCTGGGGTGCATGTTGGCTGAGTGACTACAGGACAGTGAAAGGCTCTGGGTTAGGCCAGCTGAGAACTAGGGATATGTTGGTTGTTAAGGAAATTTCAGCCCCAGGGCCCTTGCCTGGCAAGGAGCCCACAGTTGGGAGTTGGTTGGAAAGTTGGCTTTGGGGAGAGGCTTTTCTGGAGCTTGAGAAGTGGGGTGGGCATTTTCAGTCAGGGATAGAGTGAAGCATGTTCCTAGGAGCAGGGGCCTTCGGTGTACTCCTCCCAAGGTTCTGAGTGAGGTGTGGGCGTGGGCATGCTTTCCTGGCCCAGCCATCCTGACCTCCAGTGTTGACAAACTCAGAGAGAAAGTGAGATGGGGAAACTGATGGGGGTGGGGACCGGGGTTGATCAGCGGGCCCACCTCCTGCTGGCATCCTCCCTCTCATCGGGGCATTTGATGGACCTGGGTGGTTGTAGGTCTGTGCGGTCTCGCAGTCCTCGCTGTGTCTCTAAAAGCTGTTCCACGTGTCTGTGCTTTCCTTGAGAGATCCAAGTTTTCTCCTGATCTAGAACTTGGAAACATCACCAGAATACCTTCCAACCTTTACTCACCTAGAATTCTTGGCCAGAGGCACCAGGTTGCCATGATTTCTTTCTCTGGCTGGACTTCTTGGTTTGGGGGGTCATGTCACCACCAAGAGTCAGGGGTAGATGGTGGTCAGGGGGTTTGGTTGGAAAATGCACTGACCCTCCTATGGAGCATCTCTCTGCTCAGGAGCTGAAAGGACGAGGGAAGCCCTTGCTTTAGGCACAGTAGCCCAGGACTATATAAGGATCGTCTCTTGGGGCTGTAGACCCACCTGTAGGGCAGGAAGGAAGTGTCCTTATTGCCCCAGTTCCCTAGGCTAGTGTGCTGATGTTTAAGCCTGGGGAGGAAGCCGCTTTCTTGTTTTATCTCCCGCTGTGCAGCCTCAGGTAACGCCAAGGTGGGAGAGGAGATGCCTGCTGGGATGCTGCGGTGAGGAGTCAGTGGAAGGCCCAGGGCTGGGCCAGTCCTAAGGCTCCAGCAGGCGGCTACCTGGTTGGCTAGGTGGGACGGCAGGTACAGGTGAGGCCGGGTCAACAGAGCTGACCCTGGAGGGCCCTGTTGCACCCGAGTCCTGCTTAGAGACCCAGGAAGTTGCTGAAGCCTGGCAATAAAGCCCCGCCCGGGCTTGGGCAGGAGGGCGCTTCTCCATCCGACCCTGGGCGGATGCCTCACTGTCTATGCCCACACTCCATGCTGGCTTCTTTAGTGGGCTTGCTCAAGCCTGGCCGTAACTGTCAGCTCCTCCTGTCCTGAGGTAGAGGGCTGGTCAGCTGGAGGAAGAAAGTCTTTTGTGGTGGACCCTGAGGTTTTCTCCACCCCAGGCCCACTCCCTACTCTCTTGGTGGGGTAGGCCTGGCCCGCCAGGAGTTCATTCCTAGTTGCCTTTCCCCTCGGTGGCCCTGTGGGTAGTGACAGGGTTGCAGTGCAGCACGTTGCCTCTAGGTGTCGCTGTCTCCCTGTGCTAGCTGCTCCCTGAGCAGGGCCTCCTGGGAGAAAGGAGTGAGAAGTGGGAGTTCTGGGTCAAAATGGAGGAGATTCTTTGGGATTAGGGGATGGGGGAGACTTCTGCCTAGGATCTTATTATGTTTTGGGGCAGAATGGAGTGGGGAAGCCCCCCCCCATCACTCTTCTGGTCTTGGAAAATTTAGTCTTGGCTCCGGGCCATGGCATGGCCTGTTTGTGGGGCAGGATCTGAGTGAGGGACTTGGAGGGGACCAGGGGACTGGGATGACGTCTGTTTGGGGAGCTTGCTTTTGGAAGGACCAAGCGGCCCTTTCTGTGCCTTTCCTCTCCGTATCTCCTTCCCCGACCCCAGCGAGGCCAGGGTCCACTTGCAGCTGACTTATTAGTTGGCTTCTGGAAAGAGGGGAAAGAAGGAGAGACAGAGGGGAGAGGGTATCAGGCAAGGGTGGGGAGGAGGGGAGAGAAAGAGGAAAAGAAGTGAGAGAGAGAAGGAGACAGAGACAGAGAGAGGTGTCTACGGGTGGTGGGGTGCAGTTGCTTGGCCCCCAGCGTGTTTTGGGGGCTGGGGTGAACTTGTCTCCATGGTGGATTTTGTCACTGGCCACACTGTTGGACAGGATGGTGTGAAGGGCCTGGTCCCCCAGAAGAGTGCGTCCCTTTGAGCTCTTCTCAGACCATGGGGTCAAGCTTGTCTGTCCCTATCTCCTTATGAAGTCTGGGGACTCAAAATGGACTGGGTGTCGGCGGGGCCGTTTTAGCCTGTGTGTGACCTTGAGTTGTCATGTCCCTTCTTTGGGCCTCAGTTTTCTGAGGGTGGAATGCGGGACTGATCTGGTCTTTGAGAGCCTAACAGGCCGTGAGAGTTAACCAGTCAGCCTACCTGGTTCCTTGGCCAGACCTCTGTTTGGACCCGAGGTTGCTGGCAGGAGGCCTGGCTACTCTGAAACTGCGATCTCCTTTGGCCTGCGCTAGGAGGCCCATCAGCCGCCAGCTCTCTGCTGAGGCCGTGGGATCCTTCCCTGGACTCCTGGCATCTTAGACCGTCTGTGGTCTGGCTGGGGCCTCTGGCTCTTCTGGGCTGTGCTTCTGGGCCCAGGGCCGTGGAAAGAACCAGGAGAGGGTCATGTAGGGCCAGGGCTGAAGACAACTTTTCTCCTTTGGGGTCTGAGGAGAGATGGTGGTATCTTGGGCCCCTTTAGCAGCGCTTGCTCTGATCTGCTGGGGCGGGCAGCCTTGAGTCGGCCTCGCTGTGCAGAATAGAACCGGTGTGACTCTCCCAGAAGGGCCCCCAGGCCTGCCTCTGGGGTCGGAGACTGCGGCCCTCATTCATGCTTGTCTTCCCTCCCCACCACCCAGACGAGACCCTCCGCTCTTTGGCCAGCCCTTCCTCCCCGCAGGGCCCCGAGCTCCACGGCTGGCGCCCCCCAGTGGACTGTGTCCGGGCCAATGAGCTGTGCGCGGCCGAATCCAACTGCAGCTCCCGCTACCGCACGCTGCGCCAGTGCCTGGCCGGCCGCGACCGCAACACCATGCTGGCCAACAAGGAGTGCCAGGCAGCCTTGGAGGTGCTGCAGGAGAGCCCGCTCTACGACTGCCGCTGCAAGCGGGGCATGAAGAAGGAGCTGCAGTGCTTGCAGATCTACTGGAGCATCCACCTGGGGCTGACCGAGGGTAAGGCCGGCCAGGGTCCTGGGTTCAGCGGGAGGGCCTGGTAGCGGATGGACTGGCCCGCTGTGTCTCTCTCCACCTCCTGGGCAACCTAGCACCCAGAGGAGGTAACCATCTGACCTAGAGGGGGCAGATGTTGCTGGAGAGACAGACCAAGGAGGAGGTAGGGAGGAGAAAGGGTCAGGGTGGTGGAATGAGAGGGGATGGGGGTCTGGATGGGGAGTGAACCAAGGCTGGCGGGCTGTGTGTCGTGGTAACAAGGGCAGGTGAGGCCAGAGTGCCCAGGTGGATGGAGAAGAGCACAGAGGAGAGAGAAGGTACTGGCTGCGTGTAGGGAGAGCTATGAGGTTTGCATGTGAGCAGACCAGCCCCTGCCACTCTCTGCTGCCCCCCTCCCGCCCACCTGCTTCCAGGAGTCCTGCCCTTCCAGTGGCTTCCTGACCCCTGGCCTGGCCTAGGCACCATCAGCAGGGATTGGAGGGTACGTGGGCAGCAGGTCCCAGAGCCCTGGGCAAGCTCTCNCCGCCCACCTGCTTCCAGGAGTCCTGCCCTTCCAGTGGCTTCCTGACCCCTGGCCTGGCCTAGGCACCATCAGCAGGGATTGGAGGGTACGTGGGCAGCAGGGATTGGAGGGTACGTGGGCAGCAGGTCCCAGAGCCCTGGGCAAGCTCTCCTCCAAGGACCAAGGCCAAACCTGTAAGCCTCTCAATCACCTCCCCCATCTCCTTCCCCTCCAGACTAGGGTGTGGAGGATTTGCAGGCCTCCTGGGTCAGACATTCATTTATTAATTCAACAGCTGTTTACTGAGAGCTTCCTGGCTGCTAGGCATTAATAGTCGAGAGCAGCTGGGGCAGCACTTGCCTTTGTGGAGCGCCTAGTCTGGGGGAACACCGATAAGTCGGGGACTTTCTGTCGTTTGGTGATGCAGTGAGTGCTGTCGGAAAGCAATGGGGGCTCCGGAAGAGCCAAAGAAGGGCATCTAACCCCATTTGGTGAAACCTAGAGAGCCTTCCTGAAAGAGGCGGCCTTTAGGCTGAGACTAAAGAGTGAGGTGCAGTTACTTTGTGAAGGCATGTGGGGAGAGTGTGGGAGATGGGGGAAGAGCTTGGGTAAAGGGCGGCATGTAATGCAAGTTAGCTGACCTTCCTTACAGACATGCAGGTAACTCAGTGGTGCTAAGTTGCTTCAGNAGAGTGAGGTGCAGTTACTTTGTGAAGGCATGTGGGGAGAGTGTGGGAGATGGGGGAAGAGCTTGGGTAAAGGGCGGCATGTAATGCAAGTTAGCTGACCTTCCTTACAGACATGCAGGTAACTCAGTGGTGCTAAGTTGCTTCAGTCATGTCTGACTCTAGCCCACCAGGCTCCTCTGTCCATGGGATTCTCCAGGCAAGAATACTGGAGTGGGCTGCCATGCCCTCCTCCAGGGTGTCTTCCCAACCCAGGGACTGAACCCTCATCTCTTCTGTCTCCTGCACGACAAATGGGTTCTGCTGCCACCTAGAGGCGGGTGGAAGTGGGATGGAGGAGGAGAGATGGAAGGGGTTTGGATCTGGTGGGCAGCACCCCTAGGAGGTTTTATGTGATGATCTCTGCTTCAGGACAAAGTTCACGTAGTTCCAACAGGAGAGCAGATTGGAGAGACTGTTTGGAGGCCACTGCTGCGGTGCAGGCCAGGAATATGGTGGCTGAACGAGGACAGTGGTAGGAGAGAAGGATCTAAGAGCTGCCCAGGGGGTGGAATCAACAGGTCTTGGTGAAAGGCCGGAGGAATCAGGAAGGGCCATTGTCTTCTGTCTGGGGCAGCTGAGTGGCTGAGGGAGCCCGTCACAGCAAAGGTGTTGAGTCGGGGGAGGGCTGGAGATATTTGTTTGTTTTGGGGTATATACCCCTCATCGGCCCTATAGACTGCTGGGCGTGCAGGGCTGGGGCTCAGGTGAGGAAGAGGGACTGGACATAAGGATTGAGAAGTCATGAGCAGGGACTTCCCTGGAAGTGATAAAGACTCTGCTTTTCAATGCAGAGGGTGTGGGTTCGATCCCTGGTTGGGGAATTGAGATCTCACATGTTGCAGGGTTTGGGCAAAAATAAATAAAAATGTGGTAAATCAACTATAATAACAAAGAAGTCACCAGCAGCCTGCAGGTGGTAACTGGGGCCAAGGGATTGGGTATAGTCACACTGGGGGGAGGTTAGGAACTGAGCTACTGGGATCACTGCCATTGCAAGATGGACTGCAGGGGTGATGAAGAGGCTCTGGGGGTGAGGTGGGAGGGAGCCCCTTGGGAGGAGCTCACTGTCAAAAAGGAGGATAACAGCCTCCAAGACTTCAGGCCCAACAGGAGAGAGATGGAGAGTGTTCCTGGTGCCCTTGGGGTGAGATCCTGGGTGGCCACTGGGAGCAGAAGCCTGCTTAGGGGGTGCCTGGGAGCTGGGGAACCGGGGTTGATGACTTTGGACAACTTCTTGAATTCTAGTGTGAATATAGAGGGTTTCCCTGGTGGCTCAGTGGTAAAGAACTCACCTGACAATGCCAGAGACAAAAAGAGACATGGGTTCGATCCTTGGGTGAGGAAGATCCCCTGGAGGAGGGCATGGGAACCCACTCCAGTGTTCTTCTCTGGAGAATCCCATGGACAGACGAGCCTGGCAGGCTATAGTCCATGCGGTTTCAAAGAGTTGGACATGACTGAAGCCACTTAGCAAGCATGTGAAGATAGAGAAGTACAAAAGATGACTTTTTTTTAAAAAGAGAGAGTTGAGTAGTTTAAATTCTAAAGTAGGACGGAAGCGATGGAGAGGCTGAGGTGAAGAAGAGAGAGGGATGTGATGTGGAACTGTGCCTTTGGGGGAGGGGAGGTGTCAGCCTGGAATCTGAAGGTCATCACCCCGCCTCCCCTGCCCCAGCTGCTGGAGGGGCAGGAGGAAGCTGGGCCCAGGGTGGAGCCTGGATAGTGATGGGTTCCTGACCAGTGGCTCAGAGGTTTCAAATTTGCTCTGAAATTAGGAATAAACAGGCTTGGAATTATTAACAGTATTACCACCATTAGTAACATAGTAATTCCTCATGAACTGAGTGGTGACTTCTCTGTTGCTGGCAACCTGGAGTCGTAGAACTTGAAATGAGCAAAGAGAGGGAATTGGCCACAGAGAGGGGCGCTCTGTTCTCTGTGAGACAAGGAGCTGACTTCTCCCTAACCTCCCAGGCTGACTCCATGCACAGAATATATCTTTATCACAAATAAGACTTAGTTGTTTAACTTCTTGCAGAACTCACATAAGAAAAACTGACAAATCCATGTTGCTGTTTAGTTGCTCAGTCATGTCTGACTCTTTTGTGACCCCATGGACTGTGGCCCTCCAGGTTCCTCTGCCCTGGGATTTCCAGGCAAGAATACTGGAGTGGGTAGCCATTTCCTTCTCCCCATGCACAGAACAGTAAAGGCCCCGATTCAACAAGCTAGTTTGTTTAGGTTTTTGCTTTCTTTCCACGGCCTTTAGTTTCAACCCAAGGGAGACTGGGCACAAGGTGGGTGGGCTTGCTGTAGGTGCAGAGTGGGAAGGGAGGGGATAGAAAAGTTGAGGGCTAGAGAGCTGGGTGGGCCACTGGAGACCCTTCCCATTGGACTGGTACCCTTGGCATCACCACATCAGTGCACTGGGGACCTTGCTTGGAGCCAGGCAGTGAGGCATTTTGATGACAACAATGAGCATAATATGCATTTTGTGCTGCCTTCTGCCACGTCTTCAAGGCCCTTTCAACCCAAGAGGACTCTGACTGTAGAGTCTCTGGATTCCAATGCTTGAGATGGTTTGTTGGTTCATTTACTCAACAAACATCTGTTAAACGCCTACTGTGTGCTTCAGAGGGCAAGAGCACTGAGAAAGCTGTGTGGGCACCTATAGTCTGGGAGGCCCTTCTTTGGGTCCACTCTAGAAAGGCAGGCCCCTGCTTTTCTCCTTCCTCAGAACCATGCTCCCTGCCCCTTGCAGACTGCTCAGTCCCCTCCCCTGGGTCTTGGGGCCACTGGTTTCTGTCCAGGGCTGACTGGGGAACCCAGAGGCCTTTTATTAATAACAGCAGGTGATGTTCCTATGAGGGACAGAGTCTTCCTGGGACAGAGTGGTCTCCTGGGAAGATGCAGGCACTTCCTCCTTATTCCGTGTGTGTGTGTGTGTGTGTGTGTGTGTGTGTGCGTGCGTGTGCGCTAAGTCTCTTCACTTGTGTCCAACTCTGCAACCCTGTGGACTGAGCCCACCAGGCTCCTCCATCCATGGGATTCTCCAGGAAAAGAATACTGCAGTAGGTTGCCAGGTCCTACTCCAGGGGATCTTCCTGACCCAGGGATCCTTAACATTTTTGATAACCTGACTTGGGCCTGGGCGGGTGAGGGGATCAAGGAGTGGAGAGACTCAGGTGGGTTTGCACTTAGATTCTCGCTTCTCCAGGGTCCCTGCTGGTGGATACAATTCCTGGAGCCTTAGTCCCACCTTTTGCCTCTGAGAGAGAGGCCCTACCTGTCACCTCCCCACCTGAGGCTGAGCTCACTGCATGAACTGAAGACCTCAGCATGTGGGCAGAGCCGGGAGCCAAGCTCTCAGACAGTCCCAACTGCCAAGGGCCTTGAGATCATTCTAGCAGGAGGCTGAGATGCAGAGAGGTGTGGTAGGCCTTACAGGGCACACAGCAAGCTGCTGGTGGGACCAGGCCCCTAACTCCTCTAAGTAGACCCCTTTCCACTGTCCTGGAAAGCAGAGACATCACTTTACCAACAAAGGTCCATATAGTCAAAGCTATGGTTTTTCCAGGAGTCACGTATGGATGTGAGAGTCGGACCATAAAGAAGGTTGGGTGCCAAGGAATTGATGCTTTCGAACTGCGGTGCTGGAGAAGACTCTTGAGAGCAACCCTTGGACTGCATGGAGATCAAACCAGTCTATCCTAAAGGAAATCAACCCTGAAAATTCATTGGAAGGACTGATGTTGAAGCTGAAGCTCCAATACTTTGGCCACCTGACGTGAAGAGCCAACTCATTGTAAAAGACCGTGATGCTGGGAAAGACTGAGGGCAGGAGGAGATGGGGGTGACAGAGGATGAGATGGTTGGATGGCATCATTGACTCAATGGACATGACTTTAAGCAAACTCTGAGAGACAGTGTAGGACAAGGAAGCCTGGTGTGCTGCAGCCCATGGGGTCACAAAGAGCTGGACACAACTGAGTGGCTAAAAGGTGACCACTGCCCTGGGGGAGAGCCGTGGCCTTGGGCTCGTCTTCCCCTCTGCCATACCACCCCCGTAATCACCAGTATTTACGTGGGGGTGAAGGGAGGGAGGTCACTGTTGGCTGCACGGGGCACTTGAGACCAGGCTTCTTGCCGCTTCCAGTGGCAATGCTGAAGTTCAAGATCATCCTGGTTCTGCAAATGTGAAGTGCACAGGGTTCTCCCTACATGTCCTCTCCCAGCTCATGGGCCGGGAGTCTGACATCCCAGGTTTGACTTTAGTCTTGCTGCTAGGCAAGCCTCAGATTTCCTGATGGTGAATTCTGCTGCAGGAGCAGGCAAGGAGAATTGATTTAAATAGGATGGGCCCCTCCCAACCAGTCATGGAAGAGGCTCCTTTTCCCCAGAGATCCATCCCCTGGGCCAGTCAGTCATACTAGCCCATCTGTACCCAGGCACAGTGCTGCGTCGGATACTATAGGGAAGGACAGACCCTGCTACAGGGAAGTGGTCCAGCCAGGAGAAGACAGCTCTGTAAAAAGTTATGCAAGAGTTGTTTAGTCGCTCAGTTGTGTCCGACTCTTTTTGATCCCATGGACGGCAGCACGCCAGGCTTCCCTGTCTGTCACTATTTCCCTGAGTTTGCGCAGACTCATGTCCATTGATTTGGTTGCCATCCAACCATCTTATCCTCTGCTGTCCCCTTCTTTGCCTTCAGTCTTCCCCAGCACCAGGGTCTTTTCCAGTGAATCAGCTCTTTGAATCTGGTGTTTTGGAGCTTTAGCCTCAGTCCTTCCAAAGACTCTTCAGGGTTGGTAGTACTTGTTTAAGAATTTGGTTTCAATAACACCTTTTATTTTTGGAGGCAGTATTCATACTGGTTAAGTACTTGGACTCTGGAGCCAAGAGCCTGGGTTTGAAACTTAGCTCTGCCACTCACCAGCTGTGTGTCTTGGTCAAGTTCTGTAGCATCTCCATGCCCTAGTCCCTGATCAGAAAAATAGGGAGAATAATAGTGCCTAGCCCCTGGGGAAATTAAGAGGATTAAATGAGTTAGTACATCTAAAGCACTTCTAATAGTGTCAGTATAAAGAAAGCACAACATAACCTCATCGTTATTACAAAAGTGCTTCCTAAGTTCTCTCGTTATTTGTTCGCACTGGCTAGCATGGCTGGTATGCCCACCCCAGGGAGTTTCTCCAGTGTTGGTGGGCAAAGGGGAGGATGCTGAGATCTTGCAAGCCCGAGATGGCCCTGCAGGCCCCGGGGGGAGGTGGGATTGGAGACAGGCCTGGACAAAAGAGTCATCTTTGGATTAGGCAGGTACTAGTGGGCACCCCCTGTGTGTAAGGCGCCCTGTGTACTGGGTCGGGTGGGGCCTAACTGTACTCTTGTGAGGTACAGTGAAGGGTGGGGCCACTTCTCAGGGGGCATGCTCTTCCTTCATGTCCTCTGGGGGGTCTGTACCCTATTTTGGGGGGTCATCCTAGTATAGGGGAGAGATGCCTTGTCCCTGGACCAGCAGAGAGCTGCTCAGGGGCTAGCCTGTGGGTAACTTTGGGGCCTGGCTGAAGAAGCAGATTCCAAGACCCCCTCCCCCAGAGGCCAGCCCCTTCCTGCAGGTGGCCCCCAGGGGTGCCACCCCCATGGATTCCTCTTTAGGTGGTGAGCGTGCCTGTGGCTCTGGGCCTCAGGTGGACAAGAAATCAATGTGTGAGGTTGTGGTCATCACCTGTCTCCCTCTCCCCCTCTGCATGCACACACAGTCTGAGTGATTATCCATTGATTTCTTCTCACCATCGTGTCCGTCTTGAGGATCTTCCCTTTCCTGCTGAGGCACTGGCGGAGGGGGCAGGAGTCCCGCTGAGGTGGTGCTGGGTCTCCAGGGCACTCATCCACCATTTATCAGCTGTCACTCATTCACATCCTTGAGCCTCTGGTGCACCCCAGAGCCTGGGGGAGAGGCAGCAGGTGGAGGGGAAGACAGGTCGGGAGGCATACAGGAGTCTATGGTCAGGCCTCCGTCCAGTGGACCTCAGCCAGTCACTCCTGGTGACATGGTGGGAAGCAATGGGGAAATCCTGTCCCCTTAAGCTGGGGTATGGGCTTCCCAGGTGGCTCAGTGGTAAAGAATCTGCAGTGCAGAAGAGGTGGGTTCAATCCCTGGTTGGGAAGTTCCCCTGGAGAAGAAAACAGCAACCCACTCCAGTATTCTTGTCTGGAGAATCCCATGGTTAGAAGAATCTGGTGGGTTAGAGTCCATGGAGTCGCAAGAATCATACACAACTGAGGATGCATGCACCCAAGTAAGCCTGGGCAGAGTCAGTCTGTTGTGACGGGAGAGGATGTTATTGTCAGGGCCAGGTAGCTCTAGGTCTGCAATGAGGAGCTGTGTGATCTCAGGCAGGTTGCTTCACCTCTCTGGGCCACGTCAGAGCCCTCTCCTGTGAAATGAAGAAGTTGTACTAAATGACTGTTGGAGGGTCCTTCGGCTTCAAATCCTGGGATTTGTATAATAGCTGGCCTTCCATGGGAGCTATCAGGATTCCACCTCCCCCGTGCCTTCTTTCCAGAAGCATATGGAAGTCCTTAGAAGAGGCCGGGGCATTCAGGGAGTCACAAGAGAGCTGTATTGGGCAGTCTGATTCACTCTGGTTGGAGAGAAATACCTTACCCATGTGAAGTGTGCAACGCTTTGGGCAGGATGTAAGCCTGGTCTGACGCGGTTCTCTCTTCCAGGCGAGGAGTTTTATGAAGCCTCACCCTATGAGCCGGTGACCGCCCGCCTCTCGGACATCTTCAGGCTTGCTTCAATCTTCTCAGGTGAGTGGGCTTGTGCTGAGGCCTTGATAGTTCTGCTCAGGTCCCCTGGAGCTGGCAGATTGATACCTTGTGGCTTGGGTGAGATGTCTGCTCGCCCGTAAGCCCCCGAACACCTCCAAGCCTGGGGTCTTTGTCTGTAAAGAGAAAACCATGACACCTTCCCCCCTTCTCCTCCCCACCACCGAGGTTGTGTGTGGCCTAAAGCATTTATGGGAATGGCCTAGAATGACCTGCCATGCAGGAGGTCTTGAATCTGACATCTGGTATTGCCTTCCCATTCTGTCACTCATCTTGCCTGGCTGGGTCCTTTCCAGCTGTTCTACTTTGGTAAATTTGCTCAGCCTCTCTGTGCCTCCGTTTGCTCTTTGGTGAAGAGGGGAGGGCGTCTACTTTGTTAGGTGGTCGTAGGGTCAGAATGAACCAGTGGTTGACCAGGGCTCCGCATGCTGCTGGGCTTGTGGGAGCTGCTAGTTGAGGTGGCCTGTGTTCCTGTCACCGTTGTCCATTCTGTTTGGAAATCCTTGTCTTCCCTGGCCGTTCTGCTCCTGAAATCCCTCTGAGGAGAGCCTCTGCTCCCTGGCCACTCTTCCCTCAGGCTGCCTAGGGAGTGAGAGGCTCATTTGAGCTCCAGTCTGCTTGCCGTGTTCTGTGCGTAGGAGCCCTGTGAGGGTTTTGGTTCTTTCTTCTTGACCTTGTTCCCTCTGGGTGACCAAGGGGCCTAGGGCAGCTACCCCTATTTGGGCGCTGGGGAGGGCCTTCTGGTCTTGGGAACTCTGTGGAGGCTGGGATGAGCTTTCTGGGATCACCATTCATGCTTAGAGGGAACCAGGGTGGGCTTTCTCAGCAGGACCTGTGAGTGCAGGGCCCCAAATCTCAGGCTTCTAGGCACTTTGTGACTGTAGGTAAAACATTCTGAAGTTTCTTTTGCTCGAAACCAACAGCAGCACTGTTGACATTGACCTGGGTGATCCTCCCTGTGGCAGAAGCTGTCTTGTGCAGTGAACGGTGTTTAGCAACGCCCCTGGCCTCTACTCACTGGATGCCACGAGCAGCCCCCCAAACTGTGACCCAGTGTGTCTCCAGACACTGCCACTTGTCCCCTGAGGGGCACAGTCACTGCCAGTTGAGAAGCACAACTGTAGACTGTGACATGAAAGACTCTCTAGTGAGACCCTCGGCCCTTTCCAATGAAGAATTCTCCAGGACAGTATTTCCCAAATTTTTCTTTTTTTTTTCATTGTTGCCCCTTTAAGGAGAAACATTAATTCTAAAGGGAAAAATAGTCTCGGTCTGCTGGGGCTGCCATAAAAGAATATCCTAGACTGGATGTCTTAAATGATGGAAGTCCGTTATCTTACAGTTCTGGAGGCTGGAAGTCTATTATCTCCCATTTCCTAGACTGGATGGCTTAAATGATGGAAGTCTGTTATCTTACAGTTCTGGAGGCTGGAAGTCCAGGGTCAAGGTCTGGCAGGTTTGGTTTCTGGAGAGGGCTCGCTTCATGGTTTGCAGTCAGCAGCCTTCTCACTGTGTCCTCTCACGGTAGGGGGTGTGGATGGGTGGGAAGGATGTGGGGGATTGGAGCAGGGAGATAGAAAGAGGAGAGGGGGGGGAGAGAGAGAAAGAGAAAGAAAGGCCTCTTCCTCTTCTTATGAGGACACTAATCCTATTGGATCATGGCCCCACCCTTTTGACTTCATTTAACCTTAATTACCTCCTAAGAGCCTTGTCTTCAAATACAGTCACACTAGGCATTTAAGGCTTCAGCGTCATGAATTTAGGGTGGCACACGATTCAGTCCATAGCCAATGCCAAATAATAACATTTTGTCAGATAGGGTTGAGGTTTGGAGGGCCACATGCCACTGTCATATCTCCTTTTTTTTTAAATTTTGCTTACCCAGGAGCCCATTTTTGCTCCTTTAGGGCTGATACCCTCCTTTTTTGTTGAAAAGGCATTGCTCTAAGGGATTAAGAGGTGTGATACACATGTACCTGGTGGGAGAAATCCTGGGTCCCATGAAAAGGGAGGCCAAAGACTGACCACTTGGATGTGCCTTTGGGCACTGGTACTGGCGGGGCTGGCGGTGGATGGAATGGTGACTTCACAGATGGTCCCTGCATGGAGCGGCCTGCCCTGGGCTCTCACTCTCACACCCTGCAATGGGGTGACAGCTGAGGTACCCATCTTGTCTCTGTTTATGGCTTTGTGATGACTCTGTGGTGAGCCTCGCCCATCTTTCAGGGGCTGAACTGGCTGATGGACTGACAGGCCCCTCCTAGCACAGACATTTGACTCTCACATCTCTTGATTAGTTTTGGATAGAAAACCACCTTGGGCCACTCTTTTGGAGGCAGTGCTTGGAGTCTCCAGCAGATGGAGGACTGTCTCTTATACACATCTTTTCCTGCTGAGGCACTGGCGGAGGGGGCAGGAGTCCCGCTGAGGTGGTGCTGGGTCTCCAGGGCACTCATCCACCATTTATCAGCTGTCACTCATTCACATCCTTGAGCCTCTGGTGCACCCCAGAGCCTGGGGGAGAGGCAGCAGGTGGAGGGGAAGACAGGTCGGGAGGCATACAGGAGTCTATGGTCAGGCCTCCGTCCAGTGGACCTCAGCCAGTCACTCCTGGTGACATGGTGGGAAGCAATGGGGAAATCCTGTCCCCTTAAGCTGGGGTATGGGCTTCCCAGGTGGCTCAGTGGTAAAGAATCTGCAGTGCAGAAGAGGTGGGTTCAATCCCTGGTTGGGAAGTTCCCCTGGAGAAGAAAACAGCAACCCACTCCAGTATTCTTGTCTGGAGAATCCCATGGTTAGAAGAATCTGGTGGGTTAGAGTCCATGGAGTCGCAAGAATCATACACAACTGAGGATGCATGCACCCAAGTAAGCCTGGGCAGAGTCAGTCTGTTGTGACGGGAGAGGATGTTATTGTCAGGGCCAGGTAGCTCTAGGTCTGCAATGAGGAGCTGTGTGATCTCAGGCAGGTTGCTTCACCTCTCTGGGCCACGTCAGAGCCCTCTCCTGTGAAATGAAGAAGTTGTACTAAATGACTGTTGGAGGGTCCTTCGGCTTCAAATCCTGGGATTTGTATAATAGCTGGCCTTCCATGGGAGCTATCAGGATTCCACCTCCCCCGTGCCTTCTTTCCAGAAGCATATGGAAGTCCTTAGAAGAGGCCGGGGCATTCAGGGAGTCACAAGAGAGCTGTATTGGGCAGTCTGATTCACTCTGGTTGGAGAGAAATACCTTACCCATGTGAAGTGTGCAACGCTTTGGGCAGGATGTAAGCCTGGTCTGACGCGGTTCTCTCTTCCAGGCGAGGAGTTTTATGAAGCCTCACCCTATGAGCCGGTGACCGCCCGCCTCTCGGACATCTTCAGGCTTGCTTCAATCTTCTCAGGTGAGTGGGCTTGTGCTGAGGCCTTGATAGTTCTGCTCAGGTCCCCTGGAGCTGGCAGATTGATACCTTGTGGCTTGGGTGAGATGTCTGCTCGCCCGTAAGCCCCCGAACACCTCCAAGCCTGGGGTCTTTGTCTGTAAAGAGAAAACCATGACACCTTCCCCCCTTCTCCTCCCCACCACCGAGGTTGTGTGTGGCCTAAAGCATTTATGGGAATGGCCTAGAATGACCTGCCATGCAGGAGGTCTTGAATCTGACATCTGGTATTGCCTTCCCATTCTGTCACTCATCTTGCCTGGCTGGGTCCTTTCCAGCTGTTCTACTTTGGTAAATTTGCTCAGCCTCTCTGTGCCTCCGTTTGCTCTTTGGTGAAGAGGGGAGGGCGTCTACTTTGTTAGGTGGTCGTAGGGTCAGAATGAACCAGTGGTTGACCAGGGCTCCGCATGCTGCTGGGCTTGTGGGAGCTGCTAGTTGAGGTGGCCTGTGTTCCTGTCACCGTTGTCCATTCTGTTTGGAAATCCTTGTCTTCCCTGGCCGTTCTGCTCCTGAAATCCCTCTGAGGAGAGCCTCTGCTCCCTGGCCACTCTTCCCTCAGGCTGCCTAGGGAGTGAGAGGCTCATTTGAGCTCCAGTCTGCTTGCCGTGTTCTGTGCGTAGGAGCCCTGTGAGGGTTTTGGTTCTTTCTTCTTGACCTTGTTCCCTCTGGGTGACCAAGGGGCCTAGGGCAGCTACCCCTATTTGGGCGCTGGGGAGGGCCTTCTGGTCTTGGGAACTCTGTGGAGGCTGGGATGAGCTTTCTGGGATCACCATTCATGCTTAGAGGGAACCAGGGTGGGCTTTCTCAGCAGGACCTGTGAGTGCAGGGCCCCAAATCTCAGGCTTCTAGGCACTTTGTGACTGTAGGTAAAACATTCTGAAGTTTCTTTTGCTCGAAACCAACAGCAGCACTGTTGACATTGACCTGGGTGATCCTCCCTGTGGCAGAAGCTGTCTTGTGCAGTGAACGGTGTTTAGCAACGCCCCTGGCCTCTACTCACTGGATGCCACGAGCAGCCCCCCAAACTGTGACCCAGTGTGTCTCCAGACACTGCCACTTGTCCCCTGAGGGGCACAGTCACTGCCAGTTGAGAAGCACAACTGTAGACTGTGACATGAAAGACTCTCTAGTGAGACCCTCGGCCCTTTCCAATGAAGAATTCTCCAGGACAGTATTTCCCAAATTTTTCTTTTTTTTTTCATTGTTGCCCCTTTAAGGAGAAACATTAATTCTAAAGGGAAAAATAGTCTCGGTCTGCTGGGGCTGCCATAAAAGAATATCCTAGACTGGATGTCTTAAATGATGGAAGTCCGTTATCTTACAGTTCTGGAGGCTGGAAGTCTATTATCTCCCATTTCCTAGACTGGATGGCTTAAATGATGGAAGTCTGTTATCTTACAGTTCTGGAGGCTGGAAGTCCAGGGTCAAGGTCTGGCAGGTTTGGTTTCTGGAGAGGGCTCGCTTCATGGTTTGCAGTCAGCAGCCTTCTCACTGTGTCCTCTCACGGTAGGGGGTGTGGATGGGTGGGAAGGATGTGGGGGATTGGAGCAGGGAGATAGAAAGAGGAGAGGGGGGGGAGAGAGAGAAAGAGAAAGAAAGGCCTCTTCCTCTTCTTATGAGGACACTAATCCTATTGGATCATGGCCCCACCCTTTTGACTTCATTTAACCTTAATTACCTCCTAAGAGCCTTGTCTTCAAATACAGTCACACTAGGCATTTAAGGCTTCAGCGTCATGAATTTAGGGTGGCACACGA
Source organism: Neotragus pygmaeus (assembly GCA_006410875.1). Classification (NCBI taxonomy): domain Eukaryota; kingdom Metazoa; phylum Chordata; class Mammalia; order Artiodactyla; family Bovidae; genus Neotragus; species Neotragus pygmaeus. The sequence goes on along the minus strand of SJYV01011350.1, from coordinate 274,561 downwards.
TTCAGTCCATAGCCAATGCCAAATAATAACATTTTGTCAGATAGGGTTGAGGTTTGGAGGGCCACATGCCACTGTCATATCTCCTTTTTTTTTAAATTTTGCTTACCCAGGAGCCCATTTTTGCTCCTTTAGGGCTGATACCCTCCTTTTTTGTTGAAAAGGCATTGCTCTAAGGGATTAAGAGGTGTGATACACATGTACCTGGTGGGAGAAATCCTGGGTCCCATGAAAAGGGAGGCCAAAGACTGACCACTTGGATGTGCCTTTGGGCACTGGTACTGGCGGGGCTGGCGGTGGATGGAATGGTGACTTCACAGATGGTCCCTGCATGGAGCGGCCTGCCCTGGGCTCTCACTCTCACACCCTGCAATGGGGTGACAGCTGAGGTACCCATCTTGTCTCTGTTTATGGCTTTGTGATGACTCTGTGGTGAGCCTCGCCCATCTTTCAGGGGCTGAACTGGCTGATGGACTGACAGGCCCCTCCTAGCACAGACATTTGACTCTCACATCTCTTGATTAGTTTTGGATAGAAAACCACCTTGGGCCACTCTTTTGGAGGCAGTGCTTGGAGTCTCCAGCAGATGGAGGAGGCGGTTGGCATGTGGCTACTGTGATGGGGAAATCCTAGCAACCTGACCTACCTGTTCCCCACCCCACCCCAAGCTAAGGTGCCACTGCCTGGGCGGGAGCCATTGGATTTACCTCCAGGGAAGAAATGGCTTTGGCTTGGTCCCTGGAGGTTGAAGGTCAGAGGTCCTCAACCTGAGCTGGGACCTCCAGTGTTTCCTGGACTGACACTAAGTATCTTCCTGGCAGAAAATCTTTCTGTAATGGATTTGGCATTCTGCGGGACGAGGAGGTTGACAAGACAAATGAGGAGATTGCTGGTCTGCAGCTCACTCAATCAGCATCCTTTACCTGCTGCTCAGACATAACTGGGCCCTGCATGACCCTGGATCCCTGGGCTCTGGGAACCACTCCCCACAGTGAGGGCAAGGCCCCCCCTCATTGCCCCTGCTGCCCCTGCTTCACCCAGAGCAGCTCTCCAGTTGGTGCACGGGTGGCTCTATCTGAGGGAAACCCGGCCACCAAGAAACCAAGCAGACCATGGCAGGGGGCATGCAGCAGAAGGAAGGCTGAGTGGGGAGCTGGGAGCCTGATTCCAGCGCAGTCTCTGCCACAGATCAGCTGATGGGCTTGGGCAGGTCACTTCCCTGCTCCAGACCTTACGTCTCTTTTCTGAAAAAGGAAGGTGTGAGCTTAGAGCAGGCTTGACCTCATCAAGGTGCACTGATGACAGTGGTGTTGTCTGACACCTATAGGATGGATAGAGCAGCTTGGAGCTCAGAAGGTCAGGGCCGTTGCCTGGCTGCCCAGGAGGCTGAGGGGTCAATATCTGGGCAGGTGTATGACCCACCTGTGGCTTGCTGACCTGGGATGCCCAGCCCGGGAGACCCCAGGTCCTGCACTGATACTTCAGGATGATAAGGCTGCCACTCAATACGATTGTATGGAGCACGGCCCCCTACCTTTCCACACATTTATATGTGGCCTTAGGCTGCCCCTTTTCCATCTTGATGAGGAAAAGCTGTGGTGAGGGGCAGAACTGGGAATTCTCCAGACTGTAATACTCCCATTTGGAGCCCAGGGACTTGGGGGAGGGTGCTCTTGTATCTCTGGGGCTAAGTTGCTCCTGTCTCTGTTTATTTATTTTTGGCTGCGCGGGGTCCTTGTTCCTCTACACACTCTAGTTGTTCCTCCCCCCTCTAGTTGCGGCAAGTGGGGGCTACTTTCTAGATGTGGTGCACAGACTTCTCAGAGGTTGCGAGGGGTGATGCAAACAGTGAGGGAAAGGAAAGGCTTCATCTACATGGGGTGAGGCCATAAAAGTGAGGATGGAGGGCCTGGGCGGGCCAGGCAGTGGCTTCCCTCTCAACCGCTGGGCCATGCCTCAGGGCCAGGGAGAAGCAGCAGGCAGGGGCCTGGACTGGGCTGTCAGTGGGCACTCTCTCTGTGTTCCTGGTGAGGCTGGGGGCCTCCAGGGCCTTGGACACCTGATGCAGGCGTTGCCAGATACATGGGTACAGGCGTTGCCAGATACGTGGGTTCAGTTCAGTTCAGTTGCTCAGTCGTGTCCGACTCTTTGCTACCCCATGAACCGCAGCATGCCAGGCTTCCCTGTTCATCACCAACTCCTAGAGTCCACCCAAACCCATGTCCATTGAGTCAGTGATGCCATCCAACCATCTTATCCATGGGTACAGAGTAAATTTATGCAAACTTGTCCTTTCTATAGTTGGATGGGTACTTAGAGATCATCTAAGCCCACTCTTTACTTGGCAACAAGGGAAACTGTGGCCCCAAGTGAAGGGGCGGTCTACACCAGGATTCAGTCCTGCTTTTCCCCTGCCCATCATGTTCCTCAGACTTCCTCTGGGGCTTCAGCTCTAAGCCCTGGTTTCTTCTTACACAATGCCGGACTGATGGCAACACCTACCTGCTCAGGTTTTAAATCCCGTGGACAGAGGACAATAGCAATAAATACAAGTATCTGCTATTAAATCTGGGCTTCCCCAGTGGCTCAGCGGTAAAGAGCCCACCTGCCAATGCAGCAAACGTGAGACGTGGGTTCAATCCCTGGCTCAGGAAGATCCCTGAAGAAGGAAATGGCAAACTGCTCCAGTATTCTTGCCAAGCAAATCCCATGGACAGAGGAGCCTGACTGATTACAGCCCATCGAATTGCAAAGAGTTGAACCCAACTTAGTGACTAAACAACAACAACAAAAACGACAACAAAAAATTGAGAAATTGCATGTAGATTCCCGGCCCAGCACCTGGGATATTGGACTCAAACATGTAGCTTCTTGGCCTGGAGAATTCCATGAACTGTATAGTCCATGGGTTCGCAAAGAGTTGGACACGACTGAGCAACTTTCACTTTTTACAGCTGACAGTGGAGTGATTTCTCCAAGGCCATCAGCAGCTCAGGCAGGGTTGTCCTGGAGCCTGTTTATGGGAGATGGTTGCATGGGTTTTGGTGCCATGAGGCTCCCTCCCACCCATGTTCATGCTGGGTGGGGGCTGTAATGGGAGGTGGCTGGGCGATTTTTAGGGGACAGTGGGTCTCTGGGGTGCCTGCTGGGCCTCCTTAGCTCACTGTGATCAGGTGAGAGGCCTGGCTTGGGCCTTCTGTTAGTGGTTAGAGGAAGAAGTGATGGGTGGCGACAGTGTCAGCTGGCTGTGAGCCTCTGGGGTGGGCCGTCTTGCTTGGATGGAGCCAGGAGAGGCCTGAGGATGTTCTTTTTTATTTTTTTTAAGGAAATTTTTGTTTTATTTTGTTATTTGAATATAGTTGGTTTATAATATTGCTAGTTTCTGCTGTACAACAGAGCGAGTCACTTATATGTATACATATATCCCCTCCCTTCTGAATCTCCCCTCCCATCCTACCCATCCATGTAGGTCGTCATGGAGCACCAAACTGCACTCCCCAGATGTTCTTTTTTTTAAAGAATTAATTAATTAAATTTTAATTGGAGGATAATTGCTTTACAATACTTTGTTGATTTCTGCCAGACATCAGCATGAATCAGCCATAGGTATACGTTTGGTCCTCTGCCTTCTGAACGTCCCTTCCCACCTCCCTCCCCATCCCACCGCCTCTGGATTGTCACAGAGGACTGGATTTGAGCTCCCTGAGTCGTACAGTAAATTCCCACTGGCTCACTAACCTTACATACGGTAAGGTATATGTTTCCCTGCTGCTCTCTCAATCGGTCCACCCTCTCCTTCCCTCGCTGTGTCCACAGGTCTGTTCTCTGTGTCTCCACTGCTGCCCTGCAGTTAGGTTCATCCCTACCATCTTTCTAGATTCCATATCTATGCGTTAATATACGATACTTGCCTTTCTCTTTTTGATACTTTATTCCGCATAATAGACTATCAGTTCATCCACCTTGTTAGAACTGAGTCACATGCATTCCTTTTAATGGCTGAGTAATATTCCATTGAGTGTATGTACCACAACTTCTTTATCCATTCATCTGTCAATGGACATTTAGGTTGCTTAAATGTTCTAGCTATTGTAAACAGTGCTGCGATGATCACTGGGGTGCATGCATTTTTTTCAATTATGGTTTCCTTGGGGTATATGCCCAGTAGTGGGATTGTTGGGTTACATGGTAGATTTATTTCTAGTTTTTTAAGGAATCTCCATTCTGATCTCTGTAGTGGCTGTGTCAGTTTGCATTCCCACCAACAGTGCAGGAGGGTTCCCTTGTCTCCGCACCTCTGCGGTGTTCTAGTTGGAGGCTCCACTGGTCCTTTTCCAGGGGCCTCAGGAGGCGAGGGAGCCCTATCCTGGCCAAGAAGCTTTGGAAATGGCCCCCGAGGGACACCGCCCCCCCCGGGCCCTTGCGCTTCGTTCTTGTTACAGTGCTTGCTCTCACGTGCTGGGGGCGCGGATGTGACTGCAGTGTGGTTGTTGGTCTCTGTGTCACTGCACCCAGCATCTCTGTGTTTCCCTGGGTGCCTAACACTGGCACTGACACCATCCACGGAGGGTCCTGGACTAGGGGATGGTGGTGGACTAGAGACCTGCTGGTCCTAGTGTGAATCCTGGCTGGACCCTACTGACTGACTGACTACAGGATGGATCAGCTGACTGAATCTCATTTTCCTCCTCTGTAAAATGGAGCCCTGCAAGGATGGGTGATGACCTCCCCAGAAGGCGGGGGAGCCCAGGAGTACCCTAGGTGGTGGTCACGGGTGATCAGGCGCTGGCGGGAGCTGGCGGTTTAGTGTGAGCTCTTAGAGCTGCCCCAGGAAGACTGGCCAAGAGGTCCAGGTGGGTCTGACGTGCCCCATGTGGGCTGCCTGTTGGGTAGCCCTGAGGTTTAGAGAAGGACTGGGGGCTCCTGAGGGCTTCATGGAAGAGGTGGATCTTGGGGGCTCCTGAGGGCTTCATGGAAGAGGTGGATCTCGGTGTGATGCAAGCACTACCTGAGAGGCTGCTTTGAAGGAAATCAGACTGTGTCCTCGCTGCATCGTTGGGGCAGGTGGACACAGCTTAGACACCCATGAGGTGGTTTATCCACGATGCTAGTGTAGCCTTAGGAGCCCAAGGGAGGCAGCAGTAGGTGGCGGCTGGGGAGATCAGCAAAGTCTTGGAGGAGGGGAGTGGGATCTGAGGGTGACAATCCCAGCAGCATCGTGGCTCGGAGGCTACCCCCGCTTCTCGGTCTCGTAGGCTCAGAGGACAGTGACTGGAGACCCTTGGGGCAGACAGAAGACTGGCCTCTCTGGGGTCTCCTCCCCTGGGACTCTTGCTCAGGAATTCTCTGGGACAGAACTCAGCATGACTGACTCGGGCTGAGTCTCTGGTGGGGTGGGGCTGAGCTGCCTTTGGGTGAGGGGGTGGCTTAGCCCTGGGCTCCAGAGTCGGTCCCCCATGAAGGTCACCGGAGTGCATGAGTGGGGACCCGGAGAGCTGGGCTTGGCTCATTTCTGTCGGATGCCCTGGGAGGCTCCCTCTCTTCCCTGGCTCTGCTGAGGGGGCCCCCTGACCCTCCTCCCCTGAAGTTGCTGAGCTGAAGGTGGTGAGCAAGGCCCAGCAGGTTGGCTGGTGCCTCTCAGAGGGAAGTCGATCGCAAGGCAGCCCCTGTGAGGAGGCTTCGGGGACCCAGGGCGGGGGATGGCGGGGGGAACTGCAGCCCGTCTCCCTGCCCCCCTGCATGGTGGCTCAGGCGATAAACTGCTTATCCTCAGGTTGTCTGCCTGAGCCGAATGCAGAAGCGTGTTATTTAAATTTCAAAATCACATTCTTCTTCTAACAGCTGTCAGAGTCTCTGAGCATCAGTGAAAATTGGGCCTTAGCTGCGGNCTGCAGTGTGGTTGTTGGTCTCTGTGTCACTGCACCCAGCATCTCTGTGTTTCCCTGGGTGCCTAACACTGGCACTGACACCATCCACGGAGGGTCCTGGACTAGGGGATGGTGGTGGACTAGAGACCTGCTGGTCCTAGTGTGAATCCTGGCTGGACCCTACTGACTGACTGACTACAGGATGGATCAGCTGACTGAATCTCATTTTCCTCCTCTGTAAAATGGAGCCCTGCAAGGATGGGTGATGACCTCCCCAGAAGGCGGGGGAGCCCAGGAGTACCCTAGGTGGTGGTCACGGGTGATCAGGCGCTGGCGGGAGCTGGCGGTTTAGTGTGAGCTCTTAGAGCTGCCCCAGGAAGACTGGCCAAGAGGTCCAGGTGGGTCTGACGTGCCCCATGTGGGCTGCCTGTTGGGTAGCCCTGAGGTTTAGAGAAGGACTGGGGGCTCCTGAGGGCTTCATGGAAGAGGTGGATCTTGGGGGCTCCTGAGGGCTTCATGGAAGAGGTGGATCTCGGTGTGATGCAAGCACTACCTGAGAGGCTGCTTTGAAGGAAATCAGACTGTGTCCTCGCTGCATCGTTGGGGCAGGTGGACACAGCTTAGACACCCATGAGGTGGTTTATCCACGATGCTAGTGTAGCCTTAGGAGCCCAAGGGAGGCAGCAGTAGGTGGCGGCTGGGGAGATCAGCAAAGTCTTGGAGGAGGGGAGTGGGATCTGAGGGTGACAATCCCAGCAGCATCGTGGCTCGGAGGCTACCCCCGCTTCTCGGTCTCGTAGGCTCAGAGGACAGTGACTGGAGACCCTTGGGGCAGACAGAAGACTGGCCTCTCTGGGGTCTCCTCCCCTGGGACTCTTGCTCAGGAATTCTCTGGGACAGAACTCAGCATGACTGACTCGGGCTGAGTCTCTGGTGGGGTGGGGCTGAGCTGCCTTTGGGTGAGGGGGTGGCTTAGCCCTGGGCTCCAGAGTCGGTCCCCCATGAAGGTCACCGGAGTGCATGAGTGGGGACCCGGAGAGCTGGGCTTGGCTCATTTCTGTCGGATGCCCTGGGAGGCTCCCTCTCTTCCCTGGCTCTGCTGAGGGGGCCCCCTGACCCTCCTCCCCTGAAGTTGCTGAGCTGAAGGTGGTGAGCAAGGCCCAGCAGGTTGGCTGGTGCCTCTCAGAGGGAAGTCGATCGCAAGGCAGCCCCTGTGAGGAGGCTTCGGGGACCCAGGGCGGGGGGAACTGCAGCCCGTCTCCCTGCCCCCCTGCATGGTGGCTCAGGCGATAAACTGCTTATCCTCAGGTTGTCTGCCTGAGCCGAATGCAGAAGCGTGTTATTTAAATTTCAAAATCACATTCTTCTTCTAACAGCTGTCAGAGTCTCTGAGCATCAGTGAAAATTGGGCCTTAGCTGCGGCTCTGTCACCTCTTCCACCTCCCCTTCCCGGGACAATGTGCCTGGTGGAGAGGAGAGTGTGGAGAGGGTGTGGCGTGGGCCGGGGCTGTGGGGACAGGGAGAATTGGGGTGGGGGGTGGTGACCCGTGACTCTGGCCATGCACATCAGCAGTTGGGACCGATTGGAGGAGGCCAGCTTCCCCATCGGGGCGCCAGGCACTCCCTCTCTTCCGTTTCATTTCCTCTTCCCCCCCGGGCTCCCCCAGCCAGGAGGATTTGCTTGCAGAAGGTGTGAGTGGAGTCCCGGTGGCTTTGTGTTTGTTTCTCTCTGTGTCCATGAAAGAAAGGAGATAACAGTATTTAACCCAACGAGAGGTTTCTTAAGGGTAGAGGTTCAGGTGCTACGATTGGGGTGAGGTCTTTGTTGAGCAAAATGTTTCTGGCTCCCTTCAAATAGCATCTTCTAGGGGTACCTGCTTGCTTCCCCTTGGGTGGATAGACAGGCTCTGCCGGCGGCGGGGGTGAGGGTGGTTCCGGGTTCACCCTGCACTCTTGGCATGCAGGGCTCTGTCCATTCCTCCCCGCAACACCCCCTCCACCCTCACCCCACCCTGGTGCCCCACATGCTCCTCCTGGAGTAGCCAGGAACTGTGGTCCTCTTATTTATCTGGGTAGAAAGCAGCATTTGAGTAACTGTTCCGGGAATGCTCCTCACAACTGTCTGTCAGCATGTTCTTTTAACCCCATGGATGTGTAGAGAAAGGAACAGATCTGACTGGGGTCACATGTGTACATGTGTGTAGTGTGTATATGGGGAGTATAAGTGTGTGTGGTGAATGCCTGGGTGGTGTGTATGTGTGTGGTGTGTATACGTGTGGTGTGTATATGTGTGGTGTATGTGTGTGTGTAGTGTGTGGGGTGGTATGTATGTGTGTGGTGTGTATATGTGTGGCATGTGTGTGTAGTGTGTGTAGGGTGGTGTGTATATGTGTGGTGTGTGTGTGTGGTATGTGTGTGTGGTGTGTGTGGTGTGGTGTATATGTGTATGGTGTGTGTGTGGTGTGTGTGTGGGGTGGTGTGTATATGTGTGGTGTGTATATGTGTGGTGTGTGTGTAGTGTGTGGAGTGGTGTGTATATGTGTGGTGTGTGTGTAGTGTGTGTGGGGTGGTGTGTATGTGTGGGGTGGTATGTATGTGTGGAGTAGAGTGTGTGTGGGGTGGTGCATGGGGTGGTATGTGTATATGTAGAGTGATATATGTGTGTGGGGTTGTGTTTGTGTGGGGTGTGTGTGTGTGTGTGGTGTTGGTGGGGTGGTCTGTGTGTGGGGTGGGGTGTGTGTGTGTGTGGTGGTGTGTATGTTGGGTGATGTGTGTCTGTGAGTTTTGGCAGTGGCCCCCTCCTGCACCTGGTGAGGGGAGGAGGGGAGGGAGGCAGGGATGGAGAGACTTGAGTGGGAATGTGGGCGATGGTGGTCCTTCCCTTGGGGAACAGACACTGCCCTCCGGCCCTTGCTGACCTCTCAGGGAAGCCCTGGGAATGGGGGTTGGGGTGAATACTGGGGGATGTTAGAGGATGGAAGGCCAATCTCCTGATCAACAAAAATGAACAGACTGAAACTTCCTGCGAGTTTCGCGGCTTCCTGGTCAGGAGGCTGTGTGGCTGGGCTCTGGACGCTTGGTGCCCATACTGCAGAGGCGTGTGTGTGAGTCCATCTCTCACGGAGCATCCCTTGCATGCCATGCCCTGATCCAGTGGACACGACAGAGGAGTCCGTTGATGTCATGGAGCTAACATTCGATTAGCCTGAGACCAAGAAAACCCAAACAAGCCAACAAGCACATGAGTGAGATAGTGATGAATGCTGAGTAAGGGTTAAAGCAGAATGAGGAGCTAAGGTGTCTTGTGGCTACTCTGGATTGGAAATGCCCAAGTATGATTCCCGGGAAGGATGCTGCTGTGGGAAATTCTGGGAGTGGCAGAAGGAACAGCAGGTAAAGGCCCACAGGTGGGGACCCGTGTGGTGGACGGTGAGACTTCTGGAAGGTGGGCTGGTACAGTGATGATGTGGGAGGTGGGCACAGAGTGGGCAGGTGCCAACTGCCTGAGATGCTGCAGGCAAGTTAAGGAGTTAAGATTTCTTTTTAAGAGTAATGAGAAACCTTTGAGGATTTCAAATACCAGAGTGGCACAGTATGATTTATATTTTTGAAAAGGTTCTTCTTGTGCCATGGGAGGGTGGATCAGGGCAGGAGAGTCTGTGAGCTGTTGCAGTGGCTCACGTTCTATGACAGCAAAAGAGGAAAAGATGCATGGAGCTGGGATCAACTGGGATCTGATACTTTAGGCTTGAACAACACTGGTACCACCGCTTACTAGAATGGAGAAGGTGACGGAAGGAGCAGATTGGGGCGGGGAGCAGAGATCCAGGGTTCTCTTTCAGCCACATGGACATTGAGATGCTAGTTAGACCTCCACCGGGAAATGCCAAGTATGCAGTTGGATGTAAGCCCAGAGTGCTGGGAGAGGTCAGAGTTGATATACGGATTGCGAATCTTTAGCATATTGATAGTACTAACAGCCATGGGATCATGAGGTCACTTAGGGAGAGCGCAGACAGGAAGGGAGGCAGGGGCTCTCCACGCAGAGGAGGCTGAAACCAGGGCCAGTGATGAAAGGGGAGCTGAGTCAGGCAGGGAGGCTGAGTGTGGAAGGGCAGCTGCTGGGCAGGGTAGCAGGGACTGGGCAGAAGGGAGGACAGTGAGCTGGGTGTGAGGTCATTCATGAGCGGGGGCAGCAGGGAATGATCGGGTCCATAGATAACAGTGCCAAGGAGGAGGGGCGTGGACTGGTATCAGGAGTCCCATAGGAGGAGAAATGGCCCAAAAATGGCCCTGAGGAGAAAGCAGGACCCCCCACCACCTCTGGGCCCAGTGGTCAGCTGTCTATAAGCTGCCCAATGGTCGCTTCTTCCAAAACCAGTATGCCAAATGACCACATCACTGCTTTTACCAGTTTATGGATCTGCCAAAACTTATTTCTTTTCATTATTATTATTTTACTTTTGTCCCCCCCTTAAATTTATTTTTTGGCCATGCCATTTGGCATGTGGGATCTTAGTTCCCCAACCAGGGATCGAACATGTGCCCCTTGCATTAGAAGCTCAGAGAGTCTTACCACTGGACCACCAGGGAAGTCCCTCTTTTCATTATTTTTAAAGCTTTTAGAAATGCACATTTGAATGGTTTTCATGGCTTCTGAAGTTTTTTTTCTTTTTTTTTGCAAATGGTCTTCACTGTTGTTTTTAAGGATATATTCAGCTTTTCAGGAATCTAAGCATTGGGAGTTGATGTTGACTTCTTAGAGCAAGAAAGGTATATTTCATAATCAGCTAAAAAAATTTAGCTCATCATTGGTGCTTCTAATCCTACTTTCATTCACCAGAAATAAAAGAAACTGACAGAGAATTAAGGTGAACCACACCAATATGAAATGGCTCAATTTTGGCTTTTAACTGTTATAAACAGAATTAAAACTGATAGGCTGTTGTGGGAAAAGGTATGAGAATGGTAAAAATCCTAAATATTAAAAAAATTGCACCAAGACTATATTTAAAAGGACAATGAGCATTCAAAAGTGGCTGAAAAGTCCCTTCAAATGTGAAATACTCTAATGAAGTTTTAATTTTTAATTATTAGAAACATACAATCAAGACTGATATGCCATTTACAGAAAGAATTCTGACAGCAGTTACAATTTGTCAAAATATAAAGTGATATTCAAAAGCAGTTGATTTTTTTTTTTTAGAATTGATTTGCCTTGAATTTGTCATTCATCAACTTGACTTTTGGTGGATTGGCCTGTTTCCAAAAATGCAGGTGCCTGGGAGAGTCCTGGGGTGGCCGCGTGCTGTGAGGGGCTGAAGGTGAGGATGAGGTTTCAAGAGAAAGTGGAATAGGGAGTCTGGACTACGACTGCCGGGGCCTATTTGAGGAGGGTGGGCACCAGAGCTGTGGGGGATGAAGCCTGGGCTCCCACTGGGTCTCTGGGCCTTGAATGACAGCCAGGCACTGGCAGGAGTGCGTGCTGGGATTGGCTGGTCATCTCCTGGGGAGCTGAGTTGTCTTTTCATGCTGCTTCATGCTAGGTGATGTGGGGCTCCAGGCCACCGATTCCGGTGGTGTGGGGGCCAGGGGTGAGAAAGATCCCCGAGGTCCTGCTCTCTTAGGCTTCTCAGATAAGCAGAGGGAACTTCTGAAACCCTCCTCTTGCTCACGAATGGGGAGACTGGGCCCTTTAGGCTTTTTGTGTGTGATGTGTGAGGCTGGAGAGAGGTACATGGGACAGGCCACTTTTAGCAGGGCTGTGTGAAAACAGAGGACTGGAGGGGAAAGTCTTTCTAGGGAAAATATTCTTTTAAAAATATTTGGGGGGAATTTCCTGGCAGTCCAGTGGTTAAGACTTTGCTTTTCAAGGCAGGGGGTGAAAGTTCAGTCCCTGGCTGGGGAGCTAAGATCCCACATGCCTTGGGGCTAAAAAACATAGAGCAGAAGCGTTAGTGTAACAAAGTTCTATAAAGACTAAAAATAGTCCACAAAATTAAAAAATTTATACAGTTTTTAAAGGTTACTTTCCGTTTATAGTTACTGCACAATATTGGCTGTATACCTCGTGTTGTTCAATACATTCTTAAGCCTGTCTGCTA
>SJYV01011350.1:243313-262561 GCA_006410875.1 Neotragus pygmaeus | reverse complement strand
TACCCAGCAGTTTCACCACCCACTCCCCAGCCCTGTGTAGCCCTTCTCCGTGCCACCGCTGGTAACCACTAATTTGTTCTCTGTATCTGAGTCTGCTTCCTTGTCGTTATATTCACTAACTTGTATTTTTTTAGATCACACATATACGTGACATCAGGCAGTATTTATCTTTGTCTGACTTATTTCACTTAACAGAATGCCCTCCGAGCTCATCCATGTTGCAGCAAACAGCAAAATTTCATTCTTTTTTATGACTGAGCACTATTCCAACACACACACACACACACACACACACACACACACACTTGTGTANACTGCGAATCCCTCTCCCTTACATTTTATGCCAAGTAAGCACAATCTGACCCAGCTGAAAACAAGCAGTCTGTTGACTTCTGACATGGGGTCCCATCTCCAGTGTGCAGTGAGAGGTGTGAGTCACGGCTGTGAACTTGGGTGTGTGAACTCTAACTCACGGAAGGGTGTCCTCAAGCCGTGGGGAGTGAACGGTCGGAAGGAATGTCTTGTCTGTCTGGTTTTCAGGGATGACGGGAGATGCCAGGTATTCACAGAAGTGCTAAAGAGACAAGAAGGAGATGTTTACGTCATAGACTGTGAGTATTTGAGCTTTTCAGAAGAGATGGCTTCCAGAAAACTATGGAACATGTTTAGATGGATAGTCTCCTTTTCATCCAAGACAACTAGATGTCTGGATTGGTGAACTATTTCCTCTACTCATTACCAATGCAACTTTGGAAAAGCCATTTAATTTTTCAGCAATCAATTCTGTCCCACAACACCAGGATGAGGTCCAAGGTTGGAAAGTGGCCACTGATGGTCTCTGAGAAAAAGCCCCAGAACACGGACTCCTCATGTTCCTTGGGCATGGAGAAGTGTGANCTATATATATATACACACACACATACCACATCATTTTTATGGCCGCTTAGGCTGCTTCCATATCTTGGCAATTGTAAATAGTGCTGCAATGAACATTGGGGTGCATGTATCTCTTCAAATTAGTGTTTTTGCTCTTTTCAAATGTGTACCAAGGAGTGGAGTTGTTGGGTCATTTGGTAGTTCTGTTTTTAGGTTTTTGAGAAGCCTCCATACTGTTTTCCACAGTGGCTGCACCAATTTACGTTCCTTCCAACAGCAGGGACCACATTCTTAAACAAGCATTTATTACACATGTGCTGTGTGCTGGAAACTGCTGGTGGTATTTGCACCTGCTTTATCCCGTTGTTATCGTTCCCTAGGATGCTGTGAGTGAAAGTCGTGTCCGACTTTTTGCGACTCCATGGACTACACGGTCCATTGGATATTCTAGGCCAGAATACTGGAGTGGGTAGCTTTTCCCTTCTCCAGTCTTCCCAACCCAGGAATCGAACCAGGGCCTCCTGCATTGCAGGCGGATTCTTTACCAACTGAGCTATCAGGGACGACTTCCCTGGTAGTTGGCTCAGATGGGTAAAGTGTCTGCCTACAATGCGAGAGACCCAGCTTCGATCCCTGGGTTGGGAAGATCCTCTGGAGAAGGAAATGGCAACCCACTCCAGTGTTCTTGCCTGGAGAATCCCAGGGACGGGGGAGCCTGGTGGGCTGCCGTCTATGGGGTCGCACAGAGCCGGACACGACTGAAGCGACACAGCAGCAGCAGCAGCAGCAGCAGTCTTTAGTGCAGTTCTGTGTGTAGACAAGGTGGGTGTTGTATCCTCATTTTGCAGATGGCAAAAAGAGGCGGAAAGAGGCTGTGTTACCTGTGCACACTTGCTCTGCTAGTCAGTGGCCCCCCGGATCCTCCAGCTCCCCAAACACAGTTGGGAGTCCCTGGTGTTTATCACCAGTGCAGCCCCAAGCAGGACGGGCAGGGATGTTTATGAAGCCCGCAGAGTCAGCCTCAGGCCGAGGGGAAAATTTCCATTTGTTACTTGATTATAATCTCTTGTTCACGCTGGAATGTAGGCTCTAGGAAGAGTGGAGCTTTGCCAGTTACTTCTCTAGCGGTGTTCTGCATGTAGTGGATGCTCAGGACTTGACTGCTGTAAAAGTTAATGAGTCTTGAGGGAGAACTGGGCAGGGTGGCCCCGCAGGGCCAGAAGCGTGGAGGTGATGGTCAGGGTGACTGCCACCCGCAGGGAAGGTGGGTTCCTCACATAGCAATTCTTCTCCTTACCCTTTCCTCTTCCCTCCTCACCCTTCCTGCCTTCCATCCAGCCCTGGTGAGAGTTTGTGAAGTCTACATCTCATTGTTGAGTGCCTCTCTGCCCCCCTTGCACACCTTATTATCTGGACTCAGTTGACTGACCTCCTTTTTGAAACTCTTGTCTTGGTTTCCATGACACCAGCATCTCCTGATTGTCCATCACCTCATGGTCCGCTCCTCCTCATGGTCCAATCTCTACTAAATGATGGCTCCTGGAGCTCTGTCCTGACCACGCCTGTCCTCTTCTTTATTTTCATCCTCGTGTAGTTTTATGGCTTTAAATAGCCTTCAGTCATGTTCACTTTTATTGCTGGCTCAGATCTCTCTCCGGAACTCCAGCCTCCATGATCCTCCTGCCTTTCAACCTCACCACGTGGACTTCTCATAGGCATCTCAGACATCAGTTGAAAACGTTTTGTTCTGCCCCTTTTTCTTTCCTCCAAGTCTTTCCTGTTTCACAAAATGATTCCACCATCCACCTGGGGCTCAGGTCAAAACCTAAGAGTTTTCCCTGATTTCTCTTCTTCTTCCCTTTCAGCATCCAACCCATCCTGTTGGCTTTATCTCTAAGTTATTTGCAGATTGGGCTCATTTTTTGGACATCTTTGCAGTCATCACGCTTTCTAAGCTGCCACAGTCTTTCACTGGCTACTACAATAGCCTGGAACTGGCCTCCTCTTTAACCCTCACCCCTTCATGGGAACTCTGTCATCCATATGTCAGGCAAAGTGCTTGAGGTTGGGTGACTCCCATCCTTAAAATACTCTAAGCACTTTGCATCTTAGAATAAAATCTGAAGTTCTTATGCTGCCCTGCAAGTCACGTGTGCCCTCTGCTGACTGCTCCTCTGGCTTCTTCTCCCTCTTACATTTGTTTCATTTACAGAACTCTGGCCACTTTCCCTTCCTTTTGCCCGTAAACGCACTGAGCTCAGTCTGCCTCAGGACCTTTGCACACGCCCTTCCTTTTGCTTGGGATTCTCTGACTTGGGATTGTTTTGCATGTTTCATTCCTGCCCATCATTCTTTCCCAGCTTGGATGTCACCTCCTGGGACAGCCCTTCCCTCTTCCCTCATTCTCTTCTGAATTCTACTTACTTGATTTTCTCCATAGCACTTATAGCACTTTAAGTTGCCTTGTTTGNTAAATGGCAGAATCCTCCAAAGGCCTAGGAATTGGTGGTTCAAGATATTTCTGGAAGTTTAGGGGGTGGGGAATAAAAGAAGATTGGTTGAAAGCTGTTGAAAAAAAAAAAAAAAAGATTTCTAGATCCCTTAGCTAACTCTCTACTGTTCTTCTCATTGGCAGAAGACAGGAGATCTGTCTGAGAAGATTAAATTGAAGGCCCTTCAGGCACACTTGAAGGCAGGGATACCATAAAACAATCTTAAGTATCCACATGCACAGTAAATGCCCCATCAAGCCTACCCCCATGCCAAAGTCTTTTCCCACTGGCTGTCCAAATGCTGGAAACCAGGTCTTTATTTTCTCCAGGAAATTGGAGAAGTTCTCTAGGACATCTCGCCAGCCAATGAAGAGAGAACTGAAGGTCTTAACATCTGGAGATTCCAACAAACAGCTTAACCATATCACCCTATAAAGAAGCTCCCAGAAGACAAGCTCCATCCACTGCTCAGACTTCCAATCAGCTATCAGTCCTCCACTGTTAAACTAAATTCTGCTTTACTGTGAGCAGGATGGACCTGTACAATTCCAAATTCCAAAATCGATAGCCACTTTTGTAGAGCAAAGGATCAGAAGTCAAATGACTTTGGTCTTCAAAAGAATACCTTCAAAATATAGCTTAAAAAATTCCCAACCTGGACTTCTATATCTGGCCAAACTAGGAGTCCAGTGTGAGGGTGAATTACACATATATAGACAAAGACTTCCCTGGTGGCTCAGATGGTAAAGAATCTGCTGCAATGCAGGAGAGCGGGGTTCAATCCCTGGGCCAGGAAGATCCCCTGGAGAAGGGAATGGTTACCCACTCCTGTATTTTTGCTTGAAGAATTCCACACACAGAAGAGCCTGGTAGGCTACAGTCCATGGGGGTTGCAAAGAGTTGGACATGACTGAGAAACTAACACTTTCAGATATAAAGATTACTTTCCAAAAGTTTACTTTCCATGCATTCGTTCTTAAGAAGCTATTAGGGTATGTTAGGGCCACGATTAAGATGCTTTTTTGTTTTGAGTGAAAGATTTAAAACAGCATCAAAAAATTTAATGATCAACATTAAAAATACTTTGTGCAATATTAAAAATGTTAAACTTTATGCAAAAAAATCCACGATGAACAAAAACATCAAAATGTTTAAGACAAAATTCAACAGTGATGGATTAAGGTGAAGTGAGTTAGGCCACGTTGTACAAGTACAGAGTGGGATCCCATCTTTATTAAACACTCTGATATTTTGTTGGTTACATACACAGCTCTGTGAAGTGAAACAGGACTACAAAGCATCGGAATACAAGGAGGTGAATATCACTGGGGATCACCTTGGTGTCTGGATGTCACAATAACAAAAATTATGCTACTATTTTGGAGAAAGAAATGGCAACCCACTCCAGTGTTCTTGCCTGGAAAATTGCAGAGGAGCCTGATAGGCTATAGTCCTTAGGCTCACACAGAGGTGGACACAACTTAGTGACTAAACAATAGCAGTGACATCTTATTATTTTATTGGGTGAGAAGGGAATATAGGAGTGTGTGCGTCTGGTTGGTGGAAATGAGAGTTAAACCCTCATCTTCCTTGGAGGGTGGCCAATAGATAATACTGCCAAACAGAAGAACCAGAAGTAATATTAGCATGTTATTAAAAGACATGGTAATAAATACTAGGAAAAAGTGGATAAGAGATTTGAAAGTAATTCCCTCTGTAGGAGGGAAAATGATCAATTTAGAGGTCTGGAGACTACTGTTTGTCTTGATGTCCTAGAATACATGATTTTTTAAACTGTATGCGTATATGTCCTCAGCTGTGTCTGACTCTTTGTGACACCATAGACTAAGGTCCACCAGGCTCCTCTGTCCATGGGATTTTTCTGGCAGGAATACTGGACTGGGTTGCCATTTCCTCCTCCAGGGGCTCTTCTTGACCCAGGGATCGATGCCACATCTCCTGAATCTCCTGCATTGGCAGATGGGTTCTTTACCACTGACCAATTTAGGAATTCTCTTTGAACTATGTGTATATATGACTAATAAAAATATTAAATAAGTAAATCAGTGTTTGAGATTTTAAAAAAAGACTCTAAAGTACTCCTCATGAGAAAGGCAGTTTATTGGACTTTATTACATGATGTTATGATTCAGTATTATATTTATTTTGGATTACCAGCTGCCAGCATGATCTCAATGCTAGGGTGTCTAATAATCTTCCTGAGCTTGTGCGTTTCCTTGGGAAACAGCTGCTCCAGCTCACGTAGCCTTCACAACTACATAGCAAGTCATGAAATGTTTCCAAGTGAGGGATATCAACAGATGAGGGAAAGTGAGGCTCAGAAATAGAAAGTAACCAGTCAGAGCTAGTCACTCCATAGTTAACGGCGTTGGGGCATACTGGGTACCAGATCCTTTTAGTGAGAGCGGTTTTCAGACCAAGTAAACGGAGGAGTGACAGAGGAGTCTGGTGGGCTCCTGTCTATGGGGTCACACAGAGTCGGACACCGCTGAAGTGACTTAGCAGCAGCAGCAACAACTGTTGTTAGCTCTTTACCCTGGAGCTGCGTATTGGTCTCCTTTGGCCAGATCCCCACTTTTGCTGCCTAATTCTGGTCTGACCTGCATCACCATTTCAAGGTGGTGGGTGCAGCTGTTTCCTGACAATGTAAGGGCCCTCTCCCTCTCTCGGTGCACTTAAAGCCAGGCTTCCTGCCTCAGCTACCCTATACTCTTCCCTTTTCTGGGATGAACTACAGATCCCCACATCTAGGCAGCCCAGGGACTGGCCTTTAAATTTCTTGAATTGCTGCTTGTTACTTCCTGGAGGATTGTACGTGTGTGCTTGAGCTCAGTCACTCTGTCATGTCTGACTCTTTGCGACTCCATGGACTGTAGCCTGCCAGGCTCCTCTGTCCATGGGATTTCCCAGTCAAGAATATTGGAGTGGTATGACATTTCTTATTTCCGGGGATCTTCTTGACCCAGGGATCAAACCCACGTTTCCTGCATTGGCAGGTGGATTCTTTACCACGAAGCCATCTGGGAAGCCCATATGCCTAAATTTAGAAGGATAAAGGGATTATCTCTGGTTTAAGGCAAAAAAGAGATTTCCGCCCGCCTCCCCCGCCTGCAGATTGAGTCCCACCTGGAATGCTCTGTCCCTGTCTAGGTGGGGTCTTTGCACCTGCCTTTCCTTGCCCACGTGCAGCGTTAGCCCTGCTCCCTGACACTTGGATGGAATCTTGTATCCTGTCAGGTAATGTCCTGTGTTCTGCCTTTCCCGCATTGCTTGAAGCCCATTTGTTTCACCTTGGGAAATTTACTCAAACCAGCCTTACCATTTAAATAAAGTTAACTTCCTCAAGCTCTCGCATGTCGTATATCTTACTACTTACCTGTCAGGTGAGTATTCTGGAGCCCCAAACTGTTTTACTAAGACAAAGTGCCTAATTTGATTAAGACAATGTGCCTGTTTCGTTAACTATTTCCTTTCTCAAGATGTGGATACATGGCTGGGCTAGAATTGTTTCCCAAAGACTGAGCCGTACCAAAAAGGAGGTGTTAGTATTCATGTCTGGTGCCAGCAACAGACCAAGCATCTGACTGAACAAGTGCCCCGTAAGGTTGGGGGACAGTGAATGAGATTCAGAGACCAGGAAGCAGACAGAGAACCATGGTTAGAATCTGCATTAAGGGCTGCCACTTCCAGCATGGCCCCGCCTGTAGGCCTTATATTCCAGCCCAAAGCTTTGACCTCAGATGGGGCCTGTTTTCTTCTCCACCTTTTCCATTTGCTTTTCTTCCCCACCACCTCTCCTCTCCCAGAGATAACTTGAAGGAACAGTCTTTCCTTAAAGCATCCCTTGCTTTCCACTAATCAGACCTGAGTAACCAGAGTGTATGGTTGTCCAAGGCTCTGGCTTGAGCTGTCTGTGAGAGTTGTCTGGTACAAGGCCCTCTGTGCCTGTCCACTGTGAGACTGTCTCTTTTCTGGTTTATCCCCATATCTGAGACTTAGCTGGAAACCTGCCTTCTTGGAAGGTTTGAGAGGGATGAGATTTCCAGCACAACCGCCATCCTCAATTTTTGTGGAGCTGGCCTCCCTTTGGTGGCTTCCTTCCAGCCATGGAGATGCTAGAACCGGGGCTTCTGAAGGATCAAAAAAAAAAAAAAAAAAAAAAAAACCAAACCTCTTAGTTTCTAATCACAGCTGCCTTCTCCAAGTATCAGCAATCATTCAGCAGTAGCAAAAGTTCGTTTTCGAATCCCCTAGAGAACCCTGTGAAAGTCCCCGTCCTTAGTAACGAGAACCTGCCATCCCCCACGTAACAGGACCAAAGCAGATGAATTGAGACCTTTGGTCATTTCTAGTACTGGTCTAGTACAGATGCTGAAGCTTAAGCTCCAATACTTTGGCCACCTGATTCGAACAGCCAGCTCATTGGAAAAGACCCTAATGCTGGGAAAGACTGAGGTCAAGAGAAGAGGGTGGCAGAGGATGAGATGGTTAGACAGCTTCACCAACTCACTGGACATGAACTTGGGCAAACTCCAGGAGATAGTGAGGGACAGGGAGGCCTGGCGTGCTGCAGTCAATGGGGTTGCAAAGCGTCAGACACAACTTAACGACTGAACAACAAGTATTGGTCATCTGTCCTAATGCCAGGAACATGAGAATTCCCCAGAAAGGACTGTCCTGCTCCCTAGACCCTCCCAGACCCTTATCTCCACATTTGCTCACCTGTCCGGGTTTGAGGGATGCTCCCTACAAAGAAAGGATGGCAGTGACTTTGTGGGTCTGCTCTACATCCCCCACTAAGCCTGCATGAAATGTCCCAACTCCAAATGCAGCTTATACTTGACAGGGAGAACAACGCTGGCATCATGGGCCTCACCTCGGCCTTCGCCTCGACGACTCATTGATGTGTCCCTCATCTTCACAACTCTGGCCCCTTTTTATTTGGCTTCTAAAACCCCCAGAGCTCTCCATGCTGAACAGCCCAGACGCGGCCCTGAGTCTTTGTGTTGGCAGCAGGGTTAAGACGTCCTCCTCTGAGGTCTGCAGGGGGTGAGCCTCATGTCTTGCAGAGCCTCGGATTTGGGGGCGTCACTTGTCTGTAACCTTGGGTGGACAGCTGCAGCCACAAAGTGTGCTGGTCCAAGCGTGCTCGTGAGCACCGCTGGCTGGTGGGAGAGTGAGGAAGCCGAGGCCAGAAACCCCGAGGGAGGAAGGGCTGCTGTTCCAGAGGGGGGCTTGTCTGGTGGGGACCACCTCCGGGTGCCACCTCATCCACCTCAGCCTGTGTGACTTATCCTTAAATGGGGCGACAGTAGTTCACTGTCTGAGCCCTCTGTGGACTTCTCACATTTTGCCTCTTAATCCTTGAGCCACGCTGCGTTGTCTTCCTGTTCTCGGGTGAAAAAGCTCCTCAATACCCCTGGCAGGCCTGCTGTGAGGGTCTGTGGGCAGCTCTTGCCTTGTGCACTCTCCTGCTGAAATCCCTCACCTTAAACATCCTCCATTTCTGGAACCTTCCATCAGATGAACAAAATACCTCGCCACCCTCTGTGACTGAACTGCAACCATTTGTTCTTATTTCTCCATGTCTGGACAGGTCCACCCACCCTCTGGTCAGTCCAGGTGTGGGACACCCCGAGAGGCCCAAGTGCCCCGACTTCCCCCCACTGCCCAGGGGTTTGCCAGCACTGTGCTCTTTGTAGCGCTGGGGTGAGCTGTCCCCCTGGACCTGCTGTTTCCCCTCTCCCGAGTCACTCGCACAGACCCCTGGACGCCTCCCATGATCCAGCTCCACTCCCGGATTCCCACGGCCATACCCGACCCCGTCCCCTGCCCTTCCTCTCCTCCTCACCAGCCTTTTCCTCAGCTGAGGCCCAGCCCTCCTCCCAGCCTCCCTGCGGGCCTCTCCGGGGAACACTTCCCGCGCCTAAGGGTCAGGGTGAGCGGTGTGTNCTCTTGATGAAAATGAAAGAGGAGAGTGAAAAAGTTGGCTTCAAGCTCAACATTCAGAAAACTAAGATTATGGCATCTGGTCCCATCACTTCATGGGAAATAGATGGGGAAACAGTGGAAACAGTATCAGACTTTATTTTGGGGGGCTCCAAAATCACTGTGGATGGTGATTGTAGCCATGAAATTAAAAGCACTTACTCCTTGGAAGAAAAGTTATGACCAACCTAGATAGCATATTAAAAAGCAGAGACATTACTTTGCCAACAAAGCTCTGTCTAGTCAAGGCTATGGTTTTTCCAGTAGTCATGTATAGATGTGAGAGTTAGACTATAAAGAAAGCTGAGTTCCAAAGAATTGATGTGTTTGAACTATGGTGTTGGAGAAGACTTTTGAGAGTCCCTCTGACTGCAAGGAGATCCAACCAGTCCATCCTAAAGGAGATCAGTCCTGGGAGTTCTTTGGAAGGACTGATGCTGTGGCTGAAACTCCAACACTTTGGCCACCTCATGCGAACAGTTGACTCATTTGAAAGGCCCTGATGTTGGGAGGGATTGGGGGCAGGAGGAGAAGGGGATGACAGAGGATTAGATGGCTGGATGGCATCACTGACTTGATGCACATGAATTTGGGTGAACTCCAGGAATTGGTGATGGACAGGGAGGTCTGGCGTGCTGCAATTCATGGGGTTGCAAAGAGTTGGACATGACTGAGCGACTGAACTGAACTGAAGGATCCAAGTCTGTAGAGCTATAGACTTAATCTGTTTTTCTACTTGGAGTCCTGAGAAGAGACCTGAGTGGTTCCAACTTCTCCATCTCCCAGGCTGAATGTCTCCTCCGGGAGGTCAGAATCAGGATGTATAGTGAGAGTATGGATTTTGGAGTCAAGAAGACCTGGGTTCAGATTCTAACTCCACCACTTCCTAACAACATCTCTTAGCAGACTCTGATCCTCCTCTTGGACTCTGGGTTCTGTCCCCCTCATTTAGGGGTGGTTTTCTATCTGCAGAGGGCTGTGTTTCCAGGTATAAATCCTTCATCCTGGTCTGAATGTAGCAATCTGAATGTAACCGTCCTTATGATAGGTATCTCTACAGTTACAAGCACTGACTGGGATCTTGGTTTCTCCACCAAGGATTGAACTCAGGCAGTGAAATCAGTGGAAGCACCGAGTCCTAACCACTGGACCACCAGGGAATTCCCCCATAAGCACTTTTGAGCATTCTTTTCTTAATTCTCGAAATACCAAAGTGGATTATGATTCTGATACCAACTATAATGTGCATTTTTTTCCCGCACCACCAAGCAATGCCCTCATACCAACTGGGTGTCCTTTAATCAACCCAATTCAGATATTATCTACCTGGAGATAGTGTCAGATCCCACAGATTAAGAGCTCAATCCTACAAGACTACCCCCTCAAACCCCACCCCTGTCCAGACCCAGTTTATCACTTGTGCTTCTGACCAGCTAGTTATAAATTGGAGATTTCCCCACCCTTGACTTGGGTTCCATTACTTTGCTAGGGCAATTCCTAGAACTCAGAGAAACATTTTACTTACTAGATACTGGTTTATTATAAAGGGATATGACTCAGGAACAGCCAGTGGATGAGATGCATAGGGCAAGATACATGAGAAGGGGCACAGAGCTCCTCTGCCAATGAGACACTCTCCCCAAATCTCCCTGTGTTCACCAACCCGTCAGTCCCTGTCCTTTTGAGATTTTATGGAAGCTTCTTATATCAGCACAGTTGATTAAATCGTTGGCTTTTAGTGGTTGATCTCAATCTCTAGACGCTTTTCCTTCCTCAGGGGTCAGAGAGTGGGTCTGAATTTTGTGCGTGCATGCACAGTAACTAAGTCATGTTCAACTCTTTGTGACACTATGGACTGTAGCCTGCCAGGTTCCTCTGTCCATGGGATTTCCCAAGCAAGAATACTGGAGTGGGTTGCCATTTCCTCCTCCAGAGGATCTTCTCAACCCAGGGATCAAACCTTCATCTACTGTATTGACTCAGACTCTTGATTACTTTGTTGATTTCTGTTTCTCTGACAAACCAGCTTCCATCCTTAGGTGACCTAGAGATTTTCCAAAAGTCACTACATTAACATAATAAAAGACACCTTATGGGCTCTCAGTTCAGTTCAGTTCAGTTCAGTCTCTCAGTCATGTCCGACTCTTTGCAACCCCATGAATCGCAGCAAGCCAGGCCTCTGTCCATCACTAGCTCCCGGAGTTCACTCAGACTCATGTCCATTGAGTCAGTGATGCCGTCCAGCCATCTCATCCTCTGTCATCCCCTTCTCCTCCTGCCCCCAATCCCTCCCAGCATCATGGACTCTCAACACTTAGGACATTTCAAGGACCTCTGTGCCAGGAATAGGACAAAGATTGACTAGATATATACATTAATATATATTTCTTATAAATCACAATATTGCAGAAGATAATGTAATTCTTCGCATTTTACAGGTGAGACTGAGATTCATTGAGATAAGTTGCACAAAATCACACAACTTTTAAAAGGCAGGACCATTGGTACTCAGATCTTCAAGGTTTGAAGGAATGCAAAACAGCATAATGGAAGGAAACAAAGCTTTAGAGGCAACCTGAGCTCAGTTCCTGTCTCCCTCCTAGCTGCAGGGACTCATGTAACTCCCTTGAGCTTTCTCAGCTTCACTTTCCTCTTTTGTCAAATGAAGAGAAATGTTCTGGAGAAGAGTTTTGAGAATGAGATGAATTAGTATATATAAACTCCTGTCACACAGAATCAAGAAGCATTGGATTTCACCCCTACTCCATCCATCACTCCACCTTCTAGGCTCAGGCTCACTCATCTTCCCATGACATCAGGCTGTTCCCTGCTGAGGATGGGAAATCAGACTGGAACATAAATAACTATGCTAGAAGAGAGAAAGCAGTAAGTACTCTAGGAGCAGACAAGCTTTGTGAGGATGACCAAGCAGGATTTCACGGAGACAGTGATATTAAAATTTGTACCTTAGATGTTTTGTCAGATTTCCAGAGATGGAAAATAGATGGAAGGACCCCAAATTCCACATTGGGTAACTAGATAGGGCACAGGGTGACGGATGTGTAAGTATTCTGTAGAAGAAAAGACCGCACAGTGTGGGAAATGGCATTATTCAGGCTGTGTCTATGTGCTAGGTTCTAGGGTAGCCCTGGACCACCATACGTGAGCTCATATTCCAGGCTTAGAGGCTTGGAGTATGAGCTCTCCATGAGATCATGAGCTATGAGTATCAGCCCTCCCTTACTGAGCTCCCCATCACCATCTGATGGACATTAGGAACCTAGGCCCTGGCTGGAGGGACTGACAGTGGGGGACCCTCTTCAAGGCTGTATCTCCTTCCGAAAGGATGGTGGGAATGAGGATCAGGGAGTGCCGTGAAGGCTGTGGGCAAACCTACTCCCACCCCCTGAAAAAGCTGGCATGAGTGAGCAAGGCCCAATATCTTGCTTTCACAACTCCGACCAGCTGGGATTCTATTTTTAACCAGTACTGTCTTAGTTGACAGCTTGGAACGCCTTCTCCCTCCTTTTCTTCCTTCCTCCTGCCTCTTGCAGCCGAGGGCCCTGCAGAGAGGATGGATAGGAGCAGCTCAGAACTGGTAAACAGACCACTCTCCTTTCTCTCTGCCCTTCACTTCATCTAGTGTTTGTTCAATGTGGGTGGATTTTAGAGGTGTTATTGGCTATGAAGCTAATGGAGCTTATATCTCAGGGATCCTCACTTGCAGCGATCTCTTTCAAGGGCCCGGTCAGTGTCCTAGCAATTTTGTAGCTGTAATTTTTTTTTTTTTTTTTTCTTAAAAAAGGGACACCCAATTTTATAAGCTCCAGGCCCACAAAGTTTGGGTCTGACACCAGAGGGTCTGGCTTGTCTTCCACCTCCAGCTCAGTGTGTACTTCAATAAGATTATTTCTGTCTTGCTTTAATTTCTTGTATGATCTTGAGCCGCTTTCTTTCTTGTGCTGGGTCTCAGTTTCTCTACCTGTTACAAGAAGAAGTGTCAAGGAGCCCTCTCCTAGCATACCACACCTCTGTCTATTTCTGTGCTTTCCTTGGGTGAGATCATCTGTTCTTCCTGGTTTGTCACTGTATGTGTGGAGAGGTGATTTGCTGTCTCTGCCTCTCTCTGGGGCTGGATCAGTCTTATAGTCAACAGGGAGACTGATTTCCAGGACTTTCATTCAGGTTCAGCCCCCTACCTCCTTTCCCACCGCACCTCTCCTTGTTGCTGGCCAGTAAAAGGTGCTTCCACAGGTAACAGTGCATTGAAGGCCCAACTCTGTATATCTGTTATGTTCTGACCCCATATTATTACAAATACACTGTGAATAGACTGAGTCTTAACATACAGTGCTTCCTTTTTTCATTAAAATTTTAATAAGCATCTATTAATACAATACCCTAACAAGGGGACCACTTTGGGACAATGCGCTTAGGAATGATGATGCGTCATGCGTATCCCACCCCATCCTCATTCCCAGCTTCACGACTGTGGTGTGAGGTGGGTGCAGGTTGACCACTTAGAGGGAATTCACACAGCCTCATCTAGACTTAGACCATGGGCTTTTTGGCAGGGGGTCATGCACAGGAGTGAGCAACAGGGGGAGGGACCTGACAGAGAAGACTCCCAAATCCCGTGCCCCCTCACGTGCCCCAGAAAAGTCCAAAAAGGAAATTGAGGGGGAAACCAAGTCACTTATTATTTCTTGAAAAAGTCCGGTGAGGGATTAATTAAGTGGAAAGGAATGAAGGGACTTCTTAGTGCAAAACGGCTCGTTGGTCCGGGGAGTGTGAGATTAGGCAGGTTGGTGTTTGCAGCACTGATTGGGGAAGGGCACTGTGAGGTCAAACTATGGGCAGAGTGGAGCAGCTCAGGAGTCACTCCTGTGCCAGGATCCAGAGCCCTGAAAGATTCAATGCCCCTGCTATACGCGTGAGAGGCTGGTCAGCCCCCGCCAGTTTCCACATTGTGGAGACAGTCCACGGTGAGGACGCTGGGTCTGTCCAAGGTCAGTGCCCTGGCCCTGTGTGCCAGGCTCAGTCCCTCACTGAGTGCCTGCTTTTCTGTGTGAGGGTCTGGTTTGTTTTCTTAGTGTCAGGTAAGCCACCCTTTCCCGGCCATTGGGGTTAGTCAGTCTCTCGTGTCAGCTGGTCTGCGTCTCTTGCGTGTTTGGACGGGGCTGAGCTGGTCGGAATCCGTCTGTCCTGTTTCAGCCCCGCTCCCGCTCCACCCCTCAGCCAGGCCCCAGCGTGCTGATGGTGGTATAGCTCAGCCTGGACAGTGAGGCGATGGAGGGGGTGGGAGGGTCCTCGTCCGGCAGAGGTCTGGGGCGAGCCCGCGGAGGCCGAGGACAGCAGCGGGTGCAGGTGTCAAGGCAGGCCTGGCGAAAGCGACGGTGCATGAAGCAGTAGACCAGCGGGTTGACACAGGCAGAGGCGTAGCTTAGCAAGTGGATGAAGGAGATGGGCGCACCCGAAAGTGCACGATGTGCGCCGGGGCCGTCGAATGCGCGCCACGTGTTGGCGCTGTACACCGGCAACCAACACAGGAAGAAAAGCACAACGATCACCAGTAACATCCGCACCACGCGCTTCTTAGCCAGCAGCTTGGCCTGGGCAGGCCGGGTGCCGGATCCTGGGCCAGGTGTGGGCGCGGTCAGCGCAGACATCTCCAATGCAGGCCGGGAGCGCGGAAGCTGCACATAACAGCCGTCGCCGTCCTCACCCGCCAGCCGGGTCTCAGACCGGCAACGCCCGTTCGCTTGGGCAGGACCTGAGCACAGACCGTGGGCGGTCAGCTTTGGAGGCTGAATCCTCCAAATCGCACACATTGGCGCCCCACCCACTTTATGTCCCGCCCCTTCCCAAAGTCCCGCCCCCTTCCTGGATTTCACACACCTTGTCCGGTGCCACCGGGCAGCCCTCCCTGACTTCCGACCCGGCTCTGGCTCTCGCTGTCACTGTCACCGTCAAAGCGAAGCCCTAAGTAGAGCTCACGAGAGATAAGCCCGTAGGCCACCGCCATAACCACCCCAGGCACGAAAAACAAGAGCAGGAGCAGCAGCACCGACCTGGAGACAGAGCGCAGACCAGTGAGTGGGTGCCTGTCCAGCTATAATCTCCGATGGAGGCAGACTGAAGAGCTGTGTTTCTAGGGCTGGTGACCACGTCCCAGAGGTAGAAGCAGGATTAGGGGTACAGCTGGGAAGGGCTAGAGAACTGGGCAGGAGTGCCGAATGGGGATCCCAGGGTGGTGGGTCGTGATGATTGTTCGAGCAAGATTCTGGGTAATGCTTGTGAGTGATGGAGATAAGAGAAGGGAATGCTCAGGAATGGGTAATAGGCACCCTCACCAGGTTTGGCGGACCCGCGCACTGGGCCACCGGTGCATGCATTGCAAGACACGAGGCCCCGCTGGCTGCACAGCAGTGTACACTGGATAGGGCACCATGAGCAGTCCGGACAGCATCCACGTGGCTACGATCACACGAGCCGCGTGGGAGCGCGTCTGCCACACGCGCGCCTGCAGTGGTCGGCAGATGGCGCTGTACCGCTCCAGGGCGATGGCCACGAGGCTTAGCGTGGACACGCTCACAGACACCCCTAGGAAAGAAGAGGAAAGGGTTACCTAGGAAACTTGCGCTACAAACTCCCCAGTGTGACTTCCACACTCCAGGTGAAGACAGACCCCTACATTCGGCAAGGACTTTAGGAGAGGAGAGGGCCAAGGGAGGCAGGGCGATTGTTTACCTACCCATGAAGTAGGAAACCGCCTTGCAGACGACTGTGCCGAAGATAAATGTGCCCATGAGATTGGGCAGGAGGGTGAAGGGCATGCAAGCCACAGCCAGCAGGAGATCGCTGACTGCCAGTGAGAGCAGGAAGGCATTGGTGACAGTCCTCAGACGGCGGCTCAGCCCCAGAACCACGATGATGAGCACGTTTCCTCCAACACTCATCAGAAAGATCACAGCGTAGAGGGTGACCCTAATGGCCAGCTCCAATTCTGGGTAGGAAAGAGGTGAGGTGGCAGCAGGGGGTCTGGCCCCCACTCAGCTGGGCTATCCAGTCTCTCTTATTCCCAACTCTTCAAGCCCTACTACCCAGCCAGATCCCCTGCTTCCCAAATCCTCCCCCTCCCCTACTGGCCCAGGACCCATTCAGTAAATGGTGAACTTGAAAATGTTACCCTTTTAACCTCTGCTGCTGTTGCTAAGTCGCTTCAGTCGTGTCCGACTCTGTGCGACCCCACAGACGGCAGCCCACCAGGCTCCCCCGTCCCTGGGATTCTCCAGGTAAGAACACTGGAGTGGGTTGCCATTTCCTTCTCCTCGCCTTCTCCGTTTAACCTCTAGAAGCCTAGTTAAAATGGCCTAACTCTACCCTTCCTTAAGAAACCCTGTCTGTTCTCAAGCTTTGCTCCAAATCCTTCCTTCTCTTTGCAGCCAAACTTTTTGAAGAGATTATTTGCATCTTTTCATCCACTCCTCAATCTATTACAATCCAGTGACCTCGTCCCCATTACTGTTCATAAGTGTTCATTACACTTCTTTTCATGGTTACTAAGCTTTAACTACCAAATCCAAAGGTCTCTTTTCAGCCTATTCTACTTGATGACCTCCTGGTAGCATTCAACCCTGTTGACTGCTATCTTTTGAGACACAGGTCTGATCGTGTCTTTATCGTCTTAAAAAACAACAATAATCACTAAACAAGCAAAAAGACCCTTTACCTACTCTCAACTGTCTTCAGCTTGTCATCAAGATTCTCCCAGAACTGGCCTTTTCCTTCTCTCACCTCATCCCTGCAATGCACTCATTTAAGCCACCAGATGACTCAGTTTCTGGGAGGCATCAGGTGCACTCATGACTCTCCTTTGCTCACATTGGTTTCTCAGCCTAAACTGCTCTTTCACTGCACCCCTACCACTATTAATACCCTCCTCCCCCCCACTGAAAGTGAAAGTGAAGTCGCTCAGTCATGTCTGACTTTTTGGGACCCCATGGACTGTAGCCTACCAGGCTCCTCCGTCCATGGGATTTTCCAGGCAAGAATACTGGAGTGGGTTGCCATTTCCTTCTCCAGGGGATCTTCCCCACCCAGGGATTGAAACCGGGTCTCCCGCATTGTAGGCAGGTGCTTTACTGTCTGAGCCACCAGGGAAGGACTCTCAATAATAAACTTGTTTTCTGTTATATGATGAACTCCTACTTACTATTGTCTTTCAAGACTCGGACTGACTGCTCCCTCTTCTATAAGGCCTCTNCGTGTCTCCCACATTGTAGGCAGGTGCTTTACTGTCTGAGCCACCAGGGAAGGACTCTCAATAATAAACTTGTTTTCTGTTATATGATGAACTCCTACTTACTATTGTCTTTCAAGACTCGGACTGACTGCTCCCTCTTCTATAAGGCCTCTCTGGGCACCTTATTTGGAGCTAATCTCCCCTTCCTCTGACCCATGCATGTTCCCTACGCACCTGTTAGAATGGCCTTTACTTTCTGCCTTGTATTTTAATTATCTATAAACATTCCCTCTCACTCCACAAGCATTTGCAGAGGATTATCTTTACACTAGGCACTGGGGACAAAGAGATGAACATGACAAATGCCCCGAGAGCTCTCATCTGAGAGCTCACATTCTAGAAGTCTAGAGGGAAACTCAGACGTATAAATAGATATCTGTCACACAGTGTGATAAGAAGTGAGGTTGAAGAATGACAGAATGCTCTGGGAACTCATAGGAAGGCCACGTAGCACTGCTGGGCTAGACAAAGGGCTGACCCCATTCACTTGTGTCATTGCCTGTTGCAGGGAAGGATTCATCACGGGGCTGCCATATCACAACCAAGACAAACTGAATTGAATTAAACTGGACCCAGTCACCTGTGCCCATGGGCTCAGTGTGAGGGAGACTGGAGGTTGGAAGGAAAGAGAGCAGGGACAGAGTCTACCAGGTTGGGGGAGGGAAGGGCCCAGAGCTGCATCACTCTCCATAGCCCCATACATTGGCTGACTTTCGCCTTAACTCCCAAATTAAACTTTTTTCCCCCCCATATCAATAGTTATATACTTATCCAGAAGTTGTTGTAGACTTCAAGGAAGTGCTATTTAAAAACACAGGAGATGCGGGTTCGATTCCTGGGTTGGGAAGATTCCCTGGAGAAAGGAAATGGCAGCCCACTCCAGTATTCTTGACTGAAAAATCCCATGCTCAGAGGAACCTGGCAGGCTAGAGTCCATGGGGTTGCAAAATGTCAGACACGACTGAGCGACTAAGCAGTATAGTACCCTCACTGAGTCCAGGAATGACATTACTTCCTCAGAGCACACAGCAAGTAAGGAGCCGAATCAGAACAGAATCTTGTCTCTGCATTTCCAAAATGCTTTGTCTCCTGCTGCTCCCTCACTTCTCTGTCATTCATCACGCTGCCACTACCATACTCTACTCTGGCATTTCTTACCGTATTATTATGTTCACGTTCTGCCTCTGCCACTGGACTATGAGCTCTTGAGGGCAGGGGCAATGCCCGTCTTGTTCTTCGGCATGTCCCTAGCATTTGGCATAATGCTTCCTGCACAGGAGGTGTTAACACCTGCTTGCTAATGAATCTTAAACGGATCTCTGTCACTGTCCATATAAATGCATCTGCTCTGTTTCTCCTCAACCAGCCTTCACCTCTGTGCTTCTAAAGCTCCAGTATGCACTCTCCTTGCTGCCTCACTGCCTCTGTTTCTTTGGAGACCCATGTTGGAGAATATTTTGGGTGGTACAGGGGAAGGGGTCAATAACAGGCTGTTACTTTTACTATTATACACAGACTGTCTATGTCTCACGTAGAAGCTGGGCTCCCTCTCTGCTGGGGAGGCTT
>SJYV01011350.1:193809-243262 GCA_006410875.1 Neotragus pygmaeus | reverse complement strand
TATGGATGTGAGAGTTGGACTGTGAAGAAGGCTGAGCACCAAAGAATTGATGCTTTTGAACTGTGGTGTTGGAGAAAACTCTTGAGAGTCCCTTGGACTGCAAGGAGATCCAACCAGTCCATTCTGAAGGCGATCAACCCTGGGATTTCTTTGGAAGGAATGATGCTAAAGCTGAAGTTCCAGCACTTTGGCCACCTCATGTGAAGAGTTGACTCATTGGAAAAGACTCTGATGCTGGGAGGGATTGGGGGCAGGAGGAGAAGCAGACGACTGAGGATGAGATGGCTGGATGGCATCACGGACTCGAAGGACATGAGTCTGAGTGAACTTCGAGAGATGGTGATGGACAGGGAGGCCTGGCGTGCTGCAAGTCGTGGTGTCGCAAAGAGTCGGACATGACTGAGTGACTGAACTGAACTGAAGTAACTAATATGAATTGTCCTTACTCACACAAAACATTGGAAGCTGGAACTCTTGAAGAGAAGGATAGGAGTGGATTTCATTAGCATAGCCTGATCGTCCCCGTTCCCAGTTTACATCTGCCTGTCAAAAACCTGGACAGGTCTCCAATTTAGTCTCCTCAAGGGAAACAAATATTTCATCATATGATTTATATCAATGTTCAGAAGCATTTACTTGTCAAGTTCTACATGTAAGTTTTATTAATGATTTTCTAAAAGAGGAGATCTCTGTGAAATATGCATTCAGCCTGTAAAATACACAAACATAATCCCATTTTTAGACATTTAAAATATATTAAATATGCTTTGTGTATGTAACACAAATATGTGTAATATGTGATTTTCAAAAATAAAATTAAAATCCCCTTTGTATTCACAATGCTATTCAAATTATTTAAAAAAATTTACTGAGATCCTTGAGTTCCAATGTTACCCTACAGAACCATGTTCTCCAGACTCTCTTTAGAGATGGTCACATACTCTAAAATTCAGCGTTTGTAAACCTAGGTATGTTCCCTACAGAAAATCTTATATGTGTAAAAGGAGAACAGAGGATAAAAATTTTATATTGAATAGATAATTCAAGATGCTATTCCAAAGTGCTTTTAAAAATCTATGCTGTTGCCAGCAACGTACAGGAATTCTTTTTCTATATATCTTTGCTTATACTTAGTATTTTCTTATAAATTTTTTTCTTCATTGTTGTTAGCATTTTGCTAATTACTAATGACTATATGATTAGATTGACTAGTTTTCTGTGATTATGGTTTCAGTGTGTCTGCCCACTGATGTCCTCTTGCAACACCTACTGTCTTATTGGGTTTCTCTTACCTTGGATGTGGGATATCTCTTCATGGCTGCTCCAGCAAAGTGCAGCCGCTGGTCCTTACCTTGGATGAGGGGTATCTCCTCCCTGCCGCCCCTCCTGACCTTGAACATAGCCTTGTCTAACTCAATGAAACTAAGCCATGCCCTGTGGGACCACCCAAGATGGGTGGGTCATGGTGGAGAGATCTGACAGAATGTCCACTGGAGAAGGGAATGGCAAACCACTTCAGTATTCTTGCCTTGAGAACCCCATGAACAGTATGAAAAGGCAAAATGATAGGATCCTGAAAGAGGAACTCCCCAGGTTGGTAGATGTCCAATATGCTACTGGAGATCAGTGGAGAAATAACTCCAGAAAGAATGAAGGGATGGAGCCAAAGCAAAAACAATACTCAGTTGTGGCTGAAACTCCAGTACTTTGGCCACCTCATGTGAAGAGTTGACTCATTGGAAAAGACTCGGATGCTGGGAGAGATTGGAGGCAGGAGGAAAAGGGGATGACAGAGGATGAGATGGCTAGATGGCATCACTGACTCGATGGACATGATTTTGAGTGAACTCCAGGAATTGGTGATGGACAGAGAGGCCTGGCGGGCTGCAATTCATGGGATCACAAAGAGTTGGACATGACTGAGTGACTGATCTGAACTGAATGACTATGTACTTTTTCCTGTGATGGTTAGCCATTTGTTTTAGTGAGCCAGCTAGAAGAAAATCATCAGCTTTAAGGCACACAGTGGTAGAGATGGGTAACACTGGGGGCTCCATGGTGGGCTTTACAATGAGCAAAGCAGTCCACTCACATTGTACTGCATTCCCCTGGAGTCCTCCTACCACCCCATAGTATAATTTTGAATTCACTACAGCTTTCATTTTATATGCAAAATTTCTTGGGCTTTCTTCCTTTGTTCTATTCTGACATCTTACTAGAGTGATTGCTATTTCCAACCTAAGAGTCCTCTGATATCCTTTATCCTTTTATGGTTCAGATGGTTTCAACACTACCCCATAAAAAGCTAGAAGTTTTATTTTAAATGTGCTATAATGAATAGATATAGCACACATATTTCTAGACCAAAACCTGAGGAGTTTCTTCTGAGTACCATTCTTAGTTTCTGCCAAAAGTTCCAGTCTGTGTATATTTATATTCCAATATAGGTCATATTATCTGAGCCATCAGATACCAAAAGCTTAGTAGGATTGCCTGTGCCCTGGAACTCTGGAAAATTTGAAGCATGCTTCTGAACAGGCATACACCCATTAAAATTCAGATTCTTTTTGTGACTTTGTTAATTGGGCCAAAAGATCTCTAGATAAGGAATATGCTTTCACCAAAACCCCCCAAACCTATCTGTCTCTCAGCTTCTTGATTTCCACCTTGGTCTCTAAGAAACAGTAGCTTATTTCTCACAACTTAATAAATTGTTCTTAATACTCCGGCTCATGCAGTCCTCTGGGTTGTCAAATACAGCTGCATCCTGAATTTTACTGGCTGTATTAGCTACATAAGGATGGCTGGTCATTAGTCCTTTTGTGTATCTTTCCCTAAGTCAGCTATCATGGCATCAATGATGCAGTGCCCTCACTTGCTCTTAATTTTTATCAGTCCAATTTTGCCTTACTAGGTAGTGGCAAAATAAGTAGACAGCATCAAGTAACAGAAGAAATAAATTAACCCTAAAGATGGACACCCTATTTGAACACCAACTACACCAAATAAACCATACTATTACAAATAAGTACATGGAAAGATGCTCAACATCATTAGTTTTTACAAGAGTACAGATTAAAACCACTATAAAATAATACCATGTTACTATTTAACTGGTTAAAAAATAAAATTGTGATCATTTCTATTCTGATGAGAAAATGAAGTAAGTAGAACTTTCATACACTATGAGTTGGAATGAAAAATAATGCAACCACTTTGTTGGTGAGTTTAGCATGTTCTTTAAAAATATATATTCTACTATTGTTGTTGTTCAGTCAATCACTAAGTCGTGTCTGATTCTTTGTGACCCCATGGACTGCAGCATGCCAGTCTTCCCTGTCCTTCACTATGTCTCAGAGTTTGTTCAGATTCATGTCCATTGAGTCAGTGATGCTATCTAACCATCTCATTCTCTGCTGCCTCCTTCTTCTTTTGCCTTTAATCTTTCCCAGAATCAAGACCTTTTCCAATGAGTCAGCCCTTCACATAGCCAAAGTATTTGTGCTTCAATTTGAGTATCAGTCCTTCCAATGAATATTCAGGGTTGATTTCCTTTAGGATTGACTGATTTAATCTCCCTGCAGTCCAAGTGACTCTCAAGAGTCTTCTCCAACACCACAATTCAAAAGCATCAATTCTTCAGTGCTCAGCCTTCTTTATGGTCCAACTTTCACACGCATACATGACTACTAGAAAAACCATAGCTTTGACTATATGGACCTTTGACGGCAAAGTGATATCTCCCCTTTTTAATATGCTGTCTAGGTTGGTCATAGCTTTCTTTCCAAGGAGCAAGCATCTCTTAATTTAATGGCTGCAGTCACTGTCCACATTGATTTTGGAGCCCAAGAAAATAAAATCTGTTACTGCAACTGTATAATGAAATATCACAAAAAATATTTTAATGAACTTTTGATAGATACTGTAATATGAGTTTAAAAATAATTATGTTTAGTGAATGTGGCCAACCATACAAAAAGTATTTTTGTATGATTTCATTCATATAAAATTCTAGAAAATGCAAACTAGTCTATAATGGATGAGAGGTCATTGGTTGCTGCTTTTGTGGGTGCAGGGAGAAATGGAAGAGAGGAATTCCCAATGAGGAAACTTTGCAAAGTGATAGTTATTTTTACTCCCTTGGTTATAGCAACTATCTTTCATTTGTATACATATGCGGTATTTATAAAATTGTACACTGTAAACAAGCACAGTTTATTGTAGCTCAGTTATACCCCACAAACTTGTTTTTAAAATATTCCACAGCAACCATTCTTTATTCAGAACATCAATGTCTAATTTCTCTGCTGGAATTGTAATTTCTCTCCTGTATAACTCAATCTGTGGTATCAAAGAAGGCTTGAGCATTTAGCATGGCTGATTAAAACAGTGAGCAGTGAATTTAGATAATATGCTCTTTGAAATGGTAAGGGTAGAGTGCTTCATTCACATATTCATCCTTATGTGTATTCAGGTGATAATAGATAATTTATTCCTCTGTTAATTCACACCTTCTGCTGGGAGCCAGCGTGAGGAACTCCGCCCATGGCAAAGGTCATGAGGAAGGAGGCTTGACGTATGGAAAAGGCATGATCAAGCCTCAGGAAACCCCCTGTTCCCGAGCATCTACCCCCCAAACCAGAGTCTATCTACTTTACTCTTTCATGCTCTCACCTACACCTCTGACTTTATGGGGGGCTGTTCCCCACCAGTTCTCTCGGAGAAGGAGTAAACGTGCAACTCCAAGTCAATAAAAATTCCTGCGCATGACAAGAGTGTTTCAACTTACGAACTCTTCTGAAGGTTATCTAGCCTGCCTGTACAGGTTCCTCTGGCCACATGTGATTGTTTACAGCACCCCAACTGTGAGAGGCACCAGATGTTTTGGACTTACTAAAGACAGATTTCTTTGGGAAGTTAGAAATTATTAGTATAGTGGGTTGGTTAGGAATTATATTGGTGAAGGGTTTTTTCATTTGTTGTCCTAATAATTGCTGCTAATTCCCTGCCCTAGGTGGGATAAGGGTGTCTCAGGTCAAACCACTGCTGGCAAACTAGTTTCTGTGACAGGATTATCCATACTCCTGCCACAACACACATGATTGTTTACTACCTCTCAACCATAAATAGCACAGAGAGTTTGGAGTATTTTGAGAGTCTTAATTAGCATAGGGCTTTTCTCATTGTTGAGTCAATGATTGCCGCCAGGCCTCCATATCCTTAGGCACCTGGGAATATATTAATCACTGTATTTGGAATATAGAAAAGGAAATATAGTAGTTTTTGATGTTAGCAATACTAGACTTTTTGAGTTAATGAATTTTCTCTTTTGTTATAGACCACTGTACTTTGTTATAAATCACTGTGTCCTTGCTATGTAAAAATGTAACTTTATCACTATCTTAAGACTAAATAGATCTTAAG
Organism: Neotragus pygmaeus; assembly: GCA_006410875.1. NCBI lineage: Eukaryota > Metazoa > Chordata > Mammalia > Artiodactyla > Bovidae > Neotragus > Neotragus pygmaeus. The sequence goes on along the minus strand of SJYV01011350.1, from coordinate 237,838 downwards.
GGGAACATGGACTTCCCTTGTGGCTCAGCTGGTGAAGAATCTGCCTGCAATGCAGGAGGCTTAGGTTCGATCCCTGGGTTGGGAAGATACCATGGAGAAGGGAAAGGATACCCACTCCAGTATTCTAGCCTAGAGAATTCCATGGACTGTATTAGCTATGAAGAAATACCCCACGCCTAAGACGGGTGGGTCAAGGTGGAGAGGTCTGACAGAACCTGGTCCACTGGAGAAGGGAATGGCAAGCCACTTCAGTATTCTTGCCATGAGAACCCCATGAACAGTATGAAAAGACAAAATGATAGGATAAAAAAAGAGGAACTTCCCAGGTTCTTAGGTACCCAATATGCTACTGGAGATCAGTGGAGAAATAACTCCAGAAAGAATGAAGGGATGGAGCCAAAGCAAAAACAATACCCGGTTGTGCATGTGACTGGTAATAGAAGCAAGATCCGATGCTGTAAAGAGCAATATTGCATAGGAACATGGAATGTCATGTCCATGAATCAAGACAAATTGGAAGTATTCAAACAAGAGATGGCAAGGGTGAATGTCAACATTCTAGGAATCAGCAAACTAAAATGGACTGGAATGGGTGAATTTAACTCAGGTCAGTTCAGTCGCTCAGTCGTGTCCTACTCTTTGCACCTCTATGAATCGCAGCACGCCAGGCCTCCCTGTTCATTACCATCTCTCGGAGTTCACTCAGACTCACGTCCATCAAGTCCATGATGCCATCCAGCCATCTCATCCTCGGTCGTCACCTTCTTCTCCTGCCCCCAATCGCTCTCAGCATCAAAGTCTTTTCCAACAAGTCAACACTTCTCATGAAGTGGCCAAAGTACTGGAGTTTCAGCTTTAGCATCATTACTTCCAAAGAAATCCCAGGGTTGATCTCCTTCAGAATGGACTGGTTGTATCTCCTTGCAGTCCAAGGGACTCTCAAGAGTCTTCTCCAACACCACAGTTCAAAAGCATCAATTCTTCAGTGCTCAGCCTTCTTCACAGTCCAACTCTCACATCCATACATGACCACAGGAAAAACCATAGCCTTGACTAGACGGACCTTAGTCGGCAAAGTAATGTCTCTGCTTTTGAATATACTATCTAGGTTGGTCATAACTTTTCTTCCAAGGAGTAAGCNGCAGCCTTCTTCACAGTCCAACTCTCACATCCATACATGACCACAGGAAAAACCTTAGCCTTGACTAGACAGACCTTAGTCGGCAAAGTAATGTTTCTGCTTTTGAATATGCTATCTAGGTTGCTCATAACTTTTCTTCCAAGGAGTAAGCATCTTTTAATTTTCTGGCTGCAATCACCATCTGTAGTGATTTTGGAGCCCCCCAAAATAAAGTCTGACACTGTTTCCACTGTTTCCCCATCTGTTTCCCATGAAGTGATGGGACCAGATGCCATGATCTTCATTTTCTGAATGTTGAGCTTTAAGCCAACTTTTTCACTCTCAGTGATGAGGAAATGGGGGACTGGAGGAAAAGAAAGAAATGGGGAAAAGCAAGGGGTTAGTGTGGGCAGGGTCCTCTCTGCTGGTCCAGATGTGGCTTTTGGAAGCACGTTGGGAGTCTAGGGGTGTGGTTCTCTATATGCCAAGAAGGGGGCCTGGGAATAAGTCAACTAGATCGGGGCCTCCTACTCTGACTCCTCATTGCATATGGACTCCATATGAATTGGATTTCACCGAAACTGCCTTGGAAAACAGCTGATCTTGATTAACTTCCATCAAATTTCACACGTGTTTGTTTGCCCGCCTGAGAAAACCTCCCTCCCTTCCATGCCCCGAACCCTGCCCTCCAGCCCAGATGCTGAGCTCCTGGATTCTTCCGGTGTGGAAGGCAAGGGGGTGGGCAGAGCCAGCGGCCAGTTAGCAGTGATGCTGGCTTTTGCTATCCATCCATAGACTCACCGAGGGGTAAGTCTGGTCCTGTGACATTTACAGCCTGACCACTGTCTTATGTTGCCTTTAGGACATTTTCAAGGTCTCCTCCGAGATGAACCCCACACCCTTGAAACACTCCAGGCTGAAAGTTATTACCTGTGTTGAATGCAACTGTCTGCCTCTTCACAGCCCTTTCACTTTCCAAGAAAGAGTATCCTATGCTGCCTTTGGAGCTACTACTTTCTATTTGTATTTCAGTTTCTGATACGTGATAGATGTTCGATAAAAGGTGGAAGCCAGCAACCTTCCCATTGCACCTTTTGCTGAGGTCACGAGAGGACAGTAAAGTAGCCAACAGATACAGGATGGGATCTTGCTGCCAGCCCCGGGCCTGGCAGAGGAAATATACTTGGGATAATACAGTAGTTGCTGCTGGCATATTTTCGTTGTCATATGGTAATAGTGTCTACCAGTAGTTGGAGGTTTTCTTAGCTCTAAAGGCAACAACAGAAAACTCCTTCTTGAAAAGGCCAAAAGCCGTGAAGAGGTAGACAGTTGCCCTGGATGCAGGTAATAGCTTTCATCCTGGAGTATTTCAAGGGTTTGGGTTCATCTCGGAGGAGACCTTGAAGATGTGTCACATAGAGGCAATCTTTCATAAAATCTTGCATATTCATAGGGCTTTCAACATATTCAAGAGGCTGAGAGGCAGGGGTGTGTGTGTGTGTGTGTGTACGAGAGTGAGAGAGATTGATTATGAGCACACCATCTTGGCTGCATCCTGAAATTTTGGATGTTGTTTCTGAAGCAAATTAAAACAAAAAAGAAAAGAAATCTAGAATTTCAGCAAACTCAGGACCTTTTTAATGCAAACTCAGGACCAAAAGAGGACTTCTGATAAATGTATTGTGGGTCTCTAGCAAAGACCTCTTAAATACTGTGGGTTTTGAGTACATGGTAGATGTAAAGAAAGTGTTTGATAGTGAAGGTTAATGAATAATTGAATTCAAAGGAAAGAGCCTTCATGGATAATTTCTGCAGGAGCAGATTTCGACTCTAGATGATTCTCCCTCCAACTTGGCTAAATTCACTTATTTATTCTTTTATTCATTCCACACTCAGATATTGAGTGGTTTTGGTCTGTTAACTCCTACCAGTCTCTGAGAACATATGAGAATCAAGCATTTGCTCTCCAGGAGAACAGAGTCCAGTGGAGAAGACAGACAAGAAAATGATTCAATCCCTTGAGGCTAAAAACCAACCTCTCTTTTTATAGCCAAATGGACTTGGGGTCAGTAAACAACTATTTATCATGTACTTTCTGTGGGGGGCTCTACCATGGGCACAGAGAGGGGATGTATGTATAAATGAGATGTAAGACACAACTTGTTTTCTAGAAGTTGAGGAGTTGGATAGAGGAGTTGGAACCATATGAGAAATGGAACCAAGTGGACAAGCCCTGTGATATAGGACATTTGTAAACTCTTGCAGTCAAACACCATCCCTGGCACCTAGGTAAGAAGTCCTTCTAAACTGGTTTTTCTGGAGGGAAGATGGAAGGAAGGAAGGCTTGTGGAAAGCGGATATTAAAATCCATCTGGTTGGAAAGCTGTGGTTTTGTTTTCCTTGTGGAAGGAACATTCATGTGGTTAAAAAGTGGTTCAGAAGGATGAAAAAGGGAAATGTACAGAAATGAAGGTCTTTCCCACCTCCACCTTTGGCGAAAAGTATAGACTCGGTGGACTATCTGTCTTTAGTCCTTGTTCCATCGTAACCCCGCGTGAAATACTCTACAACTGATGTTTTAAAATGATCTATTTACTTATTTTATCTTTGACTGTGGGGGGTCTCTGTTACTGTGTGCAGCCTTTCTCTAGTAGCAGTGAGTGGGGGCTATGCTTCTTTGTGGCACGTGGGTTTTTCATCACGGTGGCTTTTCTTGTTTTGGGGCACAGGCTTAGTTGTTCTGTGGCATGTGGAGTCTTCCTATCCTTGCCCTCCTCCCTGTCGCTTTGGCATTTATTGGCTTATAATATTTATATTCTCTTCTGAAACCATAGAAAAGTCTTCAAGGCTTGACTATAGGCTGATGAAAACAGTGAGAACCGACAGACAGCACGTACAACAGCGTGATCGTGTCAATATTATTCCCTGTAGAATTGAGCAGTGTGCTTAGACCCAAGGCATGATATGTAACCCTATCATTAGGACTGGCAGTTGCTGGGATAAAAAGCCAAAATCAACATGGAACAGGAAGTGAGGATGGCAGGGTCTAACCTAATTCCAAGGTTTTAGGATTTGTGAAGTGCCCAACAGGGGCACATATACCACTGGTGAGTGATTGTGGTTAAATAAGAATGATGGTTAAATAAGAATGCCAGGATGGATGGATCACAAGCTGGAGTCAAGATTGCTGGGAGAAACATCAACAACCTCAGATATGCCAATGATACCACTCTAATGGCAGAAAGTGAAGAGGAACTAAAGAGCCTCTTGATGACAGTGAAAGAGGAAAGTGAGAAAGCTGGCTTGAAACTCAACATTAAAGAAATGAAGATCATGGTAATCATCACTTCATGGCATATAGATGGGGAAAAATGGAAACAGTGACAGATTTTGTTTTCTTGGGCTCCAAAGTCACTGTGGATAGTGACTGCAGGCATGAAGTTAAAAGACACTTGTTCCTTGAAAGGAAAGCTATGACAAACCTAGACAGCGTGTTAAAAGCAGAGGCATCCGTTTATCAACAAAGTCCGTACAGTCAAAGCTATGGTTTTTCCAGTAGTCATGTACAGATGTGACCCAGGGAGCGAACCTGCATCTTCTGCTTTGGCAGGCGGATTCTTTACCACTAAGCCACCTGGGAAGCTCCACATATTGACTTCTCTTGGGCACTTTAAAAAGTGCTGCAGCTGGTGTCTCACTCCCAGTGGTTCTGAATAGACTGGTCTGGGAAGTGATTTGGGCATTGGGATTTTTAAGAGCTCCCCCAAATCTGAGAACCACTGAGCCAAGAGGGAACCATTCAGGGCCCCTTGCTCCTGTGGGCAAAAGGCTATAATGAGACAGGATTTCCTACCTCCCATGTGCACTGGGTCTCTGCTACCTCCCGAAGACTGGTGTCTGAGCTTCTGGATTGAGCATCCAGCTCATCTGATGGACTCCCTTTTAGTTCTTGAAATGCACTCTGGAAAGTCAGCCAGTCGAGCATAAAACATAAATCAGAATCTGTTCTTCCTTGTACTCTAGTTCTATTTTTTTTCTCCTTAGCGTGAAAGAAATCGGTTCTACATCACTTTTAGACTCTCCCAGCTCAGTTAAATGTAATCTCAACTAGAGCAAAATTGCTTAATTAGACAATAATATCAGAGAAATTGACCATTATATCTGGTTATTGACTTTTCAGATGGCTTATATTACCATTTATATTCTCTCCAGTTGGGTTTTTAAGCATGAAAAGAATTTATTGAGAGATTGTTCTTAGAAGCTATTTTTAATAGTCTAATGGCTTTTTAATTTTCGAAGCATTTATATTCATCAGTTGAAGCCAAGAATGGACTCACATTGACTCTTACTGTATGGCCGTTCCTGCCTCTTCAGTTATTAACTGGTTATACTTAGAAATAAAGCCACCCGATGTAGGATTTCCCCCCTCCCCTATTTATGATGACAGAGGAAGAACATCATAAAGAAAATGAACTATAGGCTGGAAGCCACAGAAATGATATTTTAAAAGTTTCTGTTTATTGATTGACTGCTCTGTGCCAGGCAGTTTATGTAGATTGCCTCTAATCCTTTCAATAATCCTAGATACCATGATTGTTCTTTAGTAGCCTGGGAAGTGAAGGCTTAAGTGTGAGGACTGTTATCACCATCATCACAGCAAGTGCATATTGACAGATAGATCCTACATCCTAGCTAACTCTATGTCTCTTCATGACTTTTGTTTGTTTGTTTTGGAGTATAGCCAATTATACAATAAGTCACCAGGGCTTCCCTGGTGATTCAGATGGTAAAGAATCTGCCTGCCAGTGCTGGAGACTTGAGTTTGATCCCTGGATCGAGAAGATCCCCTGGAGAATGGAATGGCTCCCCACTCCAGTATTCTTGCCTGGTAAATTCCATGGACGGAGGATCCCATATATACTCCATAGGGTCACAAAAGAGTCAGACACGACTTGGCAACTAAACAATAACATAGCCGATTAATAATGTTGTGATAGTTTCAGGTGAAAATCGAAAGGACTCAGCTAAACATATACACGTATCCACTTCCACCCAAACTCCCCTCTCATCCAGGCTGCCACATAACACTGAGCAGAGTTCTCTGTGCTATACCGTAGGTCCTTGTTGGTTATCCATATGAAATATAGCCATGTGTATGCATTGATCTCAAACTCCCTCTTTTCCCCCCTGCAACTATAAATTTGTACTTTAAGTCTGTGAGTCTGTTTTCTACATAATTTTTAATAGTGCTTCTTCCCACTCTTAGAAGTCCCCCCATTGGAGCAATAGATCAAACGGCCACTCCGCTCATGGGACACTCCTGGGGCTGTGTCTTGTGCCAAGCTCTTCACATGCTCTATTGCATGCAAACCTCATAACAGCCAATGACTTGTTTTTACTGTTCTTATTTTATAAATGAGGAAACTGAGGCATTGAGGGGTCAGGTTAGGTCAGTTGTGGTCACTTACAGGGTCATGGAGTTGGTAAAGGATGGAGTCAGCCTCTGAGCCCAGATAACCTCTTTCACGACCCACTCTCTTTCTGTGACACGAAGCTGAATGTCAACCAATAACACGTTTTCAAAAATTCAGACCAAGGAGAAAGTTCCTTGGGTGAAAGCAATACCAACACTACTATAGCCACAGGAACATTGAATTGTTTTGTCATGGTGGAATAAGCTGCAGGAAATCTCATTTTCTGTTGTTTGGATTGGTAGAGGAAATACAGACCCTGTATACTGCCTTAGAAAGAAGTGCTTTGAAGGTTATTGGGCAGCTGGATAAGATGTGCAATAATTTCTCACTTCCTGTAAGCTTAATTAAACAAACTTGGTGATTGCCGGCAACCGCAATTATTCCTGGGACCTCAGATTACTTTTTAATTCAAATATGGCATTTAAAGGTGGCTGAAGTTTCTGGAGCCTGTGTATAGCCACCCATAACTGGAGGGCTGTAAGGGAACCATGGATGAATTAAAGTGTATTTGGGGACTTTGCTAGTGGTCCAGTGGTGGAGAGTCTGCCTGCCAATGCGGGGGAAACAGGTTTGATTCTTGGCCTGGGAAGATTCCACGTGCCATGGGGCAGCTGAGCCCGGGCACCACACCTACTGAAGCCCACGTGCCCTGGAGCCCATGCTCCACAGTAAGAGAAGTCATGACACTGAGAAGGCCGAGCACCACAGCTAGAGAGTAGCCACCACTCGCCGCAACTAGAGAAAGCCTGCGCACTGCAATGAAGACCCAGGGAAGCCAAAAATCAATAAATAAGGAAACATTTGAAAAAGTGTATTTGGATGAAGGTGACCACGGGTGAGGGCTTGAAAAAGCCATGTACTCCAAGGACAGTTTGGAGAATTTGTGGCTATTCGATCAGGAGCAATGATTTAGGATCCAGGGTGAAGAACGTGCCCTCAGGATTTGGGGGAGATACTTCATTAGACTTGCTCTGCATGGCTTCATGGCTATAACTGATGGAGAGATGATGTCTGCTGGGAGTGAACCACCTCTGTCTCTGTAGCTGCATATGGTGGCACTGGGTTGCTTTCTGGACGAGGAGATAGAGGGATACCTGGCTGGATGGGGTGAATTGTCATTTAGCTATCTCTCCTTGCAAGCTGATTGTGGCACTTCTCACAACCAGCCATTGTGACCATTCTCAGAAGACTTGGACGTTGATCGGGGTCTCCAGCTCCTTGAGAACTAGAGAAGGAGGCCAGATCCTCATGGCCCCCTGTGACCATATGAAACCCTTGCTAAGATTTGTGAAAATTTCTAGAGGGCTCGCGGTTATGCTCTTTTTGGCTCTGAGCTCTTTTTCCTCATGCTTTGGATAGTGCATCTTATCGGCTGCCTTTCTGCCTCTGTTCTATGTATAATTAACTTAAATCAGTGGTACCGTTGCTTAGAAAGAGATAACCTGTTATTTGCAGAATGGTTTCATGTGTCTACTTTGGCCAAGGAAGGGCAGAGTAGGGTTAGTAGACTTCAGAAGTCTTCCTTGTTTCTGCGAAGTGACCTCTAACTGAACATTAAGCATTTAATTTTTAAAATGTCATTGGAGAACTCATTGTCAGGGACATTTTTTCTGACCTTTGATCATCGATCACTGCCTATCTTGCTCTCTCTTTTACCTTTTCTTCTCCATTCTTCTTGGGAGTAAATTTCTTTTATGTATTTATTTATGGCTGTGTTGGGTCTTAGCTGCAGCACGCAGGATCTTTGTTGTGTTATGTGTGATATTTTGTTGCGGTATGTGGTCTCTAAAATGTGTGAGCTCTGTAGTTGCGGTGCACAGACTTAGTTGCCCCTCAGAATGTGAGATCTTAGTTCCCCAAACAGGGATTGAACCTACGTCCCCTGCATTGCAAGGCAGACTCTTAACCACTGGACCCCCAGGGAAGTCCTGGGGGCAAATTTCTTATACAAGACATTCTGACCAACTTCTTGGTTATTCCTTGCTGATTTCCAACTTCTTAAGACAATGGCTTTCAAATGTTTTGGCCATGGCCCATAATAAAAATACTTCCTATAACGTGACTCAAAAATACTCATTTAATACTTCTTTTTGTTTTTTTTTGGTTGTGCTCAATCATCATTGCTATTGGGAGGGCTTTCTCTGGTTGTGTGGTTCTGGCCTCTTTGTTGTGATGGCCCAACTTCTCACTGTGGTGACTTCACTTTTTGTGACAAAGAGGCTCTAGGGCATGCAAGCTTCAGTAGTTGTGGCTCATGGGCTCAGTGGTTCCGAAGCAAGTGGAATCCTCCCAGACTAGGGATCGAACCTGTGTCCCCTGGTCCCAATGTCCCCCATTGGCAGATGGATTCCTAACCACTGGACCTCCAGGGAAATCCTAATACTATTACTACCTCTGATGCACTAGGTCTGGCATTGACTAATCTATCCAATGCTGTGCTGTCTCTCGTCCTAGCCCCTCATGTTCTATTCCATTTCGTTCCAAATTTCAGTCATGATTTACCAAACTGATTTCACAACCCACTGGTGTTCCAGGACCTGAGATTTTCAAAGAACTACTACGACCTTTTAAAGCTCTAGTCATTTGCCAAGTGCCTTCCTGTTGCTGTTTGGCTTCTGCGAGTTGTAGAACGCACATCTTTCAAAGCAATGTCTCGCTTTTGAATTCCCTACACTAATTAGCTCAGTCCTAGTCCCTTGGACTGCAACGAGATCCAACCAGTCCATTATGAAGGAGATCAGTTCTGGGATTTCTTTGGAAGAAATGATGCGGAAGCTGAAACTCCAGTACTTTGGCCACCTCATATGAAGAGTTGACTCATTGGAAAAGACTTTGATGCTNCTACTCTTGTTGCCGGGAGCATGGGCTCTAGGGTGTGGGAGCTTTAGTAGGTGCAGCACACAGACTCAGTAGTGCAGCCTGTGGGCTCCAGAGCACTCAGACTCCGGTGTTTGTGGCGTGTGGGCTCCGTAGCTGTGGCACACGGGCTTAGTTACCCCCACGGCTTGTGAAATCTTCCCGGCCAGGGTTTGAACCCAGGTCCCCTGCATGGGCAGGCAGATTCTTAACCACTGGACCACTAGGGAGGTCCCTCAGTGGGGACTCTTGAAAAGGATAGCATAACTTTTTGGACTCCTGAGGTTTGTTGTTGTTCAGTTGCTCAGTCGTGTCTGACTCTTGGCGACCCATGGACTGCAGCACACCAGGCTTCCCTGTCCTTCACCATCGCCCAGAGTTTGCTCAAACTCATGTCCATTGAGTTGATGATGCCATCAAATCATCTCATCCTGTGTCATCCCCTTCTCCTCCTGCCTTCAGGAGAACCCTCGGGAGAGGTGCCTTAGTGCAGACGCAGGGGCAGTGCATGGGCTGGGGAGAGGCCGGGCCAGGCCTGTCTGCCCGGGCAGTTTGTTCCTCCCTTACCAGGTGAATCAGAGCAGCCCAGNTCCTCCTGCCTTCAGGAGAACCCTCGGGAGAGGTGCCTTAGTGCAGACGCAGGGGCAGTGCATGGGCTGGGGAGAGGCCGGGCCAGGCCTGTCTGCCTGGGCAGTTTGTTCCTCCCTTACCAGGTGAATCAGAGCAGCCCAGCCCCAGGGCCTCTCTCCAGGGTGGAGCGGGGCCCCGTCATCCACCCACTGGCCTCTCTCCCCTCCAGGATGATCAGAAGGGGCATCTTCCTGGTAACTAGGCAATTGTTGTTACTGTCGCCACCTTTGTGTGTGTGTGTTTCTAGAAAATTTACCAAGTTTTGGCCCAGGGGTTTACATTTCCCACCCCCTTAGCAAAAGCTTTCACTCTTCACGCGCCAAGTGGAAGCCGCGAGGCTATAATTACATTGCATTTGCTCGGGAACTTGCTGAGGGGAGCGGGAGGGTGCACCCGGGAACCTGAAAGCGGCCGAGGGCCTGATTTAGCTGCTGTTCATTCGTGGTCGTTGTCCCACTCCCTCTGGCGGCCCTCACATCCTCCTTTTCCTTCACCTCAGGCCCCGGGCTGCGCGGCTGTTTGCTTCCACCAGCCAGCATCCTGGCAGGTGCACTGGAGGAGAAAGAGCACCTGGCTGGTCCCGGAGGGCCCTCCCATGGAGGCGGTGCCCCCGGAACAGGCCTTGTGTAGACAGGCATCCTTGGGTCCTCGCCTGGCCCGGGCAGAGTAGCTTGGCAGCTGCTCATGGAACTGCTTGGAAGGGCACGTGTTTCCCCCGCCCCTGCCGCCCCAATTTCATGGCTGAAAACCCTTGCCTGGCTCCCCAGCATCATCTCTGGTGGTCCCTCTTCCAGACTCCATCTCCAGACATGCTGCATTGCTGTAGATTCTTGCCAGCCTCTGATCTTGCTGTTTGTTCTCTCTGCCTGAGACCCCCTTTCCACTCTTTCTGCTCCCTCTGCCTCATCCCGTAGGTTGCAGCAGAGCGATCCCTGCTTCTGGGACCTTCTGGTCTGGACAGGATGATTTTCTCTTGGCTCCTACAGGTAGCACCGTGAACTTCCTGACACATGAGCATCACCTTGACCTTGACCCCAGCCATGGGTCTGGGGAGGTGTCTGGCACTTGGTGGGCTCTTAATAAAGATTTGTTAATTGCAACCTAGAAGGGGGGGATGGGGTGGGAGGTGGGAGGGAGGTTCGAGAGGGAGAGGACATAGGTATATCTGTGGCTGATTCATATTGAAGTATGGCAGAAACCAACACAATACTCTAAAGCAATTATCCCTCAATTAAAAAATAAATAAATTAAAAAAAAGATTTGGTAATTGAATGTGTAGGAAAATGAACCTTGATTCCCTCTCTGCTCTAATTCCCCTTTTACTTTTACAAGAAGAGGACAGGCACTTTTTTTTTTTTTTCCCCTGCCTTCATCAGGCTGCTGTTGGTTAGGCAGGGTGTTGGGAGTGAGGTCTGTCTTTGAAGATTGCCCCCCTGGCTTTCACTTCTGAGCACTACTGGGCTGGGCCCCACACTGATGCTTTTTTAGAAAAGATTTTTTGATGTGGACCAATTTTAAAGTCGTGGGGCAAGTTTCGGCCCTGAGGCATATGGGATCTTGGCTCCCTGACCGGGGATCAAACCTGCACCCTCTGCATTGGAAGGTGAAGTCTTGACCACTGGACTTCCAGGGAAGTCCCTCCACATTGATGTTTGGATGTGGTCCTATACTGACTGATATCCTGGTCCTGTGTTACTTTTGGCTTCCTTAATATTATTAGCCAATGTGTTTTGAACATTTATTATGAACGAGTAAAAGGAAAGGAAGTGTTAGTCACTCAGTCAGGTCCGACTCTGTGCAACCCCGTGGCTCCTCTGTCCATGGAATTCTCCAGGCAAGAACACTGGAGTAAGTTGCCATTCCCTTCTCTAGGGGATCTTCCCTACCCAAGGATCAAACCTGGGTCTCCTGCACTGCAGGCAGCTTTTTTACCAACTGAGCCATCATAATGAGGGAAGCTCATTATGATCTATAGATACTGTTCTAAATACATTTATTCTTTCACCCACCACTCACAGACAGCCTTCACTATGTACCAGACACTGGCAACCATAGATACACCAGTGAGTGTAACTGACACATCCCCTGCTTTCATGGAGCTTGTATTTAGTTGAAAAATACAAATGATTAAATAAGTATATACTGTGGCAGATGGTGATGAGTGCTCTGCGGAACAGATCGGAGTAGAGGGTGAAGGGAGGGACTTGTTATTATGTGCAGAATGGTCAGGGAGGACTCACAGATAAGGTAACATTTGAGCAGAGACCTCACATTTGAGTGAGGAAAGGAACTGTGTGGTCATAGGGGTGGGGGAGAGCATTTAAGGCAGAAATCAGCAAGTGTAAAGGCTCTGAGGTCAGGTCATGAGTGGCCCGTCCCAGGAGGAGCAAGGAGGCGAGTATGGTTGGAAGGGAGTAAGTGCAGGGTAAGTGAGTGTGAAGTGAGGGTGTATGGCAGCCCTGGCTAACAGAACTATGTGTGAGTCACATGTGCCATTCAAATTTCTTTCTTTAAATAATTTTTGTTGGCATATAGTATAGTTAACAACTTGTAAGGTTGTTGGTTTCAAGAGTTCAGCAAAGTGAATAAATTATATACATACATGTATCCACTCCTTTTCAGATTCTTTTCCCATATAAACCGTAACAGAGTACTGAGTAGAGTTCCCTGTGCTACACAGTAGGTCCTTATTAGTTATCTATTTATATATGGTTACATATAGTAGTGTGTATAAGGCAATCCCAGTCTCCCAATTTATCCCTCCCCCACCAATCCTGAAATTTCTCCCAGCTGCATCAAAAACTTAAAAAGAAGCAAGCGAAATTAATGATATTTTAATTTAACACACTATATCCCCAATATTATTGCTTCAACATATAATCAAGGAAAATGTGATTTAAAATGAAATGCTTTATTATTTTTTCTTATTACGATTTCAAAATCTGGTGTGGACATCTCATTTCGGGCTAGCTTCACTTCCTGTTCAGTGACCATGTTCAGGAGCGCCCACCATACTGGACCGCATGGATGGAGAGGCCTGTGGATGAGATGGGGATGCCACTGGAAGCTCTGGGGCCTGGGAGCATTATCTCTGCCTTAGGGTCTAGAAGGTTTGCTCCAACTGTGATGAGAGAAGACTTCCGGGGGTGGGGAGGGGTGGGGGTGAAGGGACAGAGCAGGGAGCCTGGAAGGGACGCCCTTACCCGTACGCAGTGACAATGGTCGGGACCAAGGTGGTGGTGGTGGGTGACTGGGTGTAATCTACCAGGGCTTTCTGATGTGGATGAGAGAGACATTTAGGAAGGGCAAGATTTTTGGCCTGAGCTAGTGGAAGCCTGGGCTTGTTTTTTGGNAGGGGGGGGGGTGAAGGGACAGAGCAGGGAGCCTGGAAGGGACGCCCTTACCCGTACGCAGTGACAATGGTCGGGACCAAGGTGGTGGTGGTGGGTGACTGGGTGTAATCTACCAGGGCTTTCTGATGTGGATGAGAGAGACATTTAGGAAGGGCAAGATTTTTGGCCTGAGCTAGTGGAAGCCTGGGCTTGTTTTTTGGAGGGTTGAGGAAGATTGGGGGTGGGGACGCCCCTGGAGGAGCATGTGGAGAGTGGCTTGAGATGCGGGTGTCAGCCTTCCAGGTGGAGCTGATGGGCAGGCAGTTGGACATCTTGAGTCTAGGGTTCAGAGTGGAGGTCTCTGACCTGCTGGAGGTATAAATTTGGAGGTTGACAGTGTGCTGATGGTGTTTAGGGGAGTGGGTGCATATAGAGAAGAGGGGCCTGAACCCTGGTGGAGAAGGTGGAAGCAGTGAAGCAGGCCTGGAAGGAGAGCTCACCGAGGCAGCAACAAGGCTGTGAGGAAAGGGGGCTGGAGGAGCCACCAGCTGTGTCCAGTGTGCCGGCGGGCAGAGCGGGAGGAAACCTAGGGTCTCTGATCACTGCCAAGTGAGAGTCTAGGAGAGGACGGGAGGGGAGAAGGTGACCACTGGTACAGATGACTTGTTTGAGGGGTTTTGTTTAAAGAGGAGGAGAAAGATAGGTGAAGTGAAGTGAAGTGAAGTGAAAGTTGTGTTCGACTCTTTGTGATTCTGTGGATAGTCCATGGAATTCTCCTGGCCAGAATACTGGAGTAGGTTGCCATTCCCTTCTCCAGGGGATTTTCCCGACCCAGGGATCAAACCCCGGGGATCAAATCTGCATTGCAGGCAGATTCTTTACCAACTGAGCCACCAGGGAAACCCCTTTAGTAGGGGGTATGTGGTCACAATTTCTTTTTTTCCCTTAGAGATGTTCAGTGTATTAGCTGATGGAGAAGATGTAGTAACAGGGCAAAATTATCACAAGAGACAGAGAAAAATGAGCTAATCATATTCACAGCAGCGTGATGAGGTAGGTACTGTTTTCCAGACAAGGAGACCGAGTAAAGGAAAGCCTGGTCACTTGCTCAAGGCCACCCAGTGATAAGTATAGGACCAGGGATCAATGCAGATGCCTCAGTTTTAGAATGTCCAGCCTTAACTACTCTGCTGGTTTCCCAGCTAGATCTGTGAGGTCTGTGAGAGGATCCTCATCTCACACTTCCATGTCCAGCCCAACACCTCGCAGGGAGAGGGCTGTGCAGAGGTGGGACTTGATAGATCTTTAATGATCAAGTGATTAGAACACTAGGACCTGGGCTGGAAGTGCCAGGGGAGGGTGGGCGTGGCGTCCCCGTAGTCCTTCCTACCCTTGTGGGGGCGGGGCATCGAGCAGACAGAAATACTGAAAAGCATTGGTTGGGTGGATGAGGAATGAATGAAAAGCTATGGCCTTTCATCCTGAGCCGGTGGCTGTCTGTGGCGTACCGCGGTGCTGGCTGGATCTGGGCTTCTGCTCAGGTTTGGTGCTAGTGTGCTTGAAGATTCCATTCAGCTCTCACTAGCATGTCATGGAGGGTGAGGGGCACGTGCAGACTGAACTCCTGCTTCTCTGCTCTGTCATCAGGATGGACAAGAGACACTCTGTTGTTGTTGGTGGTGGGTCCCTCTGCTGTGTGTTCCCCTCAGAACAACTGAGACTTGGACGGGGGAGTGGACACCACAGAAGGAGCCTGACAGTTTCCGGGATTACAGCTTTGTGTCCAAGACGTTTTGCTCTGTGGATAGGGGCACCAAGCTCAAAGCCACGGCTCTAACGCCAAGGTCCCAGCATTCAGCACATCCGCACTTTGCTTGTTGAGGGCTCAGCCCTGCTGGAGTCCAAGGCTGGCCTTCAGCCTTCTCCTCACACTGCCGAGCTCCCAGTCCAGCACTTGCTTTCAGTGCTTTTGGTACAAACTGGGCACACTGGCACCCCCACCCCATGGGGCCTTCTGCAGTGTGTGGGGACAGTTTCAGTGGTGCCAGTGGTGGGGATGAGGATGGTGATAGTAGTTCTGTTTGCACCCTGGCTACTGAGATCCCAGAGTGGGAACTCCTAAGGGCTGGCAGTGCCCCTAATTGGGAGCCCTGTTCACGTGTGCGGCTGTTGGGTGCCCAGGGACCCGTCTTGCATCAGCTGCCACCCTGTTATGTGCTCTGGAGCCAGTCCCTTTGTTTCTCCGTTCCCCACTTTCGTGAAGAGAGCCATGAACACCCAGTTGCTTGCTTTTTCGTCTTGTGATAAGATTTTTTAAAAAAATCAAAGTATAGTTGATTCACAATATTGTGTTAGTTTCAGGTGTACAGTAAACTGATTCAGTTATATACATATATATTTTTCCAATTATTTTCCACTATAGGTTATTACAAAGTGTTGAATATAGTTCCTTGTGCTATACAGTAAATCCTTGTCGCTTATCTGTTTTAAGTGCAGTAGTTTGTATCTGTTAATCCTATACTCCTAATTTATCTCCCTCTCCCCTTTCCCCTCTGGTAACCATAAATTTGTCTTCTGTGAGTCTGTTTCTGTCTTATATATAGATTCATTTGTATTATTTTTTAGATTCCACATACAAGTGATATCATATAATATTTGTCTTTCTCTGTCTGACTTACGTCTCTTAGTATGATAATCTCTAGGTCCATCATGTTGCTGCAAATGGCATAATTTCTTTCTTTTTTCATGACTGAATAGTATTCCGTTGTATGTATACACCACATCTTATTTATCCATTCATTCTGCCTGTGGACACTTGGTTATTGTAAATAGTGCTGCTTTGAACTTTGGGGTGCATATATCTTTTTGAATTAAATATAATCTTTTCTGGTTATATGCCCAGGAGTGGGATTCCTGGATCATATGGTAGCTCTATTTTTAGTTTTTTTAAGGAAACTTCATACTGTTATTGAAATAAATTTTAAATAAGGTTTTGGATTAACAGTTGTCATCCTAAAAGCACACCATACGTACAGCTTGCTCTGCGGACCCACATGTTAACTCACTTGATCTTAATCACAGCCTTAAGCAGGAGGGCTGCTAAATAATCTCCATCCAACAGATGAGGAAGCCAAGGCAGAGAGCACAATGCCTCTGGGGGCTGTCCCCACGTGGGCTGACTGCCCCCTTCCTTCCCTCCAGGGACAGGGGCAGACCCGGCGGTCAGCACCAAGAGCAACCACTGCCTGGATGCCGCCAAGGCCTGCAACCTGAACGACAACTGCAAGAAGCTGCGCTCCTCCTACATCTCCATCTGCAACCGTGAGATCTCGCCCACTGAGCGCTGCAACCGCCGCAAGTGCCACAAGGCCCTGCGCCAGTTCTTCGACCGCGTACCCAGCGAGTACACCTACCGCATGCTCTTCTGCTCCTGTCAGGACCAGGCGTGCGCCGAGCGCCGCCGCCAGACCATCCTGCCCAGCTGCTCCTACGAGGACAAGGAGAAGCCCAACTGCCTGGAGCTCCGCAGCCTGTGCCGGACAGACCACCTGTGCAGGTAGGGGCTGCTGCAGCTCCACGGGGAGCCGGTAGGGGGCGCTCTGCCCGCTCTGTGTGCCGGTGTCTGCTGGGCTACCATTGTAAGCCAAACAAAGAGGGTGACTGCGAAATGTGCAAAATGTATTGTCTTCCATCCATCCATTCACCCACCCATTCATCTGTGCATTCCTTCATTCAGTACAGATTTATCGTGCTGTGTGTCCAGCTTCATGCTAAGCACGGTGGGGTAACCAAGATAAACCACTGTAGGAGCTCCTAATTTAAAATCAGAGACCCTAGAGCCTGGAGTAAGAGAGGACCTTCAGTGACTCTAAGTCCACCTTTCCTCCTTTAAGGAAGCCCCAGCCATTATCCCATTATACCAGTGAGGTCCTCTGACCATCAGGGAAGCTCTCCTGCACATCCCAGAGGCAGCTCCTTCACACTGAGAGCTGAGCTCAGCAAATGGTGGATGGAGTGTGGAGCAGCTGATGGTCCTGGGTCTGAGTCCTGACTTTTCCACTCACTAGCTGTGTGACGTGGAGCCTGTCTTTCAAATGTCCTGAGTCTCCATTCCTTTACTCGTGAAATGGGAATAAAACACCCACATCACTGCATTATTGTGAAGATTAGATGACATGTGTGTTAAAGCTTGGCACAGAGTTTGGCATAAAGTAATTGCTTAATGAGTATCTAATTATTTGGAAGGTTTGTTTTGTTTAAGCGAGTCTAAATGTGTGTCCATAATTCTCCTGTTTTTCCTGTGTGTTATTAACATATTTATTGAGCCTCTGTGGCATCCAGTGAGTGGCTCTAAAGCATGGGCAAGCAGAGGTGGTCACAATGCTCTTTGAGTAGCACCCAGTCCAGAGGGGAGGCAGAGGAGCGGAGCAGGGATCCCAGTGCCGTGGGCTGAGGGCTGTGGGCTCCCGGAGGCAGGTGTGTAGGGGGAGGGCCTTGCCTCAGCCTGGGGATACAGAGGACAGGACCTTGAACTGAACCTTGGAACATGAGAATGAGAAAGCCAGGGAATGAGTCTGGCATGCAAATACAAAGAACACACAATGAGTCCACTTCTTGTGGAGGGCAGCTGTTAAATGGACGTATGGATGAAACATCTTTTTCAGATTATGTCTTGTGTTCCTTGTATGTAGGAAAAGCGTATGTGAAGGCTAGAGGGTAGGAGAGAACCTAGGGTTATGGGTCCTTGTAGGTGGTGGGTGCACATGGAACTGGGTCCTGGAGAGGGGAGGTCAGAGGTGTGTCTGCTGGGGAGATAGCAACTGCGATCGTGCGGATAAGCAGAGCCTGCTTACTGCATCCCAGACAGCAGTCTTTTATACAGTTTATCTCATTAGTTCTTGCAACGAGGCTATGAGGAAGGTGCTGTTATCATCCTTATCTGCCAGATGATCAAACAGAGGAAGTAACTTGCCCAAGGTTGCACAGCTCCCTTTTTTCAGAGCTGGATCCTATCTCCAGTGTTTTCCTCCAAAGTAGCACCCTGGTCTGAACTAAGAGAGGGGCTGTGGGCATGGAGAGAAGTGTGTCAGTTCAGTATCCATGTATCAGTATCCGTGTGTAAGTGTAGCATATCAGTATTAGTAGTGTATCAGTGTATGACAGGCCTGGGAACTGGTGGAAAGTTCCCTGGAGGCAGTGCCATTTCTGTTTTGTTTACTCTGCACTTGGGATGGCTCAGATGGTAAAGAATAAACCTGCAATGTGGGAGACCTGGGTTTGATCCCTGGGTTGGGAAGATCTCTTGGAGAAGGGAAAGGCTACCCACTCCAGTAGTCTTGCCTGGAGAATTCCATGGACAGAGGAACCTGGTGGGCTGCAGTCCATGGAGTAGCAAAGAGTCGGACACGACTGGACAACTTTCATTTTCACTTCCACTTTACTCCACACTTCGTCCTGCACATAGAGCCTGGCTCACTGCAAGCACTCTGTGAACATCATTTGAGTGAATATGTGAGTGGTGGGCACCGTGTTTCCTCGTTTGATAATTATGGGGCAATGGAGCCATTCGACAGGCATGTTGAATGTGCAGCGTGGACTATTGCCATCCTCATGATGTCTTGGGGGCGTCTGGATCTGTGGTCCTGGAGCTCAGTGAAGAAGCTGGAGTGGAGGAATGGGACTGGGGACCTGGGAGAACAGGGCTGCAGAGGGAAGGGAGCTCATGGCCTGCGTGGCTGAAGGGGAAACAAATGAGCTGGAGTTTGGAGAAGGACTGATCCCTGTGGGGCTGGAAAAGCCTGAAGAAGGTGGGCTTTTCTCTTTTGCTTACTTAAAGAAACATACCTTATTGCCTACAAAAACGATAGGAGTAGGCTTCCCTGATAGCTCAGTTGGTAAAGAATCTGCCTGCAATGCAGGAGACCCCAGTTCAATTCTTGGGCTGGGAAGATCCCCTGGAGAAGGGACAGGCTACCCACTCCAGTCTTCTGGCCTGGAGAATTCCATGGACTATATATAGTCCGTGGGGTCATAAAGAGGTGGACAGGACTGAGTGACTTTCACTTTCAAAATGAATCTATGACCACAACAAGAGGATGATTAGAAGTAGAAAACTAGGGCCCAGAAAAGGAAGTTGGGCACCAAGGCAGCACGTGTGCTGTAGTGTGGGGGTGGTCCTGGGCTGGGTGAGTCCTCATCTGGGTGAGTCCTGAGAGCTGAGAGAAAGTCAAGACTTGATGGGGACGTCACTCCCAAACTGTGATGAGAGGAACCTTCTGATTATTGAGTGGAGCCGTGATTCTCTTTGTCCTAAACGCTATAGTGACCTTGTCAGGCTGCATGACACACAGTGCATGTGGGGTGACAGGATGGATGAGGGACCGGAGGGGCTAGAGGCCAAGCCTGAGTCCAGGATCAGTGGCCAAAAGCTGGGGCACTGGGACTAAGGCCAGGTGCACCAGGGCTGTGGGCAGTGGGCCTGGCATCAAGCCTCAGGTGGACGTCTCTCTGGGGTCCTGAGCAGAGCAAGCTTGGGAACACTGGCAACCCCTCTTACTAGTGGTGTTTGAAGGGCGGAAAAGACCCTGATGTCGGGAAAGATTGAAGGCAAAGGAGAAGTGGGCAGCAGAGGATGAGATGGTTGGACGACAACGTGGACTTAATGGAGATGAGTTTGAGCAAACTCTGGGGATAGTGAAGGACAGGGAAGCCTGGTGTGCTCTAGTCCATGGGATCGCAAAGGGTTCGGACATGACTGAGCGACTGAACAAGGGAGGGTAATACACATAGATCCTAAGGAGATGAGAGAGTGTGGAGCAGGGTGTTTAAACGAGACTATGCGAAGGATCAAGAATGAGGTGTCCCTGGACCTGAGGGCTGACTGTCTCTGAGAGGCACTGAGCCAAGCCTATGAGTGCCATGCATCCTGCTGTAAATTTAGACAACGGCAACCACGGGAGTCCCGGCGAACATGCTGTGTCTGGATTACTGAGTTGGGTCCTGCGTAGGAAGTTCCAGGTACTCCCAGATGTGGCTGGGTGAGCTTCTGGTCTGGAACCAGGATATTCTTCTAATGCATCTTCCACAGCTCCGGTCCCACCCAGCTCCCATCCCCAGGCAGATTTAAAGTGTGGTCCTGCAAGTGGGACTCCAATGGCTCAGCAGGTAAAGAATTCGCCTGCAATGCAGGAGACACAGGAGATGAAGGTTCTTCCCTGGGTTGGGAAGAGCCCCTGGAGGACAGAATGGCAACCCACTCCAGTGTTCTTGCCTGGAGAGTCCCATGGATGAAGGAACCTGGTGGGCTACAGTTCATGGGGTTGTAGGGAGTTGGACACAACTGAGCGACTAAGCATGCACCTGCAAGTGGGAGGATGAGGGATGAAGGCAGAACCTGTATTTAGTGTGAGTCTGGCAGGATCTGGGGATCCATTACAGTGTGGCCATGTATCCCTGGGGAGCTGGGACTCAATGTGGGAGGTGGGTGGATGAGGTTGCCATGATGACCCTGTAGCTGGGAAACCTACCTTCTGTGCTTGCCCTACCCCTGGTCTCCTGAGAAGTCCTGGATGACTGTTTCATTGCCTATGCCCTGGGCTTCCTCACGGATCAAACAAGGATGCTCCCCATTCTCCTAGGGGACTTCCTAATCTTTGGGTCTAAGTCCATCACACGGCTTTCCTGTCTGCCTTCTCCCCCTGTGCTTCCACTAGAGGTCATGTTTCCAGAGAGGTGAGCTCTTGGTATAAGAGGAAATGACCAGAGATGCCTCATTAACGTAGGTGGGGTGGAAGGACGGGTTTGAAGGAGAGGAGTGACTTCTCTCCACGCTCTTGCAGGCTTGGCTTACTGACGCCTGGACCCCGCCTCAGTGGTCTGTGATGGCCCAGGGAGTGAGGAGTGCCTGGGGAGGGACCCCTGGAGACCAGGCGGTTCTCCACCGTGCCCTCCCTTCCCTCCTGTCCTTGGTGACCTGGCCAGGTTTCTGCCCACCTGGTGGGCACCACAGGTGGACATCTTGACTGTGAAAGAGGGAGAGCCCAGTGCCAGTGTGTTTGGAGCAAGAACTGGGGACCCTCAAGTCTTTCTTTCCTGGATACTTTAGTGGATGGAACCGGCCTTGATGGGGGTCATGGGAGAGCCTCTCTGGCCTGACTCTTTGGGAATGCGGCCGTGGCAGGCATCTCCTGGAACATGCCTCATACTCTAGGGCTCTAGTGCCCAGTTTGCACTTCACTGGACCTGTCGTTCCCCCTTCACCTGTCAGCTCTGAGACTTGGCCCAGCTCTGCCCAGGCTTTTCCAGAGTGAATCTTGGCCCAGGACTTCTATGGGGGGGCAGCTCTACAAGACTCCCTTCACCTGGCACGACATTAAAGCAAGTCCATTGATGTGCTGTGCACTGCCCCCAGCAGCAGGCCTCGTGAAACCTGTGTGATATTTAACAGACTCTGCTGTGCTGTCTTATGAATGTCACTAAGAACTAAACAGAAGGGTTTGAAGAAGCTTTGGTTAAACAAGGGTATTTTCCTGCTGGGGCCCCAGGGTGTTGGAAGCATTTCTGAATCCTCCCCCTGCTCTTTGGACTAGGATCAGCTTGGGGTCAGAGGGAGGGAGCCTCTGAGAGTGGAAGCTTCCTGCTTGAGCCATGGGTGCAACTCATCTTGAAGTTTCACCCCAGGAACCCTGCCTCCTGCCTTCATCTAGTTCATGTCTCCTGGGCATTGAGTCCTGTGGACTTAGGGCCAGGAGAGGCTTTTCTTTTCAAAGGCTTCTGATGTGGAGTCTGGAAAGCCTGGAGAATCTCCTGGAATGATTCCACAGAATCTGGCTAATTTCTCTCACCCCAGCCCTTCAGTGGGCCATGACCTACTTCCTTTTTAGAACATAAACTTTTGGTTTCTACTTTCTCAGTTTATAGTCATTGCAAGGATGGTCCAGACTCTGTGTGTGTGTGTGTGTGTGTGTGTGTGTGTGTGTGTAGGGTGTGGTTGTGGGGCTATGGGAAGGATGATTGTGATTGTGTTGTCTTGTAAACTGTGTGCCTGTAGGTCTTGCTTGGAGAGGTCCCCTAGTATGCCCTGTTCTTGGTCTGCCAAGAGGATATGGATATAAATAACTCAGGGCTGGCCCTGTGCCACATCTCCAGCTGTAATTTAACCTCTGGGTGCTGAGGACATGTATAAATAGTTTTCAGCCTGGGGCTATCCTTGCTGGGCTCCTTTATGCAGTGGACATTGTCCTTGTCTGAGAGGGTTGCTGGGAAGGCGGAGGGGTTGGGGTCCCCTGTCTCAGCTGTCTGCAAGGAGTGGGGAGGTGCCCCTTCAGCAAGACCCTTGCCCCCTTGCCTCGCTTGAAGTGTGTCTGGCATTGGTAAGCAGTGTGGATGGACAGGTCTGGGTTTGATTCTTGGCTCTCTGAGGCTGTCCCTGAGCTCCTTTTGGACTCTACAGAATCTGTTGGCTGATGTTTTCAGCAGGTTAGCTCAAAATGGTTATATTCATAGGTGGCTGGGGGGCTTCCAAGACTTTACTTCTTTAAAAAGAGAGGATCTTGAATATCTTGAAATCATATGTAAAGTTTTATGTGTATTTTCTGGAGAGAAACTTGTTGCTTTCGTTAGATTCTTAAAGGATTCCTTGACCTCCCCCAAATTAAGAACCTCTTCCATCTCCAGATGGCTAGCTTCGATTGGCTGCCTAGAGGATTATGAATCTAGCAAATGGAGCTGTGATTGATTAGCGATGCCTGCCACTGACATGGAAGGGGCAGAATCATGGACGGGGCAGATCTGCTAGAACCCAGCTAGTATTCCTGGGACCACTGGTTTACCAGTAGCAGGAGGAATGGGGGTCTTGGGGTCATTCCTTTATTCATTTTCTAAACATTTAAAAAATATATATTTATTTATTTTTGGCTGAGCGGGCTCTTCTTTACTGCACGTTAACTCTAATTGCAGTGAACGGGCCTACTCTTCCTTGTGGTGGGCAGGCTTCTCACTGTGGTGGCTTCTCTTGTTGTGGAGTACAGGCCCTAGGCACGTGGGCTTCAGTAGTTGTGGCGCACAGGCTCAGTGGCCCCATGGCATGTGGGATCTTAGTTCCCTGACCAGGGATGGAACGCCTGTACCCTGCCTTGGCTGGTTGATTCCTAACCACTGGACCGACAGGGAAGTCCATCCTTTACTCACTTGACAACTGTTTGTTGATCTTCCACTCTGGGCCAGGCTTCATGTTGCGATTGGAGAGAGAACGAAGTAGGTAGAGGCCCTTGACACTCCAATGACAGGACACATGTGATTGACTGCCTCTGCAACGGGAATAGAGCCACACGGTGAACTAGATGGTAGCATTTCCACTCAGGTTCTCTTGAAATCCCAGTTCTGCTCTGCTCCCTACCAAGCCATCCCTGGGTTACCCTGGTGGCCCAGAGAGCAGCTGTTTCTTGGGGCAGATGAGCCACAGACGGATGAACCTTGTTCAGAGGTTCCTCTGGCCTTGGAGCAGAGCTGTGCCCAGGAGTGCCATGGGATAAAGAGGTCACCATCCTCCTGAAAAGACTCAACCAGCAAGGTTGCAGTGGCTGGGAAGGGGCTTGGGATCCTTTGTCTGGCCAGAGACTATGAGATACATCTTCTCCTTGGGGATCCCATGCTGGCTTCTGCTACTGGCCTCATTAGGGGTCCTGCTCACCCTTGATCTTTGGGCCAAGAGTGCCCAGAGTGTTCCTCTTGGAATTTCCTGTGGCAAATTGACACAAGGCTGGAATGTGAAACATTGCTAAAGGCTCTGGGAAAACAAACACAGAGAGAAGCTGCAGCCCAGATATTTAGTTTGCAAGATACGGTTTCCATGACTTCTTGCTCTGGCCACTACAGGGAGGTCAGAATGATTGGACAGACAGCACCTGTACACCTGGGCTCCCTAAAGCTCACACCCCAGAGAGATGAGGTGCACCCCTTGTCTAGCTGAGGCTACCGCTGGTGGAGTTCTGAGTGAGAACCCACTCATCCCTGGGTGATTGGCAGGAGGAATGACCCACTATGAGGGGATGCTGCTTATGCAAAGAGAATCATAGTACAAGCCAGTCAGGTTTGTTCACACTAGAGGCGTCACCCATGATTGGCTGTTGTGGGTGGGGCGGGGCATGCTCTCAGCTACCCAGATGTTGCTTCGTTCACTGGACTTCTTGATATTTCTGCTTCCACCCAGTGATGTGGGCTTTTGCCTTGCTACTGTCTCTATCCACTGGGGCTGCTATAACAAAATACTATGGACCAGAGCGTTTACCCAAAAAATACTTCTTTCTCACAGTTCCAGAGGCTGGAATCCAAGGTGAGGTTGTCAGCACAGTTGGGTTCTTGGTGAGAGTCCTCTTCGGAGTGGTGTCCTCATGTGCTCTTCCGTGGCTGGTGCTCGCCGAGAGGGACTGGGTGTTTCTTCCTCTTTTCATAAGGCTGCTAGTCCCATCATGGTGCTCTACCCTCATGGTCTAATTGCTTTTCAAAGACTCCACCTCCAAACACCATCACGTGGGGAATTAGGGTTTAACAGATCAATTTTTGGGGGGACACAAACATTCAGTTTGTAGCACCTAGTATGTGTGTGTGTTTGTTGTTCATTCGTGTCCAACTCTTTGTAACCTTACGGACTGTAACCTGCCAGGCTCCTCTGTCCATGGGATTCTCCAGGCAAGAATACTGGAGTGGGTAGCCATTCCCTTCTCCAGGGGATATTCCCAACCCAGGACTGACCCTGGGTCTCCTGAGCTGCAGCAGATTTTTTTTTTAAACCATCGGAGCCACCAGGAAATCCCTAGACTTACACTTCATTCAGCGTCTGTTTGGTTCTCATCTCTCTGAGCCCTCTCGTAGCCTCTCCTTCCATTGACGTGTTCTTTTTTTTTATGAAGACATTGTTTGCTTTAGTTCTGTTGAAGTTTAGTTGATTAACAGTGTTGTGTTCTTTTCTGCTGTACAGCAAAGAGATTCAGTTATACATACATATACATTCTTTTTCTTAGTCTTTTCCATTATGGTTTAGCATAGGATGGTGAATATTGTTCCTTCCACTATGCAGTAGGACCTTGTTGTCACTGATGCTTCCTAGAACTTGTCTGCATCCTTCATGGGGCACTGATTATGTGGCTTTCTGTTGATACTTTATCTTCCCAATTAGGTCTCTTTAAAATATTCTTATGTATAGCATATTTATATGCATGCATGCTCAGTCACTTCAGTAGTGTCCAACTCTTTGTGACCCCATGGACTGTAGCCTGCCGGGCTCCAATGTCCGTGGGATTTCCCAGGCAAGAATACTGGAGTGGGTTGCCATTCCCTTCTCCAGGGGATCTTTCTGACTCGGGGATCAAACCCGTGTCTCTTACGTCTCCTGCATTGGAAGGCAGGTGCTTTACCATTAGTGCCACCTGGGAAGCTCGAATATACCACTATATGTATGTATACATATATAAAATTTATTTATTTATTTAACAAATATTTATTATTTATTATGTGCCAGGCACTCTGCTAGACACTGGATATAGATACTGGAGAGCACAATAGAGATGTTCCACACCCCCTTGGAGCTTATAGTCTGATGGAAGAGATAGGCAATAATCAAGCAAACAATGTATATGATTAACAAGCAACACAGTATATGTGATAATAAAGCAAAGTATATGATTAACATCTTTGAAATGAGTAGGATGTAGAAATAGAATGTAATGGGGGAAGAGGTGGGGACCTCCTTGGGCAGAGCAGTCAGGGAACATTTATCTGAGGGTATGACATGTAAGCTGAGACCTGAAGAGTGAGAAGCCAGAAGAAAGACAGGTGGGAGAAAGAACATCTCACACAGAGGCAATAGCATGTGCAGGGGCTGGTTGAGGGGAGGAACTTGGCATTTCTGGGGCCTTGAGAAGAGGCTGGTGTGGCTGGAGTTGAGGGGACCAGGGAGAGACCTACAGGCAGGGCTAGGTCACATGGGGCCATCCCAGGCTGGGGCAAGGAGTCTGGATTTAGTCTTTTTTTTTTTTTTTAAACCCACTTATTTGGCTGCACTGGGTCTTACTTGCAGCACGTGGACTCTTCAGCTTTGGCATGTGAACTCTTAGTTCCACATGTAGGATGTGGGATCTAGTTCCCTGATCGGGGATTGAACCTGGGGCCCCTGCACTGGGGGTGTGGAGTCTTAGCCATTGGACCCCAGGGAGGTCCCCAGAAGCTTTTTTTCTTCTAAGTGTACTCAAAATAAATCTAGAGACTTCCCTGGTTGTCCAGTAGCTAAGACTCCACGCTCACACTGCAGGGGGCCAGGGTTGATCCCTGATCAGAGAATTAGGTCCTACATGCTGCAGCTAGGAGTATGCCTGCTGCAACTAAAGATCCTGCATGCCACAACAAAGATACAGGATCCTGTGAGCCGCAGCCAAGACCTGGCGCAGCCAAGTGAAGAAACAAATGTTAGAAATAAATAAATAAAAAGGAAGCTTCTAAAGTCAACTAGTAATATTATCGAAAGTGTGATAATCGATGATGACTCTGGCTACTGGGTGGAGAATTAAGGGAGGCAGCAAGAATGACCTCAGAGAGACTGGAGAGGAGGTTATTTAAGCATCACTAGATCAGAGATGACAGCAGCCCAGGCCAGGAGGGTGGCTGTACGGAGTGAGATAAGTGCATAAATCTGAGATATTTTGGAGATGGAAATGATGTACTTGATGTGGGAGTGAGGGAGACAGAGGAACTCAAGGAGAGCTCACGGGTTTCTGGCTTGAGCCCGCTGGTGGCCGATGATGCCATTTCCTGGGATGGCGAAGGCTTGGAGGGGGAGAGTTCCATTCCAGGCATGTGAATTTTGAGATGCCTTTTGAGACAGTCCTATCTGGAGCTTGACTGGAGTTGTAAGTTCTGGGGGTCATTAGCATATTTATGCTGTTTCAGGCCAGGGGACTGTGTAGGTTTTCCTAGGGAGAGGCTAGCATGAGAGGAGGCCCTAAGAATGTGCCTGCCCTCCTGGAAGTGCACGGTAAAGGTTTGCAGGTGTTGTTATGGCACCCCAGGAGTCAAAGGAGATTTTTGAAAAAGAAGACGTAGACAGGTATACCAGATGCTGCCGATAGCATCTGGCAAGGACAGGCAGGTGACTCCTGGGTTTGGGAAAGTGGTGGATGTTGGTGACCTCCTCAGCAGCAACTTTGATGCAGTGATGATGACAGAAGCCTGATCAGAGGGAATTCCCTGGTAGTCCAACGGTCAGGACTCTGTGCTTTCACTGTCAAGGGCCTGGGTTTGATCCCTGGCCCGGGAACTAAAATCCCACAAGCCGCATAGCCACAGAGAAAGAAAGAAAGAAACCTGATCAGAATCGTGGCCATGGGCTCAGTTTCTCCAGCTGTGGCCGAAAGACTCCTTACAATGTGGGAAGAGACCTTTCTCTAAGTGCCAGGCTCCTCCGAACAGCCTCGCTGGCCCAGCCTCTTAGAGAAGATGACTTTGGCGCTGCCATGAGGAGCCTTGCTTCTTCAGCCTTCTTCATCGTGGAACTCTTACCACAGCCCGAGGACCGCCTGAGAGGTGCGCCAGGCTGCCTGTGCTGGATCTCCTGTCTGTGCTGGCTGGGGCTGCGACTCCTCCTGTGGCCAGCCAGGATGTGGTCTTTGCCCTCCCAGGATGATATCCACAGAGGTGAGAAATTCTGCCCCCCTTCTTCTGAAGTAACATTAGCCTGGTATTCTGGGGCCAGCTGTCCTCCTCAGGGCCCTTTCAGGGGATATCTTCGAAGACCCAGAGACCTACAGATGGCTCTGTTGTCCCAGGGTGTCTGAGGTGGGTAAGCATAGCAGACCACCATTAGCACCCTCCCACCTAGTGTAGAACTAGGATGTTGAATTAAGCGCCAAGGAACAGTAAAATCCTCAAGTGGTTGTTCTTGTTCAGTCACTCAGTTGTGTCCAACTCTTTGTGACCCCATGGACTGCAGCATGCCAGGCTTCTCTGTCCTTCACTATCTCCTGGAGTTTGCTCAAACTCATGTCCATTGAGTGGACGATGCCATCCAACCATCTCATCCTCTGCTACCCTCTTCTCCTCCTGCTGTCAATCTTTTCAAGCATCAGGGTCTTTTCTAATGAGTCAGTTCTTTGCATCTGGTGGCCAAAGGATTGGAGCTTCAGCTTCAGCATCACTCCTTCCAATGAATATTCAGGGTTGATTTCCTTTAGGATTGACTGGTTTGATCTCCTTGCTGTCCAAGGGACTCTCAAGAGTCTTCTTCAGCACCACAGTTCAAAAGCATCAATTCTTTGGTGCTCAGCTTTCTTTATGGTCCAGCTCTCATATCCATATAGGACAACAGGAAAAACCATAGCTTTGACTGTTGTGGACCTTTGTTGGCAAAATGACATCTCTGCTTTTTAATATGCTGTCTAGGTTTGTCATAACTTTTCTTCAAAGGAGCAAGTGTCTTTAATTTCATGGCTGCAGTCACTGTCTGCAGTGATTTTGGAGCCCAAGAAATAAAGTCTGACTCATATGGGGTGAGAGGGAAATTTGGGGAGAGCTGCTCGCACCTGGCCCAAGATACATTGTACTTGTCCAGCAGGATTCTTCGGAGCACGGAAATTCTCCATCACTTGGCCTCTGGTGGGCTGAGGGTGCTCAAGAAAAGACTCCCTGGATGTATTCTTCAGAGGGGCTGGTGTTGCAGCCCTGGCTTCAGATCCTTACCTTGGCAATTGTGAGAACTTGACTGGGTTTTTTAACATCACACAACTTCTGTGCTTCTTGTAAAAATCAGGACAGTTACACTTACGAAGAAGCTTGGTCCCTTATTCCCCAGGACTTCTGGGGTGCTCCATTGCTAGATACTCAGCACCCAGGATGCTAAGTTAAACCTTGGGCTGTGTGGGCTGTGAGGTGGAGGGCCAGCCCCCAAGGCTGGCAGGGGCCATCAGGGAAGGCAGCTTGGAGGAGGTGTCCGAGCTGAGCTTGAAGGAGGAGCAAGCAGGCCTGTTCTAGAAGGCGGCCCTTCTGGTTCTCTCAGAGGATATGTGTGTCTCAAAAAGGAGGGGGCAGGCAAGGGAGAATCAGCTTATAAAACCTTTGTGCATTTTGCCAAGGAGTCTGATTTTCTTAGAAGACAACAGGGAGCCATGGTGTGTTTAAGGCAGAGAGAGACCCAGTATGGTTAGTACTTTAGAAAGGAAGATCCCTTTGGCCACTGTGCACACAATGGGTCAGAGGAGAGAGAGGCTGGAGACTCAGGTGTCCTAAGGGCCCACTGTAATGGGGCCTGAGATCAGGAGTGCCGAGCCAGGGGGTGTGAGGGGTGAGGCCAGTTCCCAGAACTAGCTGGATGTGGACAGTGAGGGAGTGGGAGGAGGCAGCTGGACACTGCAGTTTCTGACCTGTTGACCAGCTGGCTGACAAAGTCATTACTACCCGAGAGATGGGAGCAGGAGGTCTGGGCATACTGTTAATTTTAGTCTCTTCAGTCGAGTCTGACTCTTTGTGACCCCATGGACTGTAGCCCACCAGGCTCCTCTGTCCCTGGATTCTCCAGGCAAGAATACTGGAGTGAGTTGCTGTGCTCTTCTCCCGGGAATCTTCCCGACTCAGGGATTGAACCCGGGTTCCCTGCATTGCAGACAGATTCTTTATCGTCTGAGTCACCAGGGAAGCCCCAGTCTGGGCATAGAGGGAAGGTGTTTAGGTTTTGAATTTGTTTGTTGGGAAGCCTTTGGAATAGGCATGTGGGAATGTACATGTGGGAGTTTGGGAGAGAGGTCGAGGCTTGAGATTGAGATTATGGGATTAAGTGAAATAACGCAGGAAGAGCTGTGAGGAAGAACCTTTGGGCACAGAGGCGCACAGTAAACATTAGTTCCTTCAAAGAGCTTATAAGCTCATTTGGGGAGACAAGGCTTACACGTGTGGAAACACTTAATATGAAGAGGACGCCCTGCTTAATTAAGTGTTGTAAGGATTAAGCTGCCTGCTGTGGGTGTTCAGAGGAAGGGAGCTGTGTGGCTGGAAGAGCCATGTTAGGTGATATGGAGTGGGGATCCTGCAGCTAGGGGGGAAGGAAACTTCTGGAACGGTGCAGGAGGGGACATGATGTCCCCTGGACATGGATGTCCCAGAAGAGAGGCATGTCCTGCTCGGACCTAGACAGCATATTAAAAAGCAGAGACATTACTTTGCCGACTAATGTCCGTCTAGTCAAGGCTATGGTTTTTCCAGTGGTCATGTATTGATGTGAGAGTTGGACTGTGAAGAAAGCTGAGCACTGAAGAATTGATGCTTTTGAATTGTGGTGTTGGAGAAGATTCTTGAGAGTCCCTTGGACTGCAAGCAGATCCAACCAGTCCATCCTAAAGGAGATCAGTCCTGGGTGTTCATTGGAAGGACTGATGCTAAAGCTGAAACTCCAGTACTTTGGCCACCTGATGTGAAGAGTTGACTCATTGGAAAAGACTCTGATGCTGGGAGGGATTGGGGGCAGGAGGAGAAGGGGACGACAGAGGATGAGATGGCTGGATAGCATCACCGACTTGATGGACGTGAGTTTGAGTGAACTCCGGGAGTTGGTGATGGACAGAAGCCTGGCGTGCTGCGATTAATGGGGTCAAAAAGAGTCAGACACGACTGAGAGACTGAACTGAACTGAACTGAATATTACCGCATCTCTACGACTGCCTCGGCTCATAACTAACTCTATGATCTTGTTGGAAACTGGAATGAGTTACCTGGTTAGGCAGGAGTTCCCCATTCTAAGGGGCTTCCCTGGCGGCTCAGATGGTAAAGAACCCGTCTGCAATGCAGGAGAGCCAGGTTTGATAGAGTCGGGAAGGTCCCCTGGAGAAGGGAATGGCAGCCCACTCCAGTATTCTTGCCTGGGAAATCCCATGGACAGAGGAGCCTGGCTGGCCATAGTCCATAGGGTCACAGAGTCAGACATGACTGAGTGACAAGCCCATATGCCCCGTCCTAAGAGGTGCAGAGCGAAGGCTGGGGGGTCCCTTGCCGGGCCTCAGGTGAGTGTCAGGCTTGGGACTTTTGTCCCTTCTGAGCTGGTGTGATTGTGAATCTCTTGTCTCTCAAGTTCAAATGAAGGGAATAGATCTCATGAACCAGGAGGCCCCCTGTGCTGCCTTCTTCTCCCTGCTCCTCCCCTTCCCTCTCTTCCTTCCCTTTTCTTTCTTTTTCTCCTGATTTTCAAAATGAACATTTTCCTGCTTTTGCTAATTACAAAAGCTGTATGTGCTCACCATAAAACATAATTCCGCCAAGACAGGAAGGTCAACTCAAGAAAGTAGACATCATCTGCAAGCCCAGCACCCTGAAATCACCCTGAGATAAGTGTACGCTTAGGAGAATGTGTACCTCCAGGCTTTAAAACTAGGCATCCGCGTATTTTGACAACAGTGATGTTGTGTAGTGTATGCTGTTTTATTAGTGCTTTTTTCCCACTATATTAATGTTTCAGTCTTAATGTCTTGGCACATCCAGGTTTACTGGCTTTGGTGTCAGTCTCCTTTTCTCCGAGGGTGACATGCAGAACTTGCTATGGTTACATGTATACATTTGCTCTGTCATGTAAGAATCTCATAATTGGATTGGAGCTTGGCACGTGAAAGGGGACAGACGTTCTGGGCCCTGGGACAGAAGGGGACACGTAGGCAACCAGAGAGCTGTTGTCTTGTGGACTCAGGCCTTCCTTGTGATGAAGGGGAGGACAGGTGACTGGGCCGAGCCGGGGTCTTCTCGGTGGGTGGGCGTGTTTCTGGGAAGTTTCCATTTGTGAGTTTGGGTTGTTCTCTGCTGACAGGCCGTTCAGGAGTCGGGAGTCATTTCCTATAACTTCTCAGGGCAGTGCCCAGGATGAGGACTGTACTAGGCCATCAATTTGAGAATGGAAAAGGCAGAGGCCTCTTAAGCACCCAGCCAAAGACAGAAGGCGATGCACAAAGTGGAAGGTTTTAGCAGTCAGTATGTGTATGGCATTGTTAAAAAAAATCAGCTGACTGCTAATGTGGAGATTACGGCTGCAGCCACAGTGGAGACGGCTGGAGAGTGTTGGTGGGCTGAGCCTGGAAGCAAGGAAGGTCTGGGGCAGTGGCATATTTTCTCCATTCGCTTTTCTAAGTGTTTGTTTCTCAGGGGGAGTTTTAAGTAAACCGAGCAAGGATCATTGCCTGCGACTTGCTAATCCTCCCCTCGCTGCAGCAGAGACGATTGGAAATCCCTAAGAAATCAACAGATAGTAGCTCCCAAGTGGTGAGCAGTGAGCTCAGAAGACTCCGGGCTGCTGCGGCCAAGGTCATTAAGCGGCCGGTTCTCTCTGATGCCATTGGAAGGAGGTGTGGAACTGTGCTAGCAGGAGAGGTGGGCTTTTACCTTTTGGTAGATGTGCAGGGAAGAAAGCTGGGCAGGTAGACAGGTCTGGGGGCCCCTGCCTCCTCCTTCCACCGCCATAACCTCACACACAGATGCCCAGGGAGGAGGAACCACTTTGGCCACCTCTTAGCAACCTCTTCTGGCTCCTTCTTTTTCGGGCTCATTGTGTTCTAGTTGTTTTAATTAGCACCTGTGTCTTTAAGGAAGTTGAGTTGGCACAGGGGGCCTCAGATAGAGCTCACCAGAGCACCTGCACTGGCCCAAGATGAGCAGAGGACTCTGGAGATTGCCACCCACTGGCCTCAGCATCCTGTCTCCTGTACCACCTGAAGGAGGTGTGGCTTGCAGGGACCCTGTTGCGAGGCTGTGTGACGGGGGTGCTGCCGGCAGTGGGGCCCGGCCTGCCCTGTCTGCAGTGAGCCTTGTCCTGGTTTGTGATGGGAGGAAGGTGTGGTGTCTGAGGAGGTGGCAGCTGTGGCTGCTGCTGCTGCTGCTGAGTCGCTTCAGTCGTGTCCGACTCTGTGCGACCCCATAGACGGCAGCCCACCAGGCTCCCCCATCCCTGGGATTCTCCAGGCAAGAACACTGGAGTGGGTTGCCCTTTCCTTCTCCAATGCGTGAAAGTGAAAAACGAAAGTGAAGTTGCTCGGTCGTGTCCGACTTTTCGCGACCCCATGGACTGCAGCCCACCAGCCTCCTCCGCCCATGGGATTTTCCAGGCAAGAGTACTGGAGTGGGGTGCCATTGCCTTCTCCGGGCAGCTGTGGACAGAGCATGATATCCTTGTATCTGAAGGTGGAGCCTGGGGGATACATAATTCCATCTGGCAACCGGCTTGAAGCTCTTTCCCCCACTCCTCCAAATTTCATTTTAGAGATGAGAAGCTGAGGGCCAGAGAGGTGGAGTTACCTGCCCACAGTCACACAGCTAGGAAGGGACAGGAATCAGGCAGAAGGTCAAGTCTGGGTAGCACCCTGTCCTGCAAGGTGGCTTGGCATGGTGGAGGGCTGACTGGACAGGGATGTCAGACACTGGGGTCCCAGGCTTGGGACCTGGAACATCTCCGAGGTTCCTTATTTAAAGGAACTGTGCCAGCATGCTCAGTCATGTACCATTCTATATGACCTTATGGACTGTAGCCCACCAGGCTCCTCTGTCCGTGGGATTTCCCAAGCTAGAATACTAGAGTGAGTTGCCATTTCCTCCTCCAGGGGATGTTCCCAACCCAGGGATGGAACTCATGTCTTCTGTGTTGGCATGTGGGTTCTTTACCACTGAGCCACCAGGGAAGTCCATTTAAATAATTTGTTTTGTTCAGTCACTCAGTTGTGTCTGACACTTTGCGACCCCATAGACTGCAGCACCCCAGGCTTCCCTGTCCTTCACCATCTCTTGGAATTTGCTGAAGTTCATGTCCATTGAGTCTGTCATTTAAAGAACAGACAGAATCAAATCTATCTTGTCTACCTTATGGGGCTGTTGTAGAACAGGAAATGAGAGAAGATCTAGGAAAGTATTTGGAATGCTGCAAAGAATATCCCCCCTCCCATTANAGGTGGCTCAGCAGTGAAAAAAAGTCTCCTGCCAACGCAGGAGATATGGGTATGATCCCTGGGTCAGGAAGATCCCTGGAGAAGGAAATGGCAACCCACTCCAGTATTCTTGCCTGGAGAATCCCATGGACAGAGGAGCCTTGTGGGCTACAGTCCATGGGGTCACAAAAGAGTCGGACATGACTGAGCGCGCGTGTGCGTGAGCGTACATGCGCGCACGTGCACACACACACATGTGGGGCCGCTGCTAAGTCTGGGGAATGGGAATGGCTGCAGCCCGCGGAAGCTGGGAGACGGATGCGGATGTCGGGAGGGTGGCTGCTCCTGATATACAATCT
Source organism: Neotragus pygmaeus (assembly GCA_006410875.1). Lineage (NCBI taxonomy): Eukaryota > Metazoa > Chordata > Mammalia > Artiodactyla > Bovidae > Neotragus > Neotragus pygmaeus. The sequence continues at coordinate 203,137 of SJYV01011350.1, read as the reverse complement.
TTGCAGCTCCTCCCAGATGAGCAAGCCGTTTGGAAATGGATTTTGCAATCTAACAGCTTGGCAGTGAGCAGCCATCAGATAAGTCCTCTGAATGAACTTTTCAAAGCACTCCAACCCCAGGACCCTTCTGCCTCTGGTATCAGAAGAATCTAGGATCTGAGACCCCCCATCTCAGACTCCTGCCTACAGCCTCTTCTGCTGGCCTCCTGCCAGGTGCCTGGACCCCAGCCTCCTTCGATGTATAACTTGTCTCTGCTGTCCCTGCCTCTGGGGTCCTGCGGGAACCGGCTCCCCTGCCTGGGCCTGCCTGCTAATGAAATGGAAGGAGCCTGTTGATCTTAGCAGACCCTTTGAGGTCACCGGCTCTTTGAGGCTTCTCTGTCTTCCTGGAGGCTGTGTTCTCTGTTTCCAACACCCACTCGTCTCAACCCCCTTCAGAGCCCTTCTTAGGATGCACTGCAGTTGTAACGTGTGGATTTCACTGGACAACACTCCTGGGTCAGATCGCATTTCCTAATCTTTCTTAGTCACCCCAGCTTCTCCCCACCCCAGGCTGGCTGGCAGGAAGTGCAGCCCCAGTGAATGTAGCTTCCTTGTCTGGGCCTCCACCCCGTCCCCAGGATCTAGGCTCAGGCATGGGAAGCCTGCAGGGGTGAGGAGCTGATGGTCCACCCTGTGGTGTCGCCCTGCCCACCAGCCTTACCGTGAGGCCCAGGCCCTTCAGCATCTGCTGGGCGCCCCCCTAGCCCCCGCAGTTGTCATCTCCACTCACCCCAGACTTGCTCAGGGAGGCCCTCCACCAGGCACTGCCCTCAAGGCCGTGGGGCTCCCAGTTCAACATCTGCTGGGGGTTCCTCACAAGGGCTTGAGGGGCCCAGGTTCCCTTTAACTTGGGGAATGGCCTTCTCTCCAGCCCCAGTAGGCTTCTCTGCCTTCCCTCTCCATCACCGGGCCCTGGCACCTCCTCTTCTTGGCTCGCCTTCCCAAGGCTTCTGAAAATAAGCCCTCCTCTGGGACTTCCCTGGTGGGTCCAGTGGTTAAGAATTCACCTTGCAGTGTACGGTTCGATCCCTGGTCGGGGAACTAAGATCCCACATGCCCTGTGGCAACTAAGCTGGCATGACACGACTAGACAACGAGAGAGTCCCAACAAAGAGCTTGCATGGCACAAGCAAGAGCCTGCGTGCTGTACCTGGGATGGCGCAGCCAAGAAAAACAAAGTAAGTCCTCTCCTTAGCGGCAGGGACATTCAGGCCTCCCGGCCCCCCTTCTCAAGGGAACGTGTGGCTAGTGGGGAGGAAGGTGAGAGCACCTGTCATTGTTTCAGTTCATCTTCGGTGTCTTCTGCATCAAGCTTTTCTGCCTGCAGCTGCCATGTGGCCTGCACGCTGTGCCAGCTCACAGACCCCTGCCCCTAGCCCAGGGCTGGCATGATGCAGGGCACTAGAAATGCTTGGTGAATCCTTGAATGCTCTCTGTGGCCTGCAACAGAGATTGCAGGAGGTAACTTAACCTTTTCTTAATGACACAGTGCTCTCCTTGACTACCAGTTAATTCACACAGATGGCACCCACTATGTCTTAGGTATTTCTTACAGGAGACTGTTGGCCCCTGTACTAATTAGCCTCAGACACCATGAATCTTGAGTCACTGTGTTTTGCTTTTCTAGAATTTCTATCTTATCCCCTGTGTCTGCCGTCACTCCTTGCTGGAGGTTCTCCCTGCCCCTGGGAATTTTCCTCTGTCCCCCGTTTTCTTTCCCTGCTTTTCTCTGGAACAGAAAAACCAGATCACCTGTGTGTTCAGATTATCTATGCACTAGGCACCATTAGACCTGAAGCGAAGTGATAAAGGATTTTCTTAGGAGTAAAATATCTGTTTTAGTGTATAAACATTATACTCTCCACTCAGGCTGCTTCCTTGTTCTTGGCGGGCTGCCTGAGAAGTGACCTACAAAAGTGCTGTTGCGGTAGAGCCTTTCAGATTAAAAAATATATTTTAAGATGAAGGGACATGAGAAAAGGGACAGAGAAAAGGGACGCGAGAGCATATTAAGGACTTTTGGAATGAGAGTTGGCCCCACAGATGGATAAGGAGAGGTGAACCCTGTTCTCTTTGCAAAGGGTATGGCCAAATCTTCATCATTGGTGGTTTTCCCTGTTGATCTTGGGCAGCAGCACAATTACACCTTTTTTTGTCACAGACAGTGGACTTGGGGATTCAGATGAGGGGTGTTTGGGCCTAGGAGGAATGAGGGCTGTCCCACCAGCAACAGATATTGTCTCATTCAAGGCTGTTGTTTCTGCATCTTGTGACAAGCAAGTACCTGAGTTGGCGATGGTGGCAGTGAGGCTTGACCCAGGCAGGGTCAGGTAAGGACCAGGTAGAGAGTGCATGGCCAAGGGCCTCTTTTCAGAAAGTAAAAAAAAAAAAAAAATTAATTGAAATATAGTTGATTAACAATGTTGTATTAGTTTTTGAGATACACTATATATATACACACAAACATACACACACATTCTTTTCTTTTTCATTCTTTTCCATTATGATTTATCACAGGATATTGGCTATAGTTCCCTCTGCTATACAGTAGGTCCTTATTGTTTATCTATTTTACACCTGCATGTATGTGAGCTAAGTTGTTTTAGTCACGTCCAACCTTTCGCGACCCTATGGTTTGTAGCCCGGCAGGTTCTTATGTCCATGGGATTTTCCAGGCAAGAATACTGGAGTGGGTTGCCATTTCCTTCTCCAGGAGATCTTCCTGACCCAGAGATCGAACCCACGTCTCATGTCTCCTGCATTGGCAGCCGGGTTCTTTGCTAGTGCCATCTGGGGAGCCCATTTTACATATGGTAGTGTGTATGTGTTAATCCCAAATTCCTATTTTGTCCCTCTCCCTTTTTTTCTTTTGGTAATCATAAGTTTGTTTTCAGGGTCTGTGAATCTATTTCTGTTTTGTAAATAAGTTCATTTGTGTCATATTTTAGATTCCACATTTAAGTGATATTGTAAGATATTTGCCTTTGTCTGGCTTATTTCACTTAGTATGATAAACTCTAGGTCCACCCACATGGCTGCAGATAGCACCTGTTCATTTTTTTTTTTTTTAAGGCCTAGTAACATTCTATTGTATGTACCATACCTTCTTTATCCTTTCATCTGTCAGTGGACTTTTAGGCTGCTTCATGTCTTGGCTATTGTAAACAGGGTAGCAATGAACATTAAGGTGTGTGTCTCTTTTTGAATTTAGTTTTCTTCAGATGTATGCCCAGGAGTGGGATTGCAGGATCATATGGTGACTCTTTGCAGTTTGTTAGGGAACCTCCATACTGTTTTCCACAGTGACTGTACCAATTTAAATTCACACGAGGGAAGTGTGAGTGGGGTGCTGTCAGTAGCTTGATGGACGGGATGAGCCCTGGACCAGAAATCCTGGGTCCTGCTCCTAAACCAGTCCCTTCTCTCTGGGAAACCGTAGGGGTGCTCTGTATCCTCTCAGCATTGGCTCCTTTATCTGAAAGCCAAGGGAATGAAAGAAATGATGCTTATCCCAGCTTACATGCTGCATTGACTGTGGCTTGCCCTCTTACCAGGATTTGGGCAGGAGAGAGGGAAGTATGTGATGGAGAAGAACTGTGGCGTCAGGGCATCAGTAAGCTTCCTGCTACCCAGCGAGGTCCAAAGTGTCTTTGTCTCATGATTTGTAAGTTTGTATGGGAAGACGCGGGTGGAGAGTGTGTGGCCTCAGGGACAGAAATACCGGGTGAGGCGCCACTGGATCAGCTGAGCCGTTGGGAGAAATGGTTTCTGCTTGGATGACTGTACACAGCCACACTCAACCTCTCTGGTGTGTGGACGGGAGCAGAAACAGGGGCTTCTGTGGAGCAGCTTCCTCATTTCTGGAGTGAGGAGGGGTTGGGCTCACTGGTCTCCAAGGTCCCTCCTGACCCCAAACACTGAGAACCAGAGAAACACCTTTACAGTTCCCCGTCTTGCCAGGAAGAGAGGATGTGTTGGGGAGGGGGGTCTGCCCACTGGCCCATCCCCTCTTTAGATTTCCTGGTTGGGGTCCAGATGATGGGTCATCCTTCCAGAGCATCCTGGGTGGTGCAGCTCCCATTCTAGGTTGTCCATCTCTGAGAGCAGGGCCCTGGGTCTGCGGGAGCAAACAGGAGGAAAGAGCTACTCTCTGGTGGCTCCACCCAGGGGGTGCCCTTTGGGGATGGTGGTGGGAAGAGAGATACAAGTACATGCGTTCTCTTTGATGGTTGAATAGAGTCACTGCCTCGATGGACATGAGTTTGAGCCAACTCCGGGAGATAGTAAAGGACAGGGAAGCCTCGAGTGCTGCAGTCCGTGGGGTCGCACAGAGTCAGACACGATGTGACTGAACACCAGCAGGGTTCCTTTATTTGCTTTTGGCTGCGCTGGGTCTGGGTTGCTGCACGTGGGCTTTCTCTAGTTGTGGCCGGCGGGGGCTCCTCTCCAGCTGCAGTGCGAGGGCTTCTGACTTTGGTGGCTTCTCTTGTTGCAGAGCGCGGGCTTTAGGCCGAGTGGACTGCAGTAGTTGCAGCATGTGGGCTCTGTAGCGCTGGCTCAGTAGTTGTGGTGCATGGGCTTAGTTGTGCAAGCGTGTGTATTCTCTGGGGGACAAGTGTGTGTTCAGAGGAGGGTGCATGAGTGAAGGAAGGTGTGTGTCCCCACGGGAGAGGGAGCTTCTATGGGAGAGCAGGTCTGTGAATTTTATCAATCCACTCTCTTCAGTTTCTCTGAACTGTAGATGCTACTTCTGTAAAGAAATTGCCATCCTCTTTAATAATAATGAAACCCAGGCTCTCCACAGTAAAAAGGGGGGAGGTCTCCTGGCCCCCACCCTCCTCTCCTGGGCCCCCCTTCCATTGGGGCTCTCTCTGGGATGACCACCAATACTTCCTTCCTGTGATGGGGTGGGGGCAGCCCTGCTTGCCTTTAATACTCAAGCTCCAATGGTGATGCCTCTCTACTTTCTAAAACCTCACAGCCCAACTAGGATCAGTTGTTAATGACACTTAAATAAAGAGAGACTTAGGGAAGGGAACACCGAGGTTAGCCCGAGCCTGGGGTGTATCTATTTTCCTGAGACCAAGCGTCTCTCTGCCTTATCTCCATCATACTCTGGTCTTGGGCTACCCCACGTGGCAGGCGCCATTTGGCATCTGCTTCTCTAGGCACAGGCCTTAGACTCTGCTGGCCAGACCCCAGGGGGCCTGGTGCCCAAGGGGACCAGTCCTTTCCCCTTATTGCTGCTGCTAGGAGTACCATTCCCTGGGGAGACCAGTCCTGCCCAGAAGGGTGTGCCTTCCAAGGCAGGTGACGTCGACGGAGCCGTGTGTTAGGTGCCTGTCACTGTGAGGACTTGTNCCAGTCCTTTCCCCTTATTGCTGCTGCTAGGAGTACCATTCCCTGGGGAGACCAGTCCTGCCCAGAAGGGTGTGCCTTCCAAGGCAGGTGACGTCGACGGAGCCGTGTGTTAGGTGCCTGTCACTGTGAGGACTTGTCATACTCAGCCTCAAGTGCTCTTTATTTATTACTTTTATTTTTAAGATTTTTTTGGGGGAGGATGTAGACCATTTTTAAAGTCTTTATATTGAATTTGCTATATATAATTGGACTTCCCTGGTGGCTCAGATGGTAAAGAATCTGCCTGCAATGCAGGAGACCTGGCTTCAGTCCCCGGGTTGGGAAGATCCCCTGGGGAAGGGAATGGCTACCCACTCCAGTATTCTTGCCTGGAGAATCCCATGNTAAAGTCTTTATATTGAATTTGCTATATATAATTGGACTTCCCTGGTGGCTCAGATGGTAAAGAATCTGCCTGCAATGCAGGAGACCTGGCTTCAGTCCCCGGGTTGGGAAGATCCCCTGGGGAAGGGAATGGCTACCCACTCCAGTATTCTTGCCTGGAGAATCCCATGGACGCAGGAGCCTGGTGGACTACAGATCATGGGGTCACAAAGAATTGGACATGACTGAGTGACTGACACTTTCACTGCTTCTGTTTTATGTTTTGTTATTTTTAGATGTAAGGGGTATGTGAGATCTTAGCTTTCTGACCAGGGAAACTTTCCCTGCATTGGAAGGTGAAGTCTTTTATTTTTTTTTAAACTATTTATTTTGTGTTGGAGTATAGCTGATTAAGAAACAATGTTGTGATAGTTTCAGGTGAACAGTGAAAGGACTAGGTTATACATATACCTGTATCCATTGTCCCTGAACCCCCCCTCACATCCAGTCTGCCATATAACATTGAGCAGAGTTCTTACTGGTTACCCATTTTAAATATAACAGCATGTAGCTGTCCATGTCAACTCGCTGACTATCTGGAAGGTGAAGTCTTAGCCACTAGACCACCAGGGAGGTCCCTCAAGTGCTCTTTACAATGCTATTGTTATTTCTCTATGCTCAGTTAACGGCACTGTGGGCCCGAGACTTTTAAGTGACTTGCCCATGATCACACAGGATCTAGGGTGGAGCAGAGGCCTGAAGCAGGGCTGGCTCCAGAGGCTGTGTTCTCACAGTTACTGTGCAGGGTCTCCACATAGGTCTCCCCATCTCCATTATTTGTAGCTCTTATTAAAAGGCTGATTCCCAGGTCCCTCCTAAAATCTTTTGAGACAGCTTGCTGGATTTGGGGCCCAGAAATCCAATTTCCCCATGGCTCCATGGGTGATTATCTTCGCTGTGAAAGTTCAGAACCAGCCCTTGCTGGAACCCTGGCACTGGGTCTGCTCTGGGGCCTCTGCCTGGCATTGGCAGGGTAAGGGAGCCAGTAGAGAAGATTCTGGATGTGCAGTGACAAACAAATCCACTTTGTAGGCAAATAAATGGGGAAAAAATGGAAACAGTGACAGACTTTATTTTCTTCTTGGGCTCCAAAATCACTGCAGCCATGAAATTAAAAGATGCTTGCTTCTTGAAAGAAAAGCTATGACAAACCTAGTCAGCGTATTAAAAAGCACTTTGCCCAGAAAGGTCCATATGGTCAGAGCTATCGTTTTTCCAGTAGTCATGTATGGGTGTGAGAGTTGGACTGTAAAGAAGGCTGAGTGCCGAAGAATGGATACTTTTGAATTGTGGTGCTGGAGAAGACTCTTGAGAGTCCCTTGGACAGCAAGGAGATCAAACCAGTCCATCCTAAAGGAAATCAATCCTGAATATTCATTGAAAGAACCGATGCTGAAGCTCCAATACTTTGGGCACCTGATGCGAAGAGCTGACTCATTAGAAAAAGCCCTGAACCTGGGAAAGATTGAGGGCTGGAGGAGAAGGGGACGACAGAGGACGAGATGGTTGAATGGCATCACTGACTCAATGGATGTGAGTTTGAGCAGACTCTGGGAGATGGTGAAGGACAGAGAGGCCTGGCCTGCTGCAGTCCCTGGGGGTCACAGAGTCAGACACGACTGAGCAACTAAACCACCACAACAACAGTGCACCTGTGAGTAGGAATTTATTTGCTGGTGTCTTCTCCTTCTCTGTGTTCTCTAGAATTCTTCCAGTGGTGGAAGGAGGCCACCTGGGCTGGAGAGTGGCCCAGATTGATCTGCCATTTGCTTATGTGGAGCATCCAAAAACTTTTGTTTTAATATCCAGCTGGCATTTTTACTATTAAAATGACCCCTGCCTGTTTATCATTTGGAAAGCAATCAAAATATTTGCCGTGAATCCACACAGTTGGTGGGAATGGGATGCCAGTGCAGAGAGACCACTGTGGCATGGACAGAACACATGGATGGACCTGAACCTTGAAGACGGGGTTCTGCGCAGTGTGGAGGCTGCTGCTGGTGGCCACACAAGACTGGGCAGCATTCCTGCGTGAGTCTAGCTGGCTCCTGACACAGCCAGTCTGCTGCCAATTGCAGCATCACTCGCTCCCACGCTGGGGAATGCCTGGCCCTGGGGTGACGCAGGATTGGAGTCTGGGAACCAGAGGAAGTGAAGCTTAGGGCCCACAGCTGTCCTTGCCCAGGGGGAGAGCACAGTGGGAATCACTCCTCTAGGGCATCAGGGCTGCAGGTCCTGGGGTCTGTGCTGGAGGGGCCCAGATCCTCTCTCCCAGCATGGGCAGGGTAGGCCTTGCAGAGACTGAGACGCTGGAGAGTAAGAGCCTATTCTCGGAGGAGTGGCTGCTCAGGCCAGACACAGAGGGTCTCAGCCTGCATCTGAATCACGCTGAGGTTGGGAGTGGGTGAGGTCAAGCGCTTGCTGTAAGGAGAAGGAGATGGGTGAATGCAAGTGTGTTGAATAGCCCTTCCCCAAACTCCAGAAGGTTCACCTGGAACCCCAGAATGTGGCTTTATTTGAATAGGGTCTTGGCAGATGTAATTAATAAGGATGAGGCCACACTAGTTTAGTGTGGACTCTAAATGCCAATTGCATCATGCCAGTTGGGCTTCCCTTGTAGCTCAGTTGGTAAAGAATCTGCCTACAGTACAGGAGACCCGGGTTCGATCCCTGGGTTGGGAAGATCCCCTGGAGAAGGAAATGGCAACCCACTCCAGTATCCTTGCCTGGAAAATCTCATGGACAGAGGAGCCTGGTGGACTGCAGTCCATGGGGTCGCAAAGAGTCGGGCACGACTGAGCGACTAACATTAACACTAAGGAAGGACGGGGCAAACACAGACATCCAGGGAGGAAGATGGAGGTGGAGAGATGGGAACGGTGCAGTTTCAGGCCAGGAAACTGCGAGGATCCTTGAGAGCCACCAGCTGCTGCCAGAGGTGGGGAAGCCCCATCCCCTGCTGCCACCTTGATCTCAGGCTTCTAGTTTTCAGAACCGAGAGAGAATTAATTCCTGTTATTTCCCTTGGTGGTTCCAATGGTAAAGAATCTGCCTGCAATGCCGGAGACCTGGGTTCAATCCCTGGGTCAGGAAGATCCCCTGAGAAGGGAATGGCAACCCACTCCAGTATTCTTGCCTGGGAAATGCCACGGAGAGAGGAGCCTGGTGGGCTGCAGTCCATGGCGTCTCAAAGAGTTGGAAACGACTGAGCGACTAATGCTTTCACTACACTGAGCCTCTCGGTTTGTGGTGACTTGTCATGAGAGCTCTGGAACGTGAACACACTAAAGCAGGGTCTCCCACACTTCCCCAGGGGAGTCATCAGCCAGAGAGAGACCATGACCCCCAAGGCTGGTGCACCCTGGCAGAGTTCATGACCATCAACTTCCCATGAGAGAGAGGAGGGCCCTCCAGCAAGCAGGTGCTGCATGGAAGGGTGGAGAATGCTAAGGGGGGATTTCTCAGGAAGGGAGAGGGTGTGGGAGGGTGGGCTCCAGGGCAC
>SJYV01011350.1:154766-193767 GCA_006410875.1 Neotragus pygmaeus | reverse complement strand
AAAAAAAAAATGATCTTTAGGATGTCCCACTGACATCTGAACTTAATACACAAGACCCCAGGGGAAGCCCAGCCTGGTCACATGGCAGCCTGCATCCTCTCCACTTTCTCGGCCTGCCGGCTCATGGATTTCAGGGGCTCCCTAACGTGTGACTCTCCCTCACCACGCCTTGCTGCTTGATTCCTCCATGGTGGGTGCAGAGCAGTGGGTACACAGTGATTCCTGGGGGCACCTGAGCTGCCATCACCTCCCCCTGCTGACAGCCATCCAGACGTCCGCTGACTCTCAGGACTCAATCTATGTGGCTCAGCCTCCGCAAGGCTTCCTGCAGCCAGACTGGGCTTTCTGCTTTGAGATCCCAGTGCACCCAGAGACTGCCCCCAGCATCATTCTCTTTGCTCCCTCAGCCCTCCCAAAGGGAGCTCCCATTCCTGCTGGTCCTACCCATGGGTATCCCCTGGCCTGAATTCTATCCCACCCCATATACCCAGTCGCTTCACTCTCTCTTCACTCTGCTTTCCAGCTGCAGTGTAGGGGTGAAGACTGAAGGGTCCCTCTTCATCCAGAACATGAACTCAGTCCCCTAGATCAAGCCATACCCGGCTTCCCTGCCCTGGACAGCCTTGTGGGAAAACAAGGGCATCATAGACCCTTACACCTGGGAGCCAAGTCCAGTGACTTCTCACTAACAGACCATGATTACAGCAATGGGGGCACCCTGGGTTCACCCCCAGTTGCAGAGCCCCTCTCTGCACTTAGCCCTGGGCTCTTATAGCTGAGTTGCCCCAGGAAGCTCAAAGTCTAGCAGGAGCGACAAGGAGAAGGAGCCAGATAGGTTCCTGTGCAGCCAGCCCTATGGAGCCCACAGGTCCCCTACGCTGCTTACAAGTCTTTGCAGAAACATCCATGAAGGAAGTTATTTAGTCCAAGAATCCTTTAGGAAAAGAAGCCAGAGGAGGACTATAAGCAGAAGAAACAGAGTATGGAAGCATGAGAAACACCCAAGAAAGGAAGCAGGAGGCTCCATACCCTGGTTCCTCCTCTTTGGAATCCCAGTGGAGAATCAGAGCCTAGACTCACAATGGACGAGCCCAAGGCGGGCTCAGTTCCACCACCACCCGCCAACTCCACGGCAAGAGCCAGCTCTCTTCACCCATCCTCATCACTCGATCCAATACCGTCTTCCTTCAGGCAGCCTTCTTGGGTCTGAAATTGCTTAGGAATAACTCTCCAAAAAATGTACCAGAAATGCTGAACCAAACCATTTAACTATTATTTTTGATCTTGTACCCCAATCACATTGGAAAGGGCTTAGCCCACATCTGGGCCTTGACAAAAGTTTCTAGAGCACCTTCCCAACAAGAGAGCAAATCAGAGGCCATAAGTATGCCTTTTGGCTCCTCGAATGTTCTTCAGGACCCAGTACATAGCAGGTGCTCACAGAGGCCTGGTAAACACTGATGGATTTGTCTTTCTTATCTTGTCTGTGTGCTTAGTCACTCAGTTGTGTCCAGTTCTTTGCTACCGCATGGACTATAGTCAACCAGGCTCCTCTGTCTATAAAATTCTCCAGACAAGAATACTAAAGTGGGTTGCCATTTCCTTCTCCGGGGGAACTTTCTGACCCAGGGATCAAACCCGCATCTTCTGCATTGGCAGGTGGATTCTTTTTACCACTGATCCCCCAGGGAAGCCCATATTCTTATCCCATCTCCCACCAAAGTTTACCCTTTAACAACTTTGGTTCTTTAAGGCAATGTTCAAGGTTCAAAGGCTTCTGCAGTTCTGAGGAAGGTGCTGTGGATAACAGGGAGGGCAAACCTGACTTATAACCAGATACTCAGGGAGTATTTGAAAGATTCCTTGGAGATACAAGTGTTTGTTGCATTTTAATCCCCCAAAGAAGGCTGGTTCCCAGGCTATGGGAACAGTTGCACAACAGTGTAAATGTATGAAATGCCACTGAATTGTTCACTTTCAAATTGTTAAAACACTATGTTATGTGAATGTCATTTCAATTTTTAAAAGAAAGGGAAGAAAAAGGAGTAGTGGCCAGTGCTGAGGGCCAGCAAACGTTCCAATGTGGAACCTCTTGGGGTAGCCAAGAAGGACCTCGGGTGGCCAGAGCCCATCAGCCATTGCTTCTGGTCTGCAAAGCCCGGTCCACATCCCCAAGGTCAAGAGATGTGATCATTTTCTTTGTGAGTCAAGATGTGGTGTCACTGTGGACTTTCCTTGTGGTCCAGTGGTTAGGAATCTGCCTGCCAATGCAGGAGATATGGGCTTAATCCCTGGTCCAGGAAGATCCCACATACCATCCCACATACCATAGGATGAATAACTCCATGCTTGGCAATAAGAAAATAGCCCCCACTTGCTGACACTAGAGAAGGCCCACACACCCCCCTCATTCATCCATCCATCCCCCTCACCCACTCATCCATCCATCCACTCATCCATCATCCATCCATTCTTTCTTCTCTTTCTCTTTTTCCACTTTCATCCAATAGCTATTGAGTCTCTATTCAGTGTCAAGCATTACTCCAGGCACTGAGGATTCACACATGAATAAAGTGTTTGTGTTCTGAAAGAATTCATAGTTTAATTTGAGAAACAGATGCAAAAAATACAAATTATGGTATGATTGGGGGTACAAATGTAATAATTCGAGTTTGTGAAACAGGTTCAGAGTTGGGGCAAAGCCTTATGGGAGGTTTGAAGAGCCCCACCTCCTGAACTGGGTTTGGAAGAGTGAACTGGAAGAGGAGTTAAGGAGCATGTGGTTGGAGGAAGGCATTCCCAAAAGGAAGAGACCATAGGATAAAGATCTGTGAACCATCATGGTTGGGGAATATGTGCCATTTGCTATCTCTGTGAGGGTTTGGGCAAGGGAGAGGAAGAAGAGGAGAGGTGAGTTGGAGAGGTCCTCGTGGTCCCAATTATGGGTGGGAGTTAAGGTGGCAAACGCTGGGCTCTTGAATCCTAGGAGGTCCTCTCTCAGGGGTCATGAGTGGGGCCATTGTCACCAGAGTCAGAGTGAGTCCCACAGAAAGCTGAGACCAGCAGGCTGGGCACAGTCCTTGGTGCTGTATGGGAACCTTAGTGACTCTTCCCAGAAACGACTACTGTGGGGTAACACGCCCAAGCTTGTACCCTTAGTGATTTGCGGAGCTGGGACTTGAACCCAGGTCATTTGGTGCCTGGCATTTTGCTTCCCATCACTGTGCCCCTCACACCGGTCTGCAGATTAGGCTGGATTTTCGTTTGTATGTTACATTTCAGGAACTATAATTTGATGTCAGAACCTATCTGAGTCTCTGTAACAAACATGCCCTGGAATCATAGGGTTTGGATGGATGGCGAAGGTCGAGAAAATCTCTGTGGAGGTGGGAGGAAGGGGGAAATGCTGGAATTCATGAAGCTGGGGAGGGATCTGGGTCTTTTTAGTGGGAGGTCTTCAGCTTAAAATAGGAAGGATGAAGGCTGAAAGTGTTCAACTTAGCTCATGCATGCCTGATAATTCGCTTCAGTCGTGTCTGACTCTTTGTGACCCTATGGACTGTTGCCTGCCAGGCTCCTCTGTCCGTGGGATTCTCCAGGCAAGCATACTGGAGTGGATTGCCATGGCTTCTTCCAGGGTATCTTCCTGACTCAGGGATCAAACCCGCATCTCCTGTGATTCCTGCATTGCTGGCAGATTCTTTACCCACTGAGCCACCGGGGAAGCCCCAGCTTAGCTCATGAGCCCTAATGTGTCAGGGTCTTAGGAGTAATCCCTGGGGTTAGAAAGATCACACGAGGGCTTGACCACTGGCCACTGGGACCTTGCTTGCTCCCTGGCCACTGCAGGATTGCCTGCTACCCCTGACTTAATGGACTTGAGGGAGGTGAACCTGGAGTTTTCTGCTCTAGAGCAGTAGAGAGGGTGGCCATCGGGAGGGAGAGAGGGAAGAAGCCAGCCTCCTACCACTAGCATGAACCATATCAGCATTCAGAGAAAGTCGAAAGAAACCTTTCAGCTGACTGGCTACCTAGCTCAAGGCTAACCACACTCTTAACACAATAATAAGTCAATCCTCACTGAATAATTAAATAGAGAGCTTTCATAAGTATTGACTTAATGTGACAGCAAGTCTATAGTGACTCAGGGTTTGCTTATGTAAACACAATCTCTTGTTCAGCTTACTTAGCAGTTCAATGAAATAGAACAGTCCTTCAATTAAAATCAAATGATGCATACGTTTAATTCTTTTCTCCTCTTACCAGGTAATAATAGGTTTGGAACACAGGTGAAGGGATTGTGGGGATAGGAACCGGATAAAAGGGCATCTGCCTGTCTGTGTTTTTAAAGAACAGGAAGGACTGTGTCCAGTGATGGTGTCTAGAGGAAGAATGTGGCCTTGGCTCCCATCTCTGGGCCCTGGGTGGAAGATCCACGTGGGCCCAGGTTAGCTTCTGCCCCATCCAGACTCTCTCTGTCCTCTCCTAAAGCAGGCTTCTGTTGGCCACTCTGGTTGGTGTGCTCGTCTTTTGATGGTGGCCTGGTTCTAACTGATCACTTCTAATCACCTGCGGTCCAGTGGCTTCAACCACAGATATCTCCAGGTCATTTTCTTTTCTTTCTTTCTTTTAAAAATATTTTTATTTATTTAACTCTGCTGGGTCTAAGTTGCGGCATGCAGGATCTTTGATACTGCGTGCAACATGCAAGATCTTTAGCTGTGGTAGGAGACCTCTTGGTTGCAGCATATGGGATCAGGTTCCTAGACCAGAGTTTGACCCTGGGCCCCCTGCATTGCGGGCATGGAGTCTGAGCCACTGGACCACAAGGGAAGTCCCCTCCAGGTTATTTTCCTATTTATTATTGTTTACTTTTTGGCTACGCTGGGTCTTCATTACTTTGCGCTGTGCTGGGCCTTCATTACTTTGCGCTGCGCTGGGCCTTCATTACTTTGCGCGGGACACGCTGGGCCTTCATTACTTTGCGCGGGACTTTCTCTGGTTGTTACGAGCAGGGGCTACAGTTTGTTACAACACGTGGGCTTCTGGTTGTGGTGGCTTCTCTTGTTGCAGAGCATGGGCTCTGGACATGAGGGCTCAGAAGTTGTGGTACACAAGCTTAGTTGCTTGGTGGAATCTTCTAACATATTCCCTGCATTGGCAGGCGGATTCTTATCCACTGCATAGGGAAGTCCCTCTAGCTCATTTGCTATTGAGGCCCTCACCGCTCACCTGAAGGAGAGAGAGGATCCTGGGTGAGTTTCAGAATCAATGGAAAAGGGGGGTGGCGGATTCCCTGAGATGACGCCGGAAGAGAAGTAAGCCTCCCTCTCTCTGTAGCTTCCGAATGAGGGGAGGGAGCACTTGGTTGAGAAAAGAGAAGGCCAGGCCATGGTAGGGGCAGTGGGGTGGAGGGGAGACCCACTGGCTTTGGAGCTAAGATTTGAAGCTACGTGTTCTGGGTTTCCCCAGTGGCTCAGTGGTAAAGAATCTGCCTGCAATGCTGGAGACCCAGGTTCGATCACTGAGTCAGGAAGATCCCCTGAAGGAGGAAATGGTAACCCACTGCAGTATTCTTGCCTGGAGAGTCCCATGGACAGAGAAGCCTGGTGGGTGGAGCCTGACTTCAAAGAGTCAGACACGACCGAGCAGCTAAACAACAGCAGCAACTTCTGCCTTGCTGCTCTGATACTAAGTGAGCTAATTAATCTCTTTCTGGCTCTATTTCCTTATCTGTAAAGCAGCGGTAATAATGCTAGCTTCAGGGTACAACTTGGCGATGTTAGCGGAAGCACTTTGTGTGACCATATAAATGAAGGAGATGCTTGTTAATAGATCAGAGATATTTTGTTCCTTTGGCCTGAAGGGAGAGGATGGAGAAGCATCATGGATGTATGTTTGCATGCCAGGTCACTTCAGTCATATCTGACGCTTTTGCAACCCCCTGGACTGTAGCCCACCAGGTTTCTCTGTCCGTGGGATTCTCCAGACAAGAATACTGGGGTGGGTAGCCATTCTCTTCTCTAGGGGATATTCCCAACCTAGGGACTGAACCCGTGTCTCTTGTGTCTCTTGCATTGGAAGATGTGTTCTTTACCACTAGCGCCACCTGGGAAGCCCATCCTGAGCATGAAAAGTGAAAGTGTTAATTGCTCAGTTGTCTCCAACTCTTTGCAACCCCATGGACTGTAGCCGACCAGGCTCCTCTATCCATGGAATTCTCCAGGCAAGAATACTGGAGTGGGTTGCCATGCCCTTCTACAAGGGATCATCCCGAACTTGAGGTAAGTACTGTGATCCCTTCCCTTCTGCAGGTGAGGAAATGGAGGCCTAGAAGAGGTTTAATGACAGAGTCAAGGCCACACAGCTAGCGAGTAGCTGAGCCAGGGTTCAGACCCAGCCAGCATGACATGATGCCATAAATTGGACCTCAGGACTGGGCCTGCTTCTGTGTATAGGTGGGGTTCTCATAGAATTCAGGAATTCCTAGGGGAGGAGAGCAAATCCTGCTTTTGGCAGCAGCTTGCCCTGAGGTCTTAGTCATATCCAGAAAGGTTCAGTCTGCATTTCCCAGCCTAGTATCAGTCTCTTCTCCTACCTGCCAGCTCCTAGGACTCAGGGCTGCCCTGGAGTGAGGGGCCAGGACTCTGAGATGGCAGCTTTGCTCTCTCAGCCTCTTTCTCTTGCAATCGAGGGTCAGTTTCTGGTGCTTCTGGGACCAGTAACATTTTCTCTAACCAAAGACTTTGAGAAATCATGTTTATAATAACCCAGGATTCTTGAGGCCTCATTCAATTAAATGTAAAGAAATAATGACCATCTTAAACCAACTTTATTAAAAGAGCACATAATGAACAATGGATTCTATTAGCATCTTTTGAAATTTATTCCTGGATTGTGTCAGTTCACTCACCATTTTCCCCTGTTCTACCTAGGATGCATAAGTATATCGTCTCCTGCTTTTTATCCCTTAACATGATTTCATGTTTGAATTTTCATATATTGGTATAATCTACGTGCTTGAGACTTCCTTGGACAGCAGGGAGATCAAACCAGTCAATCCTAAAGGAAATCAACCCTGAATCTTCATTGGAAGGACTGATGCTGAAGCTCCAGTACTTGGACCACCTGATGTAAAGAGCCGACTCATTGGGAAAGACTGTGATGCTGGGAATGATTGAAGGCAAAAGGAGAANCTCTGTCCTCTCCTAAAGCAGGCTTCTGTTGGCCACTCTGGTTGGTGTGCTCGTCTTTTGATGGTGGCCTGGTTCTAACTGATCACTTCTAATCACCTGCGGTCCAGTGGCTTCAACCACAGATATCTCCAGGTCATTTTCTTTTCTTTCTTTCTTTTAAAAATATTTTTATTTATTTAACTCTGCTGGGTCTAAGTTGCGGCACGCAGGATCTTTGATACTGCGTGCAACATGCAAGATCTTTAGCTGTGGTAGGAGACCTCTTGGTTGCAGCATATGGGATCAGGTTCCTAGACCAGAGTTTGACCCTGGGCCCCCTGCATTGCGGGCATGGAGTCTGAGCCACTGGACCACAAGGGAAGTCCCCTCCAGGTTATTTTCCTATTTATTATTGTTTACTTTTTGGCTACGCTGGGTCTTCATTACTTTGCGCTGTGCTGGGCCTTCATTACTTTGCGCTGCGCTGGGCCTTCATTACTTTGCGCGGGACACGCTGGGCCTTCATTACTTTGCGCGGGACTTTCTCTGGTTGTTACGAGCAGGGGCTACAGTTTGTTACAACACGTGGGCTTCTGGTTGTGGTGGCTTCTCTTGTTGCAGAGCATGGGCTCTGGACATGAGGGCTCAGAAGTTGTGGTACACAAGCTTAGTTGCTTGGTGGAATCTTCTAACATATTCCCTGCATTGGCAGGCGGATTCTTATCCACTGCATAGGGAAGTCCCTCTAGCTCATTTGCTATTGAGGCCCTCACCGCTCACCTGAAGGAGAGAGAGGATCCTGGGTGAGTTTCAGAATCAATGGAAAAGGGGGGTGGCGGATTCCCTGAGATGACGCCGGAAGAGAAGTAAGCCTCCCTCTCTCTGTAGCTTCCGAATGAGGGGAGGGAGCACTTGGTTGAGAAAAGAGAAGGCCAGGCCATGGTAGGGGCAGTGGGGTGGAGGGGAGACCCACTGGCTTTGGAGCTAAGATTTGAAGCTACGTGTTCTGGGTTTCCCCAGTGGCTCAGTGGTAAAGAATCTGCCTGCAATGCTGGAGACCCAGGTTCGATCACTGAGTCAGGAAGATCCCCTGAAGGAGGAAATGGTAACCCACTGCAGTATTCTTGCCTGGAGAGTCCCATGGACAGAGAAGCCTGGTGGGTGGAGCCTGACTTCAAAGAGTCAGACACGACCGAGCAGCTAAACAACAGCAGCAACTTCTGCCTTGCTGCTCTGATACTAAGTGAGCTAATTAATCTCTTTCTGGCTCTATTTCCTTATCTGTAAAGCAGCGGTAATAATGCTAGCTTCAGGGTACAACTTGGCGATGTTAGCGGAAGCACTTTGTGTGACCATATAAATGAAGGAGATGCTTGTTAATAGATCAGAGATATTTTGTTCCTTTGGCCTGAAGGGAGAGGATGGAGAAGCATCATGGATGTATGTTTGCATGCCAGGTCACTTCAGTCATATCTGACGCTTTTGCAACCCCCTGGACTGTAGCCCACCAGGTTTCTCTGTCCGTGGGATTCTCCAGACAAGAATACTGGGGTGGGTAGCCATTCTCTTCTCTAGGGGATATTCCCAACCTAGGGACTGAACCCGTGTCTCTTGTGTCTCTTGCATTGGAAGATGTGTTCTTTACCACTAGCGCCACCTGGGAAGCCCATCCTGAGCATGAAAAGTGAAAGTGTTAATTGCTCAGTTGTCTCCAACTCTTTGCAACCCCATGGACTGTAGCCGACCAGGCTCCTCTATCCATGGAATTCTCCAGGCAAGAATACTGGAGTGGGTTGCCATGCCCTTCTACAAGGGATCATCCCGAACTTGAGGTAAGTACTGTGATCCCTTCCCTTCTGCAGGTGAGGAAATGGAGGCCTAGAAGAGGTTTAATGACAGAGTCAAGGCCACACAGCTAGCGAGTAGCTGAGCCAGGGTTCAGACCCAGCCAGCATGACATGATGCCATAAATTGGACCTCAGGACTGGGCCTGCTTCTGTGTATAGGTGGGGTTCTCATAGAATTCAGGAATTCCTAGGGGAGGAGAGCAAATCCTGCTTTTGGCAGCAGCTTGCCCTGAGGTCTTAGTCACATCCAGAAAGGTTCAGTCTGCATTTCCCAGCCTGGTATCAGTCTCTTCTCCTACCTGCCAGCTCCTAGGACTCAGGGCTGCCCTGGAGTGAGGGGCCAGGACTCTGAGATGGCAGCTTTGCTCTCTCAGCCTCTTTCTCTTGCAATCGAGGGTCAGTTTCTGGTGCTTCTGGGACCAGTAACATTTTCTCTAACCAAAGACTTTGAGAAATCATTGTTTATAATAACCCAGGATTCCTGAGGCCTCATTCAATTAAATGTAAAGAAATAATGACCATCTTAAACCAACTTTATTAAAAGAGCACATAATGAACAGTGGATTCTATTAGCATCTTTTGAAATTTATTCCTGGATTGTGTCAGTTCACTCACCATTTTCCCCTGTTCTACCTAGGATGCATAAGTATATCGTCTCCTGCTTTTTATCCCTTAACATGATTTCATGTTTGAATTTTCATATATTGGTATAATCTACGTGCTTGAGACTTCCTTGGACAGCAGGGAGATCAAACCAGTCAATCCTAAAGGAAATCAACCCTGAATCTTCATTGGAAGGACTGATGCTGAAGCTCCAGTACTTGGACCACCTGATGTAAAGAGCCGACTCATTGGGAAAGACTGTGATGCTGGGAATGATTGAAGGCAAAAGGAGAAAGGGGAAGCAGAGGATGAGATGGTGATGGGTAGCATCACCGACTCAATGGACATGAATTTGAGCAAACTCTGGGAGATAGTGAAGGACAGAGGAGCCTGGTGTGCTGCAGTCCATGGGGTCACAGAGAGTCAGACATGACTTATCGACTGAACAGCAGCCATAGCATCCTTGTCATTTTCAGTAGCGATGTGGCTTTCTGTGGGTTACCCATTGGAACCATTCCTCTCTAGTTAAGCTGAGTGAAGAATCCAAGGCCAGGTCCATCTTCCTTCATGAATAATACCATCATCCATTTTCCGGGTTACTCACACTGAAGTGTTCTTGTGATCCTGGCTGTCTCACATGGGTTAGATAGACAAAGGTTAGATAGACCTTTTGTGGGTCTGGTTTTTGATATGTGTCCCTTTCAATATGTGCCTTTTGTGGTTGCTTTGAACTTGGGCAAAGAAGATCAGATAAAATCAAAGAGTGAGGCTAAGTAGTAGTAAGAAAATTTTCTGCTTTAAGTGACAGAAGCCCAACTACCCTAAGAAAAATGGAAAAGTAATCTATTGGCTTTCAATAAAATACAGACGGGGCAAGGGTGTATTTTAGGACTCAAGGGCAAATAGGTCTCCCTCTGTTTCTCCAGCTTTTGCTTCTCTTGGCAGGCTAGCTGCATGTTATCTTTATTGTGACTGTGAGGCTAGATATGTGGTCCCAGTTTTTCTGGGCTCACATCCCTGGTGCCTTAATCATCAGGAAGAAAAGAAAGTTCTTCCTTGCTCTATAGGAAAACCTCAGGGCAGGGCTCTGCTTGGCCTAGTTTGTGTTGCTTCCTTATCCTAGATGGTCAGTGTGGCCAGGAAGAGAGACCTGTGTAGTGGGGGCAGCCTGGGTCACCTGTGCACCTGTAGCCCCAGAAGGTGGAGCACCATGGTTGACAGCCTGTAAGAGCTACCTGGCTAGAGGAGAAATAGCTCTCCCTAAGGGGAGTGGCTATTCTAGGCAGAAAGAGTAAATATCCATGTATACTTAAAGAATAAGCAGGAGGGAAGAAAGCCAAGTGGATTCTTAATTTCATGAGACAAGTGGCAGCAGCCTCCGAGAGAAGGCAGGAAAGAACGGGGCTCAGGCTGTCCACAGTGAACCCTGGAGGTGTCAGAAAGCAGGCCCATGGAGGAAATCCATTTCTCTCTGTCTCAGTGTCACGTAACATTGAGCCTGCTTAACCATGCCCTGCATCGCTGGAGGGAACCTTGGAAAGCCATTCCAGAAGCACTTGGGTCTATTAAAGCCATTTCCTCTACGTTCTCCTAAATCAGCTCTGAAGCCCATCGTGAGTAATTTGTATTTCTTGGGAATCCTTTTTCCCCTCCATGAAATATTCAAGTGCCCTGCTCATTAGCACGTGGCAGCGCTGGTGGCTGCCCCCAGAAGCGTCGTTAGCAGTGGTGGGTCATGGCTGCAAAGCTGCAGAAAGCCCTCGTTCTCATTGGTAGGCACCTGGCCCTGCTGTGCGGCTACAGGGTGTGTGACCATGTGACCTGCCTCTTGGAGTTGTTGTGTCTTTTCTGTGAAATATGTCTACTTCGTAGGATTGTTCAGAAAGTCAGATGCGACACCCATGACTGGCACAGAGTGGAGGCCCTCAGTAAATAGTAGCTTCCTGTCCTCCTGTGATTCTAAACTAGTAGAAACCCATTGGTTTCTGTGGCAGCAATGTAACAGGTCTAACCTGATAAATGGGATTTTGGCAAAGTTAACAAGATCTTTAGGTGGCTCAGAAGTTAAGAATCCACCTGCAATGCAGGAGACCCGAGTTTGATCCCTGGGTCAGGAAGATCCCCCGGAGAAGAGAATGGCTATCCACTCAAGTGTTCTTGCCTGGAGATTTCCATGGACAGAGAAGCCTGGTGGGCTATGATCCATGGGGTTGCAAAGAGTTGGACATGACTGAGTGAGTAACACTTTCACTTTCAGACGCTAAATCTATGTATTGGCCAGCACTGGAACGCTTTGGGGCTCTGGGGTGCAATTTACCATAGTATTATTCTAAACCAGACAGGCTGGAGAAAGCCTTTGTGCAAAAGAAGGTGTTTGCAACCTGGACTAAGGGAGAGATTCGTTCATAACAGGTACCTGTGCTTTCTTGACAGGTCAAAGCAAAGAACTGAGATGTGTGTGTGTACTTAGTCATGTCCAGCTCTTTTGTGACCCCATAGCCCGCCAGGCTCCTCTGTCCGTGGGGATTCTCCAGGCAAAAATACTGGACTTAGTTGCCATTTTCACCTCCAGGGGATCTTCCTGACCCAGGGATTGAACCCATGTCTTTTGCGTTACCTGCATTGGCAAGCAAGTTCTTTACCATTAGCACCATTTGGGAAGTGTACCCAAGTGTGACTATTCTGTATAGGGATAGGTGTGTTTGTGTGTGTACAAATGTGCATACTTCTAGCCATTTAACTGTGAACCTTCTTGGGCTACAGCCTGAAGTATTACTTTTTTCCATTGACTGGGTGATAACGTGTGCATATTTAAAGCTGAGACCAGGGAGTGGGCCTGAAGTGTCCACGTAAGCCCAGCTCTGAAGCCTGTACCATTTGTTGCATCCCTAAACTTTTCCTGCATTAGAGTCACCTGGAGGGCTGGGTAAAGTGCAGATTGCTGGCCCCTGCCTTTGGATTTCATATCTATTATATCTGGGGTGGGATCTGAAAAATTTGCATTTCTGACAAACTCCCACTTTTCCACTTGGTGCTGTGGGTCTGTGGACCACACTTTGAGAACTACTGAGCTATAGGAAGTCCACCCTCTCCCGCCAGCCAGGTCTGGATGGTTTGGCTTGTCTGGGTTGACCGTGGCACTTCCAGCTTTGCCTCTTTTTCCCTTTGCAGGAGCATATCAGCCCATCAGATAGGGTTGCGAGATCTAACAAAGATACAGGCTACCCAGTTAAACTTGAATGCTGGAGAAACTGGAAAAAAAAAAAAAAAAAGAAACTGGTATAAGTATATCCCAGATATTGCATGGAATGTACTTATACTAAAAAAAAATTATCGTTGATCTGAAATTCAAATTAATTGGATGTCCTACATTTAATCTGGTGGCTGTTTAATGAGATTGGGGGTCAAGTGTCTCTCTGCCTCTCCTGTGGCTTTCCTGTGGTTGAATAAGGCTACAGCGGCTGATGAAACCAACCCAGAGGCCTATGTGTTTCAGATAGATCCACCTGCTGCCCTGAGCGTGTTTGGCAGTCTTCACTCCATCTCACTGAGAGTGGACTTGGCTTGTGTTCATTGATGGTTCTGCTGCTGGCTCTCTGTTTTTTCCCTTTGTCTGTCTGTCTGTCTTTCTCTCGTGCTTTCTCTTATGCCATCTATCCTATGGGGCCTCTTCAAGGCAAACATCTGGGAAGCAATGGGGCTGGTCGAGGAAAAGTCTGTTCCTGGAAGTGAGAATGGAGTCCAAGAGACTGGGGAACTCACACTATCTATCTGTAGGGACGAGTGGCAGCTGGCCCAAGATCCCCAGCTGGCTTGCCGTGCTTGATGAAAGGATAACATTTACCTTGGAGATTGTACCTGTTGGGACTGGGCTGATTCACTTGTGGTTGGAGCTGAAAGTGTCACAGGCTTGGAGGAAATTGACGCCACTGGTCTCTAATGTTGGTGGATGGAGCTGGCTGCTTGGACAAGGAGTGGGCTATGTGGATTTGGCTGTGTCTTGAGGGACAGAGGGAAGATGAACAATCAAAGGCCTCCTGGAGACTTGGACATGGCGTCCTCCTAAATGGTCCCTCTGGTTTGCCAAGGATGCCAAGGCTGAAGAAATAGAGTGACAGAAGGCCTAGCCGCTGCCTTTCCCTCCACCGTTGCCCTCTGCTCCCTCTCTACCCACCGTGTGCTCTGAAGACAGCCATGGGGCTGCTATGAAGGAAATAGGCCACAGCCTCGGAGGAGCGAGGTGTCCCTTCCTTGCTGTCACCCTGGATCTGGCCAAGGGGCCCCTGCTGCTCCTGTGTCCTCAGCACAGCATGGACAGCGAAGTGGGACAGGGAGGCGATTGCTCATCTGGGTCCAGCAGGGCGACTCCGGAGCCAGATGGAGGGATGGTGGGAGCTGTCATCTCTCCTTGATACACTCACCTTGTGTGGGGCCCAGACCTACCACAACAGGCGAACAGGTATTTCCTCTGCATCAAACACAGGAAAAAAAGCTACTTCCTGTTTGCCAGTGGCAGGCACGGTGCTGGGGACAAGATGTCTGGACAAGAGAAAAAAGGTAAGGGCGATGCCTCCTCTCTGTGCCCAGCTCTCTAACAGACCCGACGAGGGAGCGAGGCCGGCATGGCTCACCCTGTTGAATAACTGGGGACGCTGAGCCCAGAGACGCGACAGGCCTGCCCAAGGTCACGTGTCGGGCAAGCAGTGGACTATGCACGGCCATGTGACAGCTGTCCCTCCTCTCCCAGCAGCTGGATCTGTCGTCCCCTTCTCACTGAGTATCGGAACTCTTTCCCCTTCTGCGTCCTGGCTTCCTTCCTTCACTGGATGACCCCCTCTCTCTGGATGACCTTGTCTGTCACTGTGGGCATCAATTTCTCATTTTCACATGTTCCCGCTGTCTGTAGCCTGGGGTCTGGTGATATTTTGAGGGGCATCGTGGATGTAAGGCTGCTAAGCTCCTCAACTTTCCCGTGTCAGTGATTGGAGACCCACCCTTGCAGAAGGGAGGTGAGGCCCGTGTGTAGGATGGGGAGGTTGCTCATGTCTTCTGCAGCAGGCATCATGCTCCTCCAGGACACTGGGCTGGCATTGACCTCTGTGGAGGCCCGGCCCCAGGCCTGGTGGGCACTCAGCCCTGACCCCATCGGCTGGGATGTCCTTTCTGACATTTCACTGACATGTGTGCCATTCCCATCATTGGTCTGTCAGTCACATGGCAGGGCCTCAAGACGTATTTGGAAAAATGATGAGTGGGTATCTCCCACTAGTCCAAAGGCGTTTGGAGGATATAGATGAAGAAGTCAGTAGAGCCTTCCACTCTGGGAATGTATGTTCCAGTTGAGGGGAGCAGACAGGGCCATATCAGTAAGTCTGTATGCAGTTAAGGATGAAATTGCCTTGTCCAGACTGGATATGTAGCTGGAGTCCAGAGGTGGGAGAAGTCCATGTGGCTGGTGGGGCAGAAAGGGCTTCAGGGGCAGGATTGACAGTGAGCCCTTGAGGAGATGTAGGAGGGGGTTGGGCTCTCCATGTGATCAAACGGCATTAGCATGGACTTCTGTATTTTGGTTAAGAGATCCTGTTTTAACTTCTCTTTGGTGGGGAGGAGATGGTAACTAGCATTTCTGCTTGTAATCACACAGCCCCGCGCCCTGCAGNACCAACCCAGAGGCCTATGTGTTTCAGATAGATCCACCTGCTGCCCTGAGCGTGTTTGGCAGTCTTCACTCCATCTCACTGAGAGTGGACTTGGCTTGTGTTCATTGATGGTTCTGCTGCTGGCTCTCTGTTTTTTCCCTTTGTCTGTCTGTCTGTCTTTCTCTCGTGCTTTCTCTTATGCCATCTATCCTATGGGGCCTCTTCAAGGCAAACATCTGGGAAGCAATGGGGCTGGTCGAGGAAAAGTCTGTTCCTGGAAGTGAGAATGGAGTCCAAGAGACTGGGGAACTCACACTATCTATCTGTAGGGACGAGTGGCAGCTGGCCCAAGATCCCCAGCTGGCTTGCCGTGCTTGATGAAAGGATAACATTTACCTTGGAGATTGTACCTGTTGGGACTGGGCTGATTCACTTGTGGTTGGAGCTGAAAGTGTCACAGGCTTGGAGGAAATTGACGCCACTGGTCTCTAATGTTGGTGGATGGAGCTGGCTGCTTGGACAAGGAGTGGGCTATGTGGATTTGGCTGTGTCTTGAGGGACAGAGGGAAGATGAACAATCAAAGGCCTCCTGGAGACTTGGACATGGCGTCCTCCTAAATGGTCCCTCTGGTTTGCCAAGGATGCCAAGGCTGAAGAAATAGAGTGACAGAAGGCCTAGCCGCTGCCTTTCCCTCCACCGTTGCCCTCTGCTCCCTCTCTACCCACCGTGTGCTCTGAAGACAGCCATGGGGCTGCTATGAAGGAAATAGGCCACAGCCTCGGAGGAGCGAGGTGTCCCTTCCTTGCTGTCACCCTGGATCTGGCCAAGGGGCCCCTGCTGCTCCTGTGTCCTCAGCACAGCATGGACAGCGAAGTGGGACAGGGAGGCGATTGCTCATCTGGGTCCAGCAGGGCGACTCCGGAGCCAGATGGAGGGATGGTGGGAGCTGTCATCTCTCCTTGATACACTCACCTTGTGTGGGGCCCAGACCTACCACAACAGGCGAACAGGTATTTCCTCTGCATCAAACACAGGA
The DNA here is from genome assembly GCA_006410875.1 of Neotragus pygmaeus. Taxonomy (NCBI): domain Eukaryota; kingdom Metazoa; phylum Chordata; class Mammalia; order Artiodactyla; family Bovidae; genus Neotragus; species Neotragus pygmaeus. The sequence goes on along the minus strand of SJYV01011350.1, from coordinate 177,466 downwards.
AAAAAAGCTACTTCCTGTTTGCCAGTGGCAGGCACGGTGCTGGGGACAAGATGTCTGGACAAGAGAAAAAAGGTAAGGGCGATGCCTCCTCTCTGTGCCCAGCTCTCTAACAGACCCGACGAGGGAGCGAGGCCGGCATGGCTCACCCTGTTGAATAACTGGGGACGCTGAGCCCAGAGACGCGACAGGCCTGCCCAAGGTCACGTGTCGGGCAAGCAGTGGACTATGCACGGCCATGTGACAGCTGTCCCTCCTCTCCCAGCAGCTGGATCTGTCGTCCCCTTCTCACTGAGTATCGGAACTCTTTCCCCTTCTGCGTCCTGGCTTCCTTCCTTCACTGGATGACCCCCTCTCTCTGGATGACCTTGTCTGTCACTGTGGGCATCAATTTCTCATTTTCACATGTTCCCGCTGTCTGTAGCCTGGGGTCTGGTGATATTTTGAGGGGCATCGTGGATGTAAGGCTGCTAAGCTCCTCAACTTTCCCGTGTCAGTGATTGGAGACCCACCCTTGCAGAAGGGAGGTGAGGCCCGTGTGTAGGATGGGGAGGTTGCTCATGTCTTCTGCAGCAGGCATCATGCTCCTCCAGGACACTGGGCTGGCATTGACCTCTGTGGAGGCCCGGCCCCAGGCCTGGTGGGCACTCAGCCCTGACCCCATCGGCTGGGATGTCCTTTCTGACATTTCACTGACATGTGTGCCATTCCCATCATTGGTCTGTCAGTCACATGGCAGGGCCTCAAGACGTATTTGGAAAAATGATGAGTGGGTATCTCCCACTAGTCCAAAGGCGTTTGGAGGATATAGATGAAGAAGTCAGTAGAGCCTTCCACTCTGGGAATGTATGTTCCAGTTGAGGGGAGCAGACAGGGCCATATCAGTAAGTCTGTATGCAGTTAAGGATGAAATTGCCTTGTCCAGACTGGATATGTAGCTGGAGTCCAGAGGTGGGAGAAGTCCATGTGGCTGGTGGGGCAGAAAGGGCTTCAGGGGCAGGATTGACAGTGAGCCCTTGAGGAGATGTAGGAGGGGGTTGGGCTCTCCATGTGATCAAACGGCATTAGCATGGACTTCTGTATTTTGGTTAAGAGATCCTGTTTTAACTTCTCTTTGGTGGGGAGGAGATGGTAACTAGCATTTCTGCTTGTAATCACACAGCCCCGCGCCCTGCAGGAGTTCAGCCGTGGCTTCCTGCTGCCCAGCTGCAGTGCTCCTTGTTGCTGGGGCCTGACCACATCCCCTCGGCTCCTTCTAGAGGGAGACCTTTGGCCACAGCAAACAATGAAGTCTTTGAAGGTGCTGTGTTAGTGTCCTGTGGCTGCCTTAATAGAGTGCCACAGACTGGGTGGCTTAAAACAGAAACTGAAAAGATATGGGTCTGTCAATCAGGGTGAAGTAAGTCAGGAAAACAAATGTGTGTTAACAAATACCTGTGGAATCTAGAAAAAATGGTACAGGGAAGGCTGTTTGTATAGGTTAGAATAGAGATGCCGATGTAGAGAATGGGCTTGTGGACATGGGGAGAGAGGGAGGGTGGCATGAATTGGGACTTGGAATTGGCATAGATACACTACCATGTGTAAAGTAGACAGCTAGTGGGAAGCTGCCGTGCAGCACAGGGAGCTCAGCTCGTGCTCTGTGATGACCTAAAGGGGTGGGTGGGAGGAAGGTCCAGGAGGGAGGGATATATGCACACATATGACTGATTCACGTTGGTGTACAGCAGAAACTAACACAACACTGTAAAGCAATTGAAAAACCCAGGAACTGATTTTTCACAGTTCTGGAGGCTAGAAGTCCAAAACCCAGGTGTTGACAGGACCATGCTCCCTGTGGAAGCTTGAAGGGAGAATCTATTCGATGCCTTTCTCTTAGCTTCTGGTGTTGCCGGCACTCCTTGGCGTCCCTGGACTTGCAAGGGTGTGTGGATGTTTAGTAGCTTAGTCGTGTTTGGCTCCTTGCATCTCCATGGACTATACAGCCCTCCAAGCTCCTCTGTCCATGGGTTTTCCCAGGTGAGAATACTGGAGTGGGTTGTCCTTTCCTCCGCCAGGGGATCTTCCTGACCCAAGGATCAAACCCAGATCTCCAGCATTGACAGCCAGATTCTTTACCCCTAGCACCACCTGGGAAGCCTGGACTTGGAGGTGCATCAGTCCAAATGCTACCTGGATCTTCACATGCATTCTCACTATGTGTCTGTATCTCTTCTCTTCTAAGGACACCAGACATTGGATTGAAGGCTCACCCTAATCCACTGTGACCTCATCTTGCTATTTCTGCAAAGAGCTTATGTCTGAATAAGGTCAGGTTTACAGGCACCAGGGGTGAGCATCTGGCTCCTTGTGTGTGTGTTAGTCTCTCATTCGTGTCTGACTTGTTATGACCCCGTGGACTGTAGCCTACCAGGCTTCTCTGTCCATGGGGATTCTCCAGGCAAGAATATTAGAGTGGGTTGCCATGCCTTCCTCCAGGGGATCTTCCCGACCCAGGGATCAAACTCAGGTCTCCCACATTGCAGGCAGATTCTTTACCATCTGAGCCACCAGGGAAGCCAGGTGGCTCCTTGGCTGACACAATTCAACCTGTGATAGCTGCTTAGAGATTTTGGTTTGTTGGCTCCAGATCCTCCTTGCTTAAGTCCATGTCCCTTCCTGGCTCCCTGGCGGGTCTCTGGAGGTCTGGAGTGTGGGCAGAGACCACCTCTCATTGACCTTCATTCATTTGCTGGGCTCATGTAGCAGGACAGATGCTGATCTGACCATTCAAGACCAAGTCTTATTCTGCAGCGGCTGGGAGCTCGGTTGGAAGTGCTATTTTTCCCTGTTTGGGGGACTGGGTGAGCAGATAGAGGGCGTGATTTATGGGCAGGAGGTAGGGTGGAGACAATGCAAATTTCCCTCTTTTTTCCTGCAGAGGATAAGATACTTTTGTAGAGGAGCGGGATAGGGGTGGGGGGCCTGCCAGAAGGGGCTGCCCTTGTCATTGGAGTTCTGGGCTGGAGTTCTGGCTCTGCTGTTTAGAAGCTCTGGGGTCCTGGGCAAGTTACTCAGCTCCTCTGAGGCTCAGCTTCTTCCTCTGTAAAGGGGGGTGGGTGCTAACAACTGCTTGGCACATCTCAGAATTTTTGTGAGGACTCGGTCATAAAAAGTGGATGGGAATGGACCTCTGCTTAAGTCACGTTTTGATTGTGGTCAGTTATACACAGCGTAAAATTGGCCAATTTCACCATATTTGAGTGCACAGCTCAGTGGCATCGGGTGCACTCCCGTTGTGCAGTCACACCACCATCCATCTCTAGAACGTTGTCATCTTCCCCGACTGTGAAAACAGTTTCTATTTATTGGATAAATAAGGAAAATGAGTCCGCAAGAAGCAAGGACTCATCTGAGGTCTTGCAGTGACTTAGGGGCGGAGCTGAAGCGAGACCCTGCCCCCTGGCTCTCAGCTTGGAGCTCATCTCCCATCTCTGGCCCCTTGCTGTCTCTGCAGGCTGCAGGAGTTCAGGGACACGTGAGGCTTCTTTGGGGTCAAATTGCTCTGGAGAGTTGCTTCTTCCTTCTCCTATACCCCTTTTCCTGGGACTGTGGTGCCTCCTGGCAAATCAGGATTTGTCCCGAGGAGGGACCTAAGTGGACGCCTCCATTGAGGGTGTTCCTTTTAGGCTGTTCTGTTCCTGGTCTCTCTCAACGTCTCATTTTTCTTTCTTCCTTCTCCTTCCTTTTGTGGACAGAGTTCCAGTGGAAGAGCAGGGGAGCTGAACTGGGGGTGATCTCTGAGGTGGCTTTGTGAGAAACACTGCAGTGTGGACAGAGCATGGGCAGGGAGGCAGATGGTCCTTCCTGTGGCTACTGTAGCATTCTCATCTGCCACAGGATGAGCAGTAGGGAGGCCTGCAGTGGTCCCAGCCCGGGCTGACGGCAACAGCCCTGAGGCCGGGGCCCTAGGGCAGGAGGAAGAAGGAATAGAAATACCTGTGCAGGGTAGACTTGGGTGCCCTAGGCCTCCTGTGAACTCCACACAAGGTGCTAGGGGCTGGGGACAGACAGGCTCAGACAGCGGCTGCCTTCCGGCAGCTCATGGTCGTTCTGGGAACACAGAGCTGTGTGCAGGTGGGTACAAAGCAGCTTTATCCGTGCTGACAGAGAGGAGCAGGTGATGACAGGTTATGTCGCCGGGGAGGAAAATGCTGATTGTGCCTTGCAGGGTTGGGGAGCTAGTGGAGGGACGGCCCTGGAGGCTCTGCTCTGACTTGATGCAGAGAAGGGTCAGGAATGCCTGAGGGATGTCTCATCCTAGGGGGACTCCTTTTTTTTAACCTCCCTGGGAGTTGGTCCCACTGACCCCTAGAAGGATCCTGTGAGATGGCTGAAAGTGTTATTTGCTCAGTCATGCCTGACTCTTAGAGACCCCGTGGACTGTAGCCCACCAGGCTCCTCTGCCCATGGGATTCTCCAGGCATGAATACTGGAGTGGGCTGCCATTTCCTTCTCCAGGGGATCTTCCTGACCCAGGAATCAAACCTGGACCTCCTGCATTACAGGCAGATTCTTTACTATCGGAGCCTCTAGGGAAGCCCTGTAAGGTGGCTGGGCAGGGGTTATTTATTTATTTTTTGTCTGCTTCGGATCTCTGTTGCATCATGCAGATCCTGAGTTGTGGCACATGAACTCTCTTTTCCTGTGGCTCGCGGGCATAGTTGCTCCAAGGCATTGTAAGATCTTAGTGCCTGGACCAGGGGTCAAACCCACATCCTCTGCATTACAAGGTGGACTCTTAACCACTGACCCCCCAGGGAAGTTCCTGGGCAGGGATTGTAGGGTGGCAGTATCAATGTGTTGAAGGACTTAGGAAAGGTCACCAGGAGTGTGACCAAGCAGGAAGCAGAGCCCGGCCTTCCTGTCTGAGTCCCAGACACTGTCAGCAAGCCCACCCAGGTTCTCTCTGTGTTCCTCCAAGTGAGAGACCCATTCAGAATGGCCTTTGCCTGAACTGGGTGACTGGCAGGAGGAGAAGGGAGCGACAGAGGACGAGATGGTTGGATGGCATCACTGACTCCATGGACATGAGTTTGAGCAAATTCTGGGAGATAGGGGAGGACTGGGAAGCCTGGTGTGCTGCAGTCCATGGGGTCACAAAGAGCTGGACACGACTGAGTGACTGAACAACGACAAAACTAAATGCCTCAATTTCCAGGAAGTCTTGTCCTCAAGGAGTTCCTAGCCTGAAACCCCTGAAACTTGTTTCCCCCCATCTTCCTCCTCTCTGTCCTTCCTGGCTTCCTCCTGCCCTGAGAGGCTCTGAAGGAGCTGCTGTGCCCTGGAGGAGACGGGAGGTCAGCCAGGTTAACCTGCTTTCTCCATGGTCTTCTCCTGACCCCAGGTCCCGGCTGGCGGACTTCCATGCCAACTGCCGTGCCTCCTACCAGACGCTCACCAGCTGCCCCACCGACAATTACCAGGCGTGTCTGGGCTCCTATGCTGGCATGATCGGTAAGCCACCCCAGCCCAGATCTCAGTGGCTCCCGGCTGCCCCTGGCCCAGTTAGGGACTGAAGTCCAGTTCCTCCTCTGCCTGGTTTCAGATAAGAGCTGTGATGGGAGCTGGGGTTTCATCACAGGGGAGGAGCCTCAAGAATCTTAGGAGCTTCCAAAATAAGAAGGGTGATGTTCATTGTGTGACATTCTAGGCTCTCCACTGAACAGTTTACGTGGACTGTCTTATGTAAATCTCAAAACAGAGCTTTCTGACTGGGGGTTAGGGCTCCACTTTACAGATGGGAAAACTGAGGCTTAGGGAAATTGAGTGACTTGCCCATGTTTCCCTCCCCACTGGTCAATGCTGGCACTGAGATATAAACCTGGGAGAGAGCCTTAGTCTCTCTGACTGTTGGTGTAGGAGAAAGCCAGGGCCCGTGCTCTGGGTGGGGGATCCTGGGTATCCCCTCTGCTGCCCTCTATGCCGGGACCCCCCGCCGACCCTCATGCTTTGGATTGTGAGCTGTGATGTATGTGTGTTTAGGGGTCAGGTGGTGGGGTGGGCAACGGGTCCCAAGCCTCCTCTATGATGTGCCTGGGTTTTGGGGGCCAGGAGGGAAGCCTTAATGTTCCTCTCTCCTTGGCCTCCCTGTCTCCCTGCCCAGGGTTCGATATAACACCCAACTACGTGGACTCCAGCCCCACGGGCATCGTGGTGTCCCCCTGGTGCAGCTGTCGTGGGAGTGGAAACATGGAGGAAGAGTGTGAGAAGTTTCTGAAGGATTTCACAGAGAACCCATGCCTCCGTGAGTCCGCCCGCATCCGCCCCGTCAGGAGCCCTCCCGCCCCTCCTGTCCCGGGGGCCCTGGAACTGTGCCGGGTCCTGCCCTCCTTCCCCTGCAGCGGCTGGTGGTCCCTGGGGGGCTTCTCCAGTAGGGGGGTTGACTATGCTGACCGTGGGTTTTGCACTCCTGGAGATGCTCCCCGGAGCTGTCCGGAGGCCCCCGGAGGCCTCAACCTTCGTCACATTAAGGCTGAAGGTTTCTAGTCTGTTATCCTGACGGTTTCACCAGGTTCCTTTGGGGACTGCCCTGCGATGAGGGTCTCAGCTTCTGTCACTTCTCCCTTTAAGGATTGATTTCCCCTGGGAATTGGAGTCTTAAGTCATCAAACTCCTGCTAATCTTAAGGCCAGAGAGAGAAGTGAGCCACAAGCTCCATCTGCCTGGTCTTTCTAGTCTGACACCCTCGACAACCCACCCACTGGAAGATCTCCTCCTGTCCTTTCCTCTTTCTTCCTTCTGTTCATCCTGCCTTTCTGACAGCACCGGGAGTTTAGAGATGCAAGTCACAGAGCTTGTCATTGAGCAGCTCACCCTCTGCACAGGGGCACCATTGGAGCATCATGGCCGTCATAGTACAGGGGCGCTGTGCTAGGGTGGAGGTCTGCAGAGGGTTCTCCGGAGCACAGGGTGGGGATGCCCAAGACATCCTGGAGGGAAGGGTCCCTGAAGGCTTCTCGGAAGCTGACCCATGGCGGGTGTCGCTGGGCGCTGGTCAGCTGAAGTGGCAGCAAGGGCCCGCTGGTCTGCTTTAGGCAGAGGTGGCTTTTGGGAACCTGTGGACCATTTAGCCTTGCCACAGAGCGCGAGGATGCCTGGGGTTACCTGGACAGGTGGAGAGAGTCCTCCTCATGGAGGGGGGCAGGCAGACTTGAAGGCGTTTGGATCTTAGGGTCCTGCAGGTGGCAGAGGTGGTATGTGGGTTGGTGGAGGGGTGTTGGCAGGTGGTGCCATGGTCAGATCTGATTTCGGAAGGCTTGCTCTCTGCTTCTCGTGTGGAGGGGGTGAGGGTAGGGATATGATTCTCACAGGTGACCCAAAACCGAGTCCACTAGAGGATGTAGCAGGTGCTCCAGGCGGAGGATGGTGCCCACTGATCCAGAGCAGTGTTGGGGGTGGGATGGGGAGGAGAGATGGGTGGAGCGACCTCCCAGAGGTCAGCTCATGGCTGGTAAGAGGGTGGTTAGGGAAGTGTCCTGGGTGACTGAGGTTTCGGCCTTGGGTGACTTAGTGGAGAAGAGATGGCAGACCTTCAGTACTGGAAACTTGGGGGGACACAGTGTCACGGTGGAGGGAGTGGCACCTGGTCAGGTGGCGACCTGAGGAACTTGAGGTGCCTCTGGGGCTTGGAGGTGGAGCTTCCTGTAGGTCTTGTATATATGGTTGGGTACTGGGGACACAATTTTGTCCAAGAGGTCTTATTAGTTAGTCCTGAATGAATCAGTGTAACTGACTGAGTGAGGGTGGGTGAGGCCACCTGGGAAGGGGGGCTGCATTGGGGGCCGTTGGCATGCAGTGGGGGCATGGCCTGCAGCACGGACCGCTGCAGAGAAGACAGCTCTCGCCCTGGGCATGGCCTGCCCCTCCCGTTCTGGGCTCCTCACGCTCGCACGTCTTCTCCTCTGGTCCTCTTCATTCCTTATCCAGTACATCTCCTTCTATTCCAGCTTCCCTTCTGCTCTTTTCTTCTCTGGGTATGAGACTTTGCTAGGTATCTGAAAGGGAGCTTCAGCCAAGTTAGTTCAGACAAGTTCCACCCTGCCCCCAGCTCCAGGCCATCACAGGGAAGGTAGCTGTTGGGATACCTTCAGCTGAGGGGCAGAGTGACGGAGGGGCCTCTGATTTCTCTGTGTCTCCTTGCTCTCTTTCTCCACAGGGAATGCCATCCAGGCCTTTGGCAATGGTACGGATGTGAACCTGTCCCCTAAAAACCCCCCATTCCAGGCCACACAGGCCCCTCGGATAGACAAAACGCCTTCATTGCCAGATGACCTCAGTGATAGCACCAGCCTGGGGACCAGTGTCATCAGTACCTGCACATCTGTCCAGGTGAGGGGTTATAGCTCGGGCACTGGGGATATGGAGCTGGGGCAGGTGGAGGGCTGAGAGAAGAATCTAATGTCAGGGGCAGGGTGGGAGGTTACAGGCAGGGGACCAGCGATGGGACACACAACCTCCTCCCTTTGGGTCAGGACCCTAGAGGCAGAAAGAGCTGGTGGGAGTTAATTTTCCATGATTCATTCACTGGACATCACCTTGCAAGTATCAGACGCCTGTTCTGTCACAGGATTGTACTACATACAGGGGTGCCAGAGAAATGAGATGGTTAACATTCACATGCCATCTACTGATGACCAGGTACTGTAGACTAGCTAGCAGACTCTACCTGTTTCATTGAATTCTCACACAATGAGATGCTGGCATCCTTGTTTTACATACAGGAAGCTAGCTCAGGGGTGTTAGGCCACACCCTCAGGGTCACACAGCTGGTTAGTGGTGGGATAAGATTTCAAACCTACTTCTGACTCCACAACCCATGATGTTCATTTGTTCATCCATCCGTCCATCCATCTAACTGCGTGTGATGCACACGTTTTGGTCGAGACCTTATGTGAGATGCTAAGGAGACATTGGTGAATGAGGCTGACGAGGTCCTGTGTTTTGTGGTCCTTGGTGGTATTGTTGAGGGTCAGACAGTTCAGCAAGCACCAGACATGGGGTGTGGTCAGTGCCACAAGAGGGGACCACGTGGATGGCACCAGGGAGCCCATCACAGGGCTCCTCATTCAGCCTTTGTCTCTGCTGAGCTTCCCTCGTGCCATCATACCATTTGCTATAGTAGATTCTTTCCTAGGATGTTGATCTGATTGGAACACCCCCCTGGCCCACACACACATACACTCTCTCACACACACTTATTTATATATACTTGTGCACACACACCCTAGAAGAAAGAGTTTAAAAGAGGATCTGGTGCAGAATATCAGGGGAAGCAGAGGAGGGAGGGAATAGCGAGGGCATGGATGGTGGGGCATAAGGGATGTTTCAGGCAGGAGCTGGGGCTGGAATTCCCAAGGAGGGGTGGGGTCTGGAGTCCAGTCAATGGGGCTCAGTGTGGGCATGGCTGCGGGGGCAGCGAGAACAAGCCTGGCTGTGTAGGACAATGAAGATGCAGTCTGAGTGGGGTGGGCTGGTGGGATCACCAGTAGGCACGCTCTATGAAGTTCCATTCTTGCAAGATGAGTAAGTCCTGGAGAGCTGGCTGCAGCCATGTGGGCTGTAGCTGGCATGTTGTACTGTGCACTTGAAATTTGCTCAGACTTTAGATGTGTAGACCCTAGGTGTGCTCAGCACAAAAAAGAGATCAAACAAACAAACAAGAAAAGGCAATGGTAGAGGTGTGAAGCGATGGATGTGTTGATTGACTCATGGTGAATATTTCAAAGTACTTATGTGTATTGGATTGTGCATCTTAAATATATACAGCATTTTTTGGCTATGCCTCAAATGTTGTGAGATCTTAATTCCCTGACTAGGGATTGAACCTGGGCCTCCTGCAGTGGAAGTGCAGAGTCCTAACCACTGGACCATCAGGGAATTTCCAAATACATGCAAGTTTTGATGGTCTATATAACCTCAGTAGGGCCTCCCTGGTGGCTCAGTGGTAAAGAATCTACCTGCAGTGCAGGAGCCCCAGGTTTGATCCCTCGGTTGGAAGATCCCCTGGAGGAAGAAATGGCAACCCATTCCAGTATTCTTGCCTGGGAAATCCCATAGACAGAGGAGCCTGGTGGGCTGTAGTCCATAGGGTTGCAAAGAGTTGGTCACAACTGAGTGACTAACACTAACACTCACCTCAGTACCACCAGAGATAAAGAGCAGCAGGCTTTCAGAGTCCTGAGGTGAGACCTGAGCAGGGATGGGACCCGGCAGAGGCATCCAGGCCCCTTGGGCATCCCCTGCTGGTGCCCGTCTGGATTGGGAAGCCCAATCCCTCTTCCCTTCCTTGTGGACACCTGACCTCCAAGTGCCCTCAGGCCTGCCCAGCGTGGCCCCTCCATGCCCTGCTCCCCTCCATTAGGCCACCCCTCCTGATTGGGGCTGCAATGTGCACGTCACCCTTGGGCAGCTCCTAATTATACTGAACATGCTTCAGCGGCTACTGGCGGGGCTCAGGGGCCGCTCCACAGACAGTCACCAGCTCAATTTCATGCTAGAGCAACGGGCAACTCGGCTGGTGGGGCTGTGCCACCTGTCAGGTGACCAGGCTCTGCTCTGGTCCCCAGGTCCCTCTGGGCACTGCGAGGCTTCCTCCCCAGCCCCTTGGGGCTGGCTAACCTGGGAGATGCCCACTCAGGGGGCCGTGGACCCTCCTTAAGCCTCTCAGAGAGTCACTGCGGGCATGGAAAAGTTCAAAGCTGGGGTCTCATGTCTGCCGCAGTCCTCTACACGCCTGGTGACTCCGACTCCGTCCTCTACCCTTGTTTCCCTCCAGTGCTTTGCTGAGCTATTGCCTGGTTTCTTTCAGCCCCAGCGTGGGGCTGCAGGTTCACTGTCTGAGGTCTCATCTTACACTGGGTTTGATTACAGGGCAGTTAATGCATGATCTCTATGGAAGACGATGTATATGAGGAACCTTACCTATATATTAGGTGTTTTGAATCCTGGGGTGGGGGGAGCTTTCTGGCTGGGGGATCCTCCATGCCTGTGCCCCTTAGACCCCCTTAGGTCTATTGACTAAGTCACTCTGGGCAGGACAGCATGGGGGGCCTTCTTAGGAGAGGGACCCATCCATCACCATCCCTACACCCCCATTTCTTCTCTCAGAAACGGAAAGGGAAGTGCTCTTGTTTTTGTTTTTAAAGTTTTTTGGCACGCGGGGTCCTAGTTGCCCTACCAAGGATTGAATTCACACCCGCTGCAGTGGAAGTGTGGAGTCTTAACCACTGGACTGCCAGGAAGTCCCTCTGATTCTGCTTTAGTCTTTTAAAGACTGTTGTTACTACTGGAAGTGCTGGAAGTGCCGAGGGAATAAGGCTGCATCTCTGCCCTCGGCTTGGCTGGAGGCTGGTGTGGGTAGCCTGTCCTTCCTCAGCTCTGCCAGCTTGGAGGGGCCCTGTGGTGGCCCTTGGGAATGACCGCAACCCATGGCGACAAAAGGGAGTCTCTGAGTGAGGGCAGAGATGGGGAGCTGAGCCAGGGAGGGAGGGGGAGGAAAGCTGTGCATCCCAGACACCCCTGGAGAGAGAGGCGAGGTTATTTAACTGTCCTCCTCCTCCTCCACAGGTGGATCCTGGGGGAAGCCTTAGGGACCCTCTTCACTGACTCAGAGATGGCAGCCAGCTGGTGACCTTGCATGAGTGATTGGATGTCAGGAGTGAAGTGCTCTCAGAGCTGCTTCCCAAACCTCAAAGGGTGGAAGCCCAGTGAGGACAGTGATGTCCCAGCCTCTGCCTTCCGACAGTTTTCTCTGCCTGCATTGTGCTGTTACCTTCTCTGTATCTGCTCCCCCAGAGGACTTTCCAACAGTGGGGGGTGGGGTCTGGGGACAGAGGAACTCTTGTCCCCATGGAGGGCAGCTGAGCAGAAATGTTGTGGGGGGGCGGTTTAGGTACCAGAGAGGAGCCAGCAGCCGGGCAGACCCCGAGCTGGCCCTCTGTCTGGGGTCCTTGATGCTGTCTAGAGCCTGGCTCTTGTATGTTTCCACTCCTGGCTGTGGTCCCCTCTCCGAGGGGCCCTGCCAGCCTAGTGCTCCCTGGAGCTTGGAGAGAGTGCAGCAGGATCTGCAGAATGATATCTCCTTCTGTCCCTGCTCTCTCTCTCTCTCACACACACATCCCCAGTGTGAATTCTGTCTCTTCTACCCAATGGTCCCTAGAGTGGAGAATCCATAGGAGGCTGTTCTACCTTGTACCCTCATCCAGGGCCCTTTGTTTCTGAAGCCCATGGTGCACCCCCCGGGGTGGGCCCAGGATGCTGGCCCTTGAGCTTGTCAGTCCCTCTGAGTGCAGGGTGTCTCCCTGCCCTCTCTGCAGCCCTCTGCCTTTGACCCTTCCTTGGATGCCATCCCTTGGGCGGCCTCCAGACTGAGCTCTGGCCGCGCTGCCTTCTCCTTGCTCAGGGCTCCAGTGTGAGACCCTCTGGCCCCCATCAGGATGTGTTCTGCTCCCCAGAGGAGGGAGACGAGCATCCCTGGAGGACAGGAGCTGCACAGCCTCTTTTGTTGTTGTTGAGTCACTAAGTCGTGTCCAACTCTTTGCAACCCCTTGGACTGCAGCTCGCCAGGCCTCTCTGTCCTTCACCATCTCCCGGAGCTTGCTCAAACTCATGTCCATTGAGTCAGTGATGCCATCCAACCATCTCATCCTCTGTCACCCTCCTTCTCCTCCTGCCCTCAATCTTTCCCAGCACCAGTCTTTTCCAGTAAGTTGGGTCTTCATACCAGGTAGCCAAAGTATTGGAGCTTCANCAGAAAGAGCTGGTGGGAGTTAATTTTCCATGATTCATTCACTGGACATCACCTTGCAAGTATCAGACGCCTGTTCTGTCACAGGATTGTACTACATACCACAGGGGTGCCAGAGAAATGAGATGGTTAACATTCACATGCCATCTACTGATGACCAGGTACTGTAGACTAGCTAGCAGACTCTACCTGTTTCATTGAATTCTCACACAATGAGATGCTGGCATCCTTGTTTTACATACAGGAAGCTAGCTCAGGGGTGTTAGGCCACACCCTCAGGGTCACACAGCTGGTTAGTGGTGGGATAAGATTTCAAACCTACTTCTGACTCCACAACCCATGATGTTCATTTGTTCATCCATCCGTCCATCCATCTAACTGCGTGTGATGCACACGTTTTGGTCGAGATCTTATGTGAGATGCTAAGGAGACATTGGTGAATGAGGCTGACGAGGTCCTGTGTTTTGTGGTCCTTGGTGGTATTGTTGAGGGTCAGACAGTTCAGCAAGCACCAGACATGGGGTGTGGTCAGTGCCACAAGAGGGGACCACGTGGATGGCACCAGGGAGCCCATCACAGGGCTCCTCATTCAGCCTTTGTCTCTGCTGAGCTTCCCTCGTGCCATCATACCATTTGCTATAGTAGATTCTTTCCTAGGATGTTGATCTGATTGGAACACCCCCCTGGCCCACACACACATACACTCTCTCACACACACTTATTTATATATACTTGTGCACACACACCCTAGAAGAAAGAGTTTAAAAGAGGATCTGGTGCAGAATATCAGGGGAAGCAGAGGAGGGAGGGAATAGCGAGGGCATGGATGGTGGGGCATAAGGGATGTTTCAGGCAGGAGCTGGGGCTGGAATTCCCAAGGAGGGGTGGGGTCTGGAGTCCAGTCAATGGGGCTCAGTGTGGGCATGGCTGCGGGGGCAGCGAGAACAAGCCTGGCTGTGTAGGACAATGAAGATGCAGTCTGAGTGGGGTGGGCTGGTGGGATCACCAGTAGGCACGCTCTATGAAGTTCCATTCTTGCAAGATGAGTAAGTCCTGGAGAGCTGGCTGCAGCCATGTGGGCTGTAGCTGGCATGTTGTACTGTGCACTTGAAATTTGCTCAGACTTTAGATGTGTAGACCCTAGGTGTGCTCAGCACAAAAAAGAGATCAAACAAACAAACAAGAAAAGGCAATGGTAGAGGTGTGAAGCGATGGATGTGTTGATTGACTCATGGTGAATATTTCAAAGTACTTATGTGTATTGGATTGTGCATCTTAAATATATACAGCATTTTTTGGCTATGCCTCAAATGTTGTGAGATCTTAATTCCCTGACTAGGGATTGAACCTGGGCCTCCTGCAGTGGAAGTGCAGAGTCCTAACCACTGGACCATCAGGGAATTTCCAAATACATGCAAGTTTTGATGGTCTATATAACCTCAGTAGGGCCTCCCTGGTGGCTCAGTGGTAAAGAATCTACCTGCAGTGCAGGAGCCCCAGGTTTGATCCCTCGGTTGGAAGATCCCCTGGAGGAAGAAATGGCAACCCATTCCAGTATTCTTGCCTGGGAAATCCCATAGACAGAGGAGCCTGGTGGGCTGTAGTCCATAGGGTTGCAAAGAGTTGGTCACAACTGAGTGACTAACACTAACACTCACCTCAGTACCACCAGAGATAAAGAGCAGCAGGCTTTCAGAGTCCTGAGGTGAGACCTGAGCAGGGATGGGACCCCGCAGAGGCATCCAGGCCCCTTGGGCATCCCCTGCTGGTGCCCGTCTGGATTGGGAAGCCCAATCCCTCTTCCCTTCCTTGTGGACACCTGACCTCCAAGTGCCCTCAGGCCTGCCCAGCGTGGCCCCTCCATGCCCTGCTCCCCTCCATTAGGCCACCCCTCCTGATTGGGGCTGCAATGTGCACGTCACCCTTGGGCAGCTCCTAATTATACTGAACATGCTTCAGCGGCTACTGGCGGGGCTCAGGGGCCGCTCCACAGACAGTCACCAGCTCAATTTCATGCTAGAGCAACGGGCAACTCGGCTGGTGGGGCTGTGCCACCTGTCAGGTGACCAGGCTCTGCTCTGGTCCCCAGGTCCCTCTGGGCACTGCGAGGCTTCCTCCCCAGCCCCTTGGGGCTGGCTAACCTGGGAGATGCCCACTCAGGGGGCCGTGGACCCTCCTTAAGCCTCTCAGAGAGTCACTGCGGGCATGGAAAAGTTCAAAGCTGGGGTCTCATGTCTGCCGCAGTCCTCTACACGCCTGGTGACTCCGACTCCGTCCTCTACCCTTGTTTCCCTCCAGTGCTTTGCTGAGCTATTGCCTGGTTTCTTTCAGCCCCAGCGTGGGGCTGCAGGTTCACTGTCTGAGGTCTCATCTTACACTGGGTTTGATTACAGGGCAGTTAATGCATGATCTCTATGGAAGACGATGTATATGAGGAACCTTACCTATATATTAGGTGTTTTGAATCCTGGGGTGGGGGGAGCTTTCTGGCTGGGGGATCCTCCATGCCTGTGCCCCTTAGACCCCCTTAGGTCTATTGACTAAGTCACTCTGGGCAGGACAGCATGGGGGGCCTTCTTAGGAGAGGGACCCATCCATCACCATCCCTACACCCCCATTTCTTCTCTCAGAAACGGAAAGGGAAGTGCTCTTGTTTTTGTTTTTAAAGTTTTTTGGCACGCGGGGTCCTAGTTGCCCTACCAAGGATTGAATTCACACCCGCTGCAGTGGAAGTGTGGAGTCTTAACCACTGGACTGCCAGGAAGTCCCTCTGATTCTGCTTTAGTCTTTTAAAGACTGTTGTTACTACTGGAAGTGCTGGAAGTGCCGAGGGAATAAGGCTGCATCTCTGCCCTCGGCTTGGCTGGAGGCTGGTGTGGGTAGCCTGTCCTTCCTCAGCTCTGCCAGCTTGGAGGGGCCCTGTGGTGGCCCTTGGGAATGACCGCAACCCATGGCGACAAAAGGGAGTCTCTGAGTGAGGGCAGAGATGGGGAGCTGAGCCAGGGAGGGAGGGGGAGGAAAGCTGTGCATCCCAGACACCCCTGGAGAGAGAGGCGAGGTTATTTAACTGTCCTCTTCCTCCTCCACAGGTGGATCCTGGGGGAAGCCTTAGGGACCCTCTTCACTGACTCAGAGATGGCAGCCAGCTGGTGACCTTGCATGAGTGATTGGATGTCAGGAGTGAAGTGCTCTCAGAGCTGCTTCCCAAACCTCAAAGGGTGGAAGCCCAGTGAGGACAGTGATGTCCCAGCCTCTGCCTTCCGACAGTTTTCTCTGCCTGCATTGTGCTGTTACCTTCTCTGTATCTGCTCCCCCAGAGGACTTTCCAACAGTGGGGGGTGGGGTCTGGGGACAGAGGAACTCTTGTCCCCATGGAGGGCAGCTGAGCAGAAATGTTGTGGGGGGGCGGTTTAGGTACCAGAGAGGAGCCAGCAGCCGGGCAGACCCCGAGCTGGCCCTCTGTCTGGGGTCCTTGATGCTGTCTAGAGCCTGGCTCTTGTATGTTTCCACTCCTGGCTGTGGTCCCCTCTCCGAGGGGCCCTGCCAGCCTAGTGCTCCCTGGAGCTTGGAGAGAGTGCAGCAGGATCTGCAGAATGATATCTCCTTCTGTCCCTGCTCTCTCTCTCTCTCACACACACATCCCCAGTGTGAATTCTGTCTCTTCTACCCAATGGTCCCTAGAGTGGAGAATCCATAGGAGGCTGTTCTACCTTGTACCCTCATCCAGGGCCCTTTGTTTCTGAAGCCCATGGTGCACCCCCCGGGGTGGGCCCAGGATGCTGGCCCTTGAGCTTGTCAGTCCCTCTGAGTGCAGGGTGTCTCCCTGCCCTCTCTGCAGCCCTCTGCCTTTGACCCTTCCTTGGATGCCATCCCTTGGGCGGCCTCCAGACTGAGCTCTGGCCGCGCTGCCTTCTCCTTGCTCAGGGCTCCAGTGTGAGACCCTCTGGCCCCCATCAGGATGTGTTCTGCTCCCCAGAGGAGGGAGACGAGCATCCCTGGAGGACAGGAGCTGCACAGCCTCTTTTGTTGTTGTTGAGTCACTAAGTCGTGTCCAACTCTTTGCAACCCCTTGGACTGCAGCTCGCCAGGCCTCTCTGTCCTTCACCATCTCCCGGAGCTTGCTCAAACTCATGTCCATTGAGTCAGTGATGCCATCCAACCATCTCATCCTCTGTCACCCTCCTTCTCCTCCTGCCCTCAATCTTTCCCAGCACCAGTCTTTTCCAGTAAGTTGGGTCTTCATACCAGGTAGCCAAAGTATTGGAGCTTCAGCTTCTGCATCAGCCCTTTGAATGAATATTCAGGGTTGATTTCCTTTAGGATTGACTGGTTTCATCTCCTTGCTGTCCAAGGGATTATCAAGAGTCTTCTCCAACACCACAGTTTGAAAGCATCAATTCTTCGATATTCAGTCTTCTTTATGATCCAACTCTCATATCCATAAATGACTACTGGAAAAATCGCCCCCTTGGTAGCCCTTACAACCAAGTGCCTAGCACCTGGCATCAAGTGGATGCCCCGCACAGGCTGACAAAAAGAGCCCAGGGTCCTGATCATTGGATGTATGGGGACTTGCTGCTCTCTGTTCTAGAAAATGGTCTGTTTTGTTGCAGGCAACTCTGTTCCGCTTCCTTCCCTCTCACTGATGCCTTCTGTGTGCCGTGAGGTACGAAGGTGAAGTCTTTCTGTCAAGGAAGCAGGAGGAGTGGGGAGAAGGCTGTCCTGTCACATGATGGAGCCGCACCAGGGTGGCGCAGCGTGGGCGGGGCACCCTGGCAGTGGGTTCCCACTTTGCCTGGACTTGGTTTGTTTCTGGTGTCCTTGACATTCCCCGTGGGTGGCTCTGGGCCAGTTTGCAGGGCCCCGTCAGGTCACCTGGAGTCTCCTCTTCCCCAGGGCTGCAGGACCTTAGTAACTGAATTTCTCCTTTGCATTCCTTGTCTCTTTCAGCCAGTTTCTGCTCTCACTCTTGCTACTGCCCATGAAATTTGGGGGAATTTAAAAATGAGTTTGATGGGCTTGCCAAGAGTCCCACCTCCATCTCCCCTTCCTCCTCCCTATTCTCTGGGTGGGTCTCTTACTGGGCACACAGGCCTATGGCCATCAGAGCCTGGGCCCCAGAGGCCCATCAGTGTTTCTGCATACCTATTTGTATATATTTCTCCCATCCAAGTACTAACCAGGCCCAACCCTGCTTAGCTTCTGAGATCAGACAAGATCAGGCCCATTCAGGGTGGTATGGCTGTAGACAGTATATTTCTTATTTACAGACTTGGCCCAATTCAAAGCTTTGAGAGGCTAACGTATTTCTTCTTTTCATCTCTTTCTTGTAGTCACTCATTTATTGAACATAAATTCACCGTATGTCACTCTGTTGCAGACACTGAGGCTGACCAGCATATGAGGCCTGTACCTTGGTCCTCATACTGGTGGGAGGGTCAGAGTGCATGCTGGCTCAGTTATGGGGCAGGAAGTGATGGGCACACCAAGGGACAGATAAGGTGTTACAGGATCCAGAGGAGGAAGCTGCTTTGGAAGCACAGGACTCATGGAGCAGGCGGACCTTGCTCCTGGGCCAGGAGGAATAGGGAGAATTGATGGATGATGTTGGGATGCAGACACATGGAATGGGGAGGAGAGGGAGAGGAGGGAGCCAAGGAAGGGAGTCAGGAGAGAGAGCAGCTGAGGAGGGGCTCTGCTGCCGAATCTGGCCTGCTGCCTGCTTGGATAAATCAGGTTTTACGGTGCATGGCCCCACCCAGTTGTCACATATGGTCCATGTGCTATAGGCAGAGGTGTGTTGGGATGGACGTGATGGCCGGCAGAGCCTAAAATTGTAATTCTCTGACCCTTTGTAGAAACATCTCCCCCTGATCTTTGAAAGTGAAAGTGAAAGTTGCTCAGTCATGTCTGACTCTTTGCAACCAGGTCAGAATACTAGAGTGGGTACCTTTTCCCTTCTCCAGGGGATCTTCCCCACCTGGGGATCGAACCCAGGTCTCCTGCATTGCAGGCAGATTCTTTACCAACTGAGCTATCAGGGAAGCCCCCTGATCTAAAGGAACACAAATCATGAGTTTGTGATAATGGGAAGGAGGGAGTGGTGAGTCAAACCTGATTTGCAGGATGAAGTGGTGACTGTGAATAGGTTGCTGAAAGCTTTTGAACTGGGACGTCGTGATGCGAAGTGTGATTTGAGAAGATAATCTGACAGCAGGTGGAGATTGATTGTCAAGTGAAGGAGACCTGGGAACTGTTAGCAGATCTTTGCGACAGTCAGTGATAGTCGATAGTTATCAGTAAGAATGGAGGGCTTGCATTAGGGAGGCGGTGGGGAGGGGAGGATGAGGAGTTCCTGGGCACGTGTAGGGGGAGGCACTGAGGCCAGATTGGAGGCAGNTCTCATGCGAAGAGTTGACTCATTGGAAAAGACCCTGATGCTAGGAGGGATTGGGGGCAGGAGGAGAAGGCGACGACAGAAGATGAGATGGCTGGATGGCATCACTGACTCGATGGACATGAGTTTGGGTAAACTCCAGAAGTTGGTGATGGGCAGGGAGGCCTGGCGTGCTGCAATTAATGGGATCGCAAAGAGTTGGACACAACTGAGTGACTGAACTGAACTGAACTGAGAATCAAATCCAAGTCTGCCTGACCCCAAACTCCCCACTCTTTCTATATTCTAGGCTGCCTCTGGTCCCCAGGCTTCTTTGCTTCATTTCCAGTGATGCTCCTGCAGATCTTATGTCATCTTTATCAAGAAGGCAATGCCTACCCTCCGGGCAGCACTGCTCCCCACAGCCCAGGTGTGGCCACAGCGAGACCTAGCATCTTGACCTAGCCTCCCTGGGCTGCACATTAGCCAAGGAATTAAGAACTCTATCTTCGGAGGGACTGATGTGAAGCTGAAGCTCCAATACTTTGGCCACCTCATGCGAAGAGCTAACTCATTGGAAAAGACTCAGATACTAAGAAAGATTGAAGGAAGGAGGAGAAGGGGACGACAGAGGATGAGATGGTTGGATGGCATCACCGATTCAACAGACATGAGTTTGAGCAAACTCCAGAAGATGGTGAAGGACAGAGAAGCCTGGTGAACTGCAGTCCATGGGGTCACAAAGAGTTGGACATGACTGAGCGACTGAACAACAGCAACAAATAAGAACTCTATGACCACCCTTTACAATGATGGCTTTATCTTCTGTTTTGGGGGCAACCACTAGGATCAGCCCTTCCAGGCCACCTGCCTATGTACAGGTTTTGGAGTGCGATCACACAACCCATAGCCCACTTTGCTACAATTTCTTCTAGTCCAAATACCTACCCTCATTCTTAACACCATCACCATTGCTGCAGACATAGCAATTATTAACACAACTGTCTAAGTGCCTTTTAATTTTGATGCACATTTATTTGAGCTACAGGCTGAGTCACCTGGGATGTGTTAGAAAGATTAAATTGAGGATCCCAGTGACTCATTTATAAATGTTTCCAAGGAATGGCAAGAAACTGGAGGACTATTTTCCACCAAAGAACAGAGCTCTGGCTACCGGCCCAGAAGATACATCCCATCTGCTGACTCTCAGAGCTGAGTCCACAATGTATCTTCATCAGGGCAAAATAAATAAGGAAACTCCTCTCTGGGGAGAAATCCAAACCAGGCAAAGAAGCTGGCATAGACATATGGCAATAGTGAAAGGTCACTTGGCATATATATGTTTTGATTTATTATTTGCTATCATTTATAGACTGGGAGATTTTCTATAAAACTTAGAATTTTGTCTTTTTAAATATTGCTCTTTCCATATGGCAACAATCAACTGGAGTTTATCAGTGATTGCCTCTCTTTATTCACTGCAGATGCTTTTAAATTCAGTACAGGACTCACATCTCCTTATTTTCTTCTTCCATCTGGCCTCTTCACCTCATTTATGTTTCCTGCCAAGCTCTGGTGCATGATTGAGCATGACACCCCTGGGAGAAGTGAATCCGGAGATCAAACCAGTCAATCCTAAAGGAAATCAGCCCTGAATATTCACTGGAAGGAAGGACTGATGCTGAAGCTGAAGCTCTAATACTTTGACTACCTGATGGGAGCAGCCAATTCATTGGAAAAGACCCTGATGCTGGGAAAGATTGAGGGCAGGAGGAGAAGGGCTTGATAGAGGATAAGATGGTTGGATGACATCACTGATTCGGTGGACATGAATTTGAGCAAACTCCAGGAGATAGTGAAGGACAGGGAAGCCTGGTGTGCTGCAGTCCATGGGNTTGAGGGCAGGAGGAGAAGGGCTTGATAGAGGATAAGATGGTTGGATGACATCACTGATTCGGTGGACATGAATTTGAGCAAACTCCAGGAGATAGTGAAGGACAGGGAAGCCTGGTGTGCTGCAGTCCATGGGGTCGAAAAGAATTGGACCCGAATGAGCGAATGAACAACATCCACCGCACATGCTTTTAAATTCAATACAGGACTCAAAATCTCCTTATTTTCTTCTTCTACCTGGCTTATTCACCTCATTTATGTTTCCTGCCAGGCTCTGGTGCATGCCTGAATATAACACCCTTGACAGAAGGGAATTCTAATACTGTTACATGGCCTTGGGAAAGTTTCTCACTCACTTTGAGCCTAGGTTTCTTCTCTTATAGGGTGGGTGTGATCTCTTGAGTTCCCTCCAGCCAAGGCTTTTCAACAGTCAGCTTCTGTATTTTCTCAGCTTTGAATCAATGTGGATATTTAACAAGTTGATTTCTCCCACCCTGGCCTGGAGCCACCATGACCAGAGAAACTAGAATCAGCCATTAAGTCAACTCTAACTAAGAGCTCCTGAGTGCAAAGTATTTAGAGATCTGAAAATTCTAAAGCTAGGGAACCCTTGGGAGAAACGGGTCCTTACCCCTTGTTTCCTACAGTAGGAACACCATAAAGGGAGCTTTGCAATGCAATACAGCAAGGGAGGGGCGGAAGCCCACACAGGCTGCCCAGGGCTACGGATCAAGAGCTCTTTGTCAGATGGATGAATCAAAGACAAAAATCCAAGCCCAAGTGCCCTGACACCAATCCTACATTATCTGATGAAATCAATTTTCTTTGTTTCAATAAGATACAGGTATAGAGACAGTGACAGAGAGAGGGATTGAAATAGAAATACACAACAGCACCAGCACTTAAAGGGTGTGGTTTGCAAAACAAACTTTCTGAGGACTGCTCTCCAGGTGAGTTCTTCTAGTTTCTGCAGTTTTGCAGAAAGAGTATTTCTGGGTATCAGGCTCTGATTCTCCTGCCAGGAACACACACATCTGAATAGGGGACTCTAGAAGAGTCAAAGCTCTCGGGGCCCCAGGGAGCGAGGCCAGGCTGGGGCTGCAGGCAGCAGGGGGAGGGGGGGAATGGCTGCTCTCTGAGAAGCCACTTGTCCCCAGGCATTGCCGCCACATTCCCCGGGTACCACAGATGGGAGATTTCGGGAACAAAGCCCATCAGCGTCTCTCTGGCCAAGGATCTGAACCTCAACACTGGAGTCCCCACGCTTCCCTGGGGCGTGTCCTGGTCTCCACTCAGAAAGGCCGATTAATCCTAGCCTGAACTCAAGTCAGTGCTTATAGTTTCTCAGAGGGCTGCAGGCATTCTAATAGAAGACTTGACAACAAAGCTCTTTCAAGTCTGACTGTGATCCTTAGCCGCTGGGATTTGGCACATGTCATCTCTGCGGAGGAGTTGTGTGGGGTGCAGTGAGGGGGCCCAGGGGGCCTTTTCTGAAGACAACCATGACAGGGCCCCCCTCACCCCACAGCACCCCCTCACCCCGGTGACTCACTAACGAGAGCTCTCACGATCTCCTCCATGCTCTCCAGAAGGCTGCTGAGGTGCTGGGTGAAGGGTCACAGAGAGTCGGACATGACTGAGAGACTA